>JAUIMM010000389.1:8032500-8187500 GCA_031769625.1 Taudactylus pleione | reverse complement strand
AGCCAATTTGATATCCAGAAGCTGCTTCTCTCCAATAGGATAGTTCTTCTCGGCCAGAGAGAATTTCCTAGAGAAGTATGAAGAATGAAGTTTGTTATCCAATTTCTGGGAAAGAACCGCTCTAACACCCTCTGAGGATGCTTCCACCTCGAGAATAAAGGGAAGATTAACATCAGACTGCCTCAAAACTGAAGCTGAAATTAAGGACTGCTTAAAAGCTGGAAGGCAGACATAACTTCCAGTGGCCATTGAGCAGGATTGGCGACCTTATGGGTGAGGGCTGTGATGTGAGCCACTAGGGGTGAGAATCCTCGAATAAGTTTGCGGTAGTAATTGGCAAAGCCAATGAACCTTTGGGTGGCTTTTAAAGATGTAGGCTTGGTCCAGGATAGAATCATTTGCACTTTCTCTGGATCCATTTGAAGACTGGAACCTGAGATTATGTAACCCAAGAAGGGAATGGACGGAACCTCAAAAACACTCTTCTCAAGTTTGCAAAAGAGGCAGTTGTTGCGCAACCGACGGAGGACCTCTTTGACTTAATGTGAGGAAAGGGCTTGGGAGAAAGTCATCCAAATAGATGACGACAATGATCAAGAAGATCTCGGAAAATCTCACTCACAAAATTTTGGAAGATGGCGGGAGCATTACTTAACATGAAGGGCATTACTAGATATTCATAATGCCCATCTCTAGTGTTGAACGTCCTCTTCCATTCGTCTCCTTCTCAACTGCAAATTAGTTTGGTGAAGATGACTGAACCCTTAACTTGATCGAAAAGCTCTGTGGTGAGGGGCAATGGGTAGCAATTCTTTACTGTGATATTGTTTAGGCCCCATTAATCAATACAAGGACGTAGTCCACCATTTTTCTTCTTAACAAAGAAGAATCCTGCCCCGCAGGTGAAGTGGAAGGTCAGATGAAGCCCTTCTCCAAGTTTTACTTGATGTATGCAGACAAGAACGCTGTTTCAGGAACAGAGAGAGTATAGGTACGACCTCATGGTGGCATCATCCCAGGAATCTAGTCAATGGGACAGTCCCACTCTCGTTGGGACGGAAGTTGGTCAGCCCCTTGTTTACTAAATATATGTAAGTAGGAATGGTATTGAGGTGGTAGCTTCTCCTCTGTTGATTTCTCTGAGATATGAAAAGGAACCACCCTCTAGAGACAGTTGTCAGATATTGTTATACTTTTACAGCACGATGTGGCGCCCCCTTTCTATGTTTTCTTTCTAGTAAAATAAAAGCCTTCAGACATTGAAATGTGTTTCCAACGCACAAAGTATATTATTCAACATAAAAAAGTAGGTTACACGCTGTGATCTAAAGACAATTTAGCGCAAAGAAATTATACAGACCCAAGGTACATTATACATATGCACGCACACTGGGACCAGTTACCGGCATCAACAAGAAACCTCCGTCATCAGCATCAGCAAGATGACTCCAGATTGGAGTCTGTATGCACATTTATACCCTTACAAGGATAAGCACTACAATAGAAAAGTTTGGCATGGTTCCATTGGTTCCCAGTGTGGGTGCATCTGTTGCAGGACATTTAACAGGTTGATTCAAATGGACACAGGTCAGCCTCCGACAGCCTTTTGTCTCCTTTTTCCCGCCGCATGCAAATCTAAGCTGGTAACATGACAAAGTACATTTTAGTGTTTTAACTCTCTACAGTCCATAAGTTGAGAATGCATGTTGCGATCTTCTCACCGATGATACTGGAAAGCTGTTGAGACAGAGTAGATCAGTACAACTCCAAACACAGTTTGCTTATCATGTACTAAACCTTAGATATCAAAATAGTCTTTATTTCACAACAGAAGTAAGAAATGAATAAACCTTGAATATTACACTTTGAAACTATGGAACCTTTTATGTGAGTGTGCAGTGTGTAAGTATGAGGGGTTTGGGAAAAGACGCTAGTTAGATTTATGTAGTGAGGACTTTTAACTTGGGGCAGATGTGTACGCATGCAATTAATAAACAGCGTTTGCATGCAGGATATTATCCATTCGCTAATGTGCATATGGGATATGGGGAGATTTGCGTTCGCGTAATGCTAATAATAGCATCGCCGTATGTACTTAAGTGTGAGTTTCTCTAAAATGGCGCTGGACGGCCATTCGCAAAATGGCGTTGTGCAGATTCTTATTTTTAAGATGGAGTCTGGTTGCTATTTGCAAGATGGCGTCGCTCCAAGCTAATTTTTACACAGATTCTGTCTCAGCCACTAAACCAGCTTCAACAGTCCACCCTTTGATAGCAAACAACATGCTATCATACTCTGATTTTAAAATTTAATTTAGGCTTACATTAGGACATATAATTTTAATGTTATAGTATGGGATGGCACACGGTGGTTCTTAATCCATCAATAATGTGTCTCTAGGAAGGGACATAAAACTACCATTATACGCACACCGCGGATCTTGGGAGATCATGGGAAAGGTGTGGGGATGCACCTATCCTATAAAGGAAGTCTTGACGGGGATTAGGGATTTACATTATTTGAGGTGTTTTAAAATAACATTTTCATAATGCCTTTTATGCATGTCTAAATATAATACATTATACAATGGTATTTCCTAGTTCAGTGTTGTGATGCAGTTCTACATTTACCTCAGTATTCATATTGTCATTACTAACCACCATCATAATTTCGTTCGTCCGGTTCACTTTAGCTTTACATTTTCCACACTTCAACACAGTAGGAACACACCTGAAACATATGCCAATTACTATGATGACAACCAGTATGAGGATTAGGAGTTTATCATGTATGCTTGCACTTCCCTACCTGTATACCTGAAGGTGTCATCATACATCTCGGTAATATTATCTATCAATTTAGCAAGATCTTGGATATATCTAAAATTTTGTGTACCCCGAGCGATCCTGGTGGGATCCAATGCTACTAAAACTTGAAAGCCAGTTGTCTCACTAATTAACTGAGTGGCTTTATGCACATCACCAGGTATCATATTTCTTTTGCCTCTGTGTTCATATAGCATGTGACGAGATGGTGATGGTGTGTTTTTATGAATACCAAGCATTTCAACATGTGTGAGGGTCATATCTCTTAACAGTTACAGTACTAAGATTGGTCAGACACTCCCCTGATTGGCATAGCACTCCTCCTCCTGACTCCACTCCATCAGTAATGCCATCAGCTCCCATCTCCTCTATCGGTCCCCCGTCACCGAAACCAGATATCCCCGAACAAACCAGGATGATGGAAACTCTGGAAGAGAATATGAAAATGAACACAGCAGACCAGTCCATTGCCGCAGCACGGACCTGCAAATTTCTTTAGCTCAGGTATCTCACTACAACCTTTTAATCCTCCCGGAACAAGCTTGCAATAAACAGCCTGGTCTCCGCCTTGTTTCTCCACCGGTTGGTTGACCTTTTTTTTTGCAGTGAGTGGAATGGACCCAGGTATCTCTCTCGGCCACCTTCAAAGATGTGGTATTCGTCAGCAACACCTGGTACGGGCCTTCCTAACAATCAGTCAAACAACCTGAGCGTAAAGAAATTCAGAACATAACAAATTCTCTAGGTTTGACAGTTCCACCCTTTCATGATAGTTTGCATCAGACATGTTAGAAAATAAAATTTTCAATTTCAGTTGTTTTTACTCATCTTCGTAAGATACTGCACAGTAACCTCATTATCAAATTTTCACATGAGGCTGCCTATCAAACAGTATCTCAAAGGAGGACAGATTAAAAAAAAGAAAAAGAGACGGTCTGGTGTGATCTTCATATTATTAATACCCACCAACTTACACCTGTTTGTTTTTAAAGACATCACCTGTGAAATGAGTATCCCTATACTCTAGGGATACCGTATCTGCATACAACCTTCTGTACAATTAAACCCTGTTATCAATAGCTACTGCTCTAGGTAGTATCTTAGCCCCTGGGTTTGGATAGCTTCCCAAGTACTTGACCTTAGCCTGGCATGGCTGCAATTTGTCCTTAGTAACCTTGTGTCCTGTGTGTGAGAGATGAAGCACAACAGTTTAGTATCATTTAAACATGGCATAAATGAAAACAGGGCACAACAATAAATTGTCCACATATTGTACAGAACAGATCCATTGGCAGGTTGAAAAAGATTGTAAACAGTCGTATAAGGCCTGGGAGAAGATACTGGGTTGTCTATGAAACCTTGGGGCAATCGTGTCCATGTGTAGTACTTCCCATTAACCTGACTATCTGTAGACTACAGATATGACCCGACCCCTAGATCCTTTATGGGGATATCTAGGTACTTCCCTGGTTAGGGGGTCCTACATTCTTCACTTTGCAGTGCTTACTTAGGTGTCCCACTTGGTTGCATTTAAAGCATTTTTGTGAATGGGGTGGGTGATAAAGTTGTTGTGTGGGTTGAGCAGTGGGGAAAGGGTGAGGGTATGGGTAAGGATATTGAGGGAGAGGATATTGTGGGAGATATGGGGTTTGTGGATAGTATGGGAATTGTGGCTGTGTGTGATAAGTTGGGTAGGGCTGCGTTTGCGGTGGTGTTGGATTAGTGAGGATGTGTAACTGTTCAGGTGTGGGTGCAGGTGTGTCTGCTGGCTGTGATATTACCATTATTCCTTCTAGAGCTTGAATACTGACAGCCATTAGTTTCTCGCTCTGGGTCTCTCTCTTTTTAGAGATGTTCTTGTCATGTTCAATTGCGGATTCTATGAGGGTGTCTATTGTGAATCCCCTCCAGCCAGGCTGTGAGGTCTGAACCTGGGTCTTTAGGTTCTCTTTAAGACCATCCATGAGTACAGTGACAATCATTCCCCTGTGATGAGTGCTATCTTTAATATCTTCTAACCCAGAGTACTGGGTGATAACCTGCAGAGCCCGGTCACAATAATCTTCTGCAGATTCACTCTCTTTTTGTTTTATGGTGAAGATTTTGTTCCAGATAACTACTACTGAAAAATATACACCCAATTGAGTTACAATGCGGGAAATGTTACCTTGATTAATTTCGTCTGTTAAGGGAACATCTACATCCAATACACAATCTGTGATAAATTTTGTCACGTCGACATTGCGTGGTAGACAGGCCCTTAACACCACTCGCCAATCTTTGTTGGTTGGTTCGTGAGAACTACCCAAACTTCTCAAAAATCTTTGACACTTGGCTAATTCCTTTTTAGGATTGGGGAAATCATTTATTATGGAAATTAGCTCTGCTCTTGTCCAAGGACAATACATTACTACTTCCCTTGTGAGCACTACTCCGTTCGCATCTGCATTCCCATTTGGAACAGCTATTGTCCAGATGGGATGCAGACCGGCCGCACTGCTACTTTTGACCTTATTACCTGGCTGAAGGTTTGAAATGGCAGACTTGACAATAGGCTCATCATCCACATCATAAACATTTTTCTTATGGTTACTTAAGAGAGGGTACAAATTACTTGTTACATTTTTATAGGTTTTTTTCAATAACTGTACCTGCACCCCCATCCGCATAGGGCGGTGGTGGTGCGCGTGGACCACTGGCAATACCTTCCACAACGCTACTTTGCTGCACATGCCCGCTACTTCGCGGCTCACACGCATTGCAATTTAATGCTATGGGTGTACTTTCTGGTAATGCGTTTGCAACACTAGTTTGCATTGCTTGCACAACTTTAAGCCACACTTCCCTTTCATGCTGCCATAATTTCCAAATTCGTTATATTTTAACTTTTTCACTCAAGAACGGACCAAACAGATGTGAGCTCGGACATTGTTCAATATCTCCTTATCAAAGCTACCAATTCTAGGAAATGGCCTAACACTCTTCCTCGTCATATTAAACCATAAATCACAATACCTGGTTGCATTGGCACCGTACTTAATATGCATAATATGTTGTGCCGACCCAAGCGGCGCTTCCAACAGCAGCAAATCATTTAACATCTCTACCGTTTGCTTGGCCCCCATCCTCGGAGAACCTTAAGTTTTTCAATAAAGATTTAAACTGGTGAAAGACAGTCTAGATACTCTCACTTACCTATGGAAGAAATTTCTAGATGCCTCCACTCACCTATGGAAGTTATTTCTAGGTGCTCCCACTCACCTATGGAAGAATTTTCTAGATGCTCCTACTCACCTATGGAAGTTATTTCTAGATGCTCCCACTCACCTATTATCTCTCAGTTTACAATCACAAGTTTCCAGTGCGGCTCAATTACAATGCTCAAGTAACCCAACCTAATTACTAAACACTGCAATCACACTGAGAGCCGGTCCCTACAACAAAGACAACACGTACACCTGCTGATGTGTATAGAACGGTAGCTACTACCAAGCATCTAGGCTAACTCCGGCACCTAGGCCTTAAGGATCATACAATATCCTTAACAATTAGGACCCGTGTTACACCCTAAACAAATACTCACACACTCTTTTCCTGCGCAGAAAAATACACGTTAACCCAGTTATTGGCAACAATTGATAAAGAAATCTCAACGGCTTTGTTTAAAACATGTGGCAGCAAGACCGGAAATACGTATACGCTACTGTGCGACTAGTCGCATACACAATAATGTGACTACTACACAACCGTATGACTGTTACCCATATCTGCGTACACAAAAATGCGTCTCTGCTGCGTACGCAAAAATGCGACCCAGCCGTGTACACAATACTGCGGCACCCCTTTTAGCATGCAATTCTATCAACAAAGGAAAACAAACTTTTTCATTTCTTGTCCCTGGATTCTAGTCAGCGTACCTTGACTCACACGATAACAGATAGCGATCTCTCAGCATCAAGTGGTTGCAGGTAAACCCTGCGTGTGGCCACTCCACCCTTTGGTGAGAGATCGATAACCGTATGTTTATCGTGTGAATTGGTAAATGACCTCACTCGATGAGCCCCCAACTAAGGATACTGGATTTCTAAATCCTGCCTATACCTACTAGAATTGATGCTATTTGCATACGCAGTCATACAGTAAAATAAAAGCCTTCAGACATTGAAATGTGTTTCCAACGCACAAAGTATATTATTCAACATAAAAACAGTAGGTTACACGCTGTGATCTAAAGACAATTTAGCGCAAAGAAATTATACAGACCCAAGGTACAGTTATACATACGCACATGCACTGGGACCAGTTACCGGCATCAACAAGAAACCTCCATCATCAGCATCAGCAAGAAGACTCCATATTGGAGTCTGTACGCACATTTATACCCTTACAGGGATAAGCACAACAACAGAAAAGTTTGGCATGGTTCCATTGGTTCCCAGTGCGGGTGCATCTGTTACAGGACATTTAACAGGTTGATTCAAACGGACACAGGTCACCCTCCGACAGCCTTTTGTCTCCCTTTTCCCGCCGCATGCTAATCTAAGCTGCTAACATGACAAAGTACATTTTAGTGTTTTAACTCTCTACAGTCCATAAGTTGAGAATGCGTGTTGCTTATCATGTACTAAACCTTAGATATCAAAATAGTCTTTATTTCACAACAGAAGTAAGAAATGAATAAACCTTGAATATTACACTTTGAAACTATGGAACCTTTTATGTGAGTGTGCAGTGTGTAAGTATGAGGGGTTTGGGAAAAGACGCTAGTTAGATTTATGTAATGAGGACTTTTAACTTGGGGCAGATGTGTACGCATGCAGCTAATAAACAGTGTACACATGCAGGATATTATCCATTCACTAATGTGCGTATTTAATGTGCATATGGGATATGGGGAGATATGTGTTCGCATAATACTAATAATAGCATCGCCGTATGTACTTAAGTGTGAGTTTCTCTAAAATGGCGCTGGACGGCCTATTCGCAAAATGGCGTAGTGCAGATTCTTATTTTTAAGATGGAGTCTGGTTGCCATTTGCAAGATGGTGTCGCTCCAAGCTAATTTTTACACAGATTCTGTCTCAGCCACTAAACCAGCTTCGACACACCACTGCTAGGGAGATAGAATGAGGCAAGATCTCAGTGGTTATCTGATGTTGGCGGACATAGGGCCTGATTCACACCTGCTCCGGAGCTCGCAGCTAAACGGGGTGGCTGTCGATGTCGATCGACAGCTCGCCCCATTTTGTAGGCGGGTAGGGGAGGTGGCTGAACAAACGGAGGCGTTACCGAACTAACACCTGCCATTTGTGGGCGTTCCTACTGACATCACTCATGATGTCAGTGTTGGACTTCCAGGTCTATTAGAGCTGGAAGTCCACTCAGCATTGCGAGTGCTGAGACCCTACCTTAGGTTCTCCTCGCAATGCCAATGGTCGCGATAATCGTGACCATCTCCTGCCCGCTCGCACTAGCTTTGGGTGGGCACCCACAGCTTAGCAAGCGGACCGGGAAAAAAAAAATACTCCCCGCCCTATTTCAGAGTGTGTGCTCACAAATAGCGACTCTGAATCAGGCCCATAGTCAGTAGAGATTAAGTTCTCTGCGGCACCAGAATCGAGCAAAGCTGGTTTAAAATCAGATTCTGAAGGCCCCAGGGTAACCTAGATGATGGAGTCTGATCTTCGGGGAAAGTGAGAGAGAACTCCTAATCTAGTCTCTCCTTTGCTGATTAGGAGCAGCTGTTTCCCAGTCGCTTAGAACAAGAATCCAAGACATCAGTGGCGGTTCCACTGTAACGGCAACGTCTTTGGCGGAAAGCCACAAGGGGTTGACTTGCATCGGTTCCCCTATAGAAGGAGAACTTGGGTGAGGTGGAGGGTGAGATCTGTATTGCTCATTCTTGCTCCTCTCCATGGCTCACTCCCTTAAACGCAAGCCGATTTTATTACAGAGCAAGATCAAATAGTTAAGATTGGCTAGTTTGTCCCAGGTAGTTAACTCGTCTTTAATCTTATCCGAATGGCCATTCCAGAAGGCGACTATTAGTGCCTTCTCATTCAATTGCAACCTAGTATCTGGAACTGGACAACATACTGCTCCACCAACTTAGAGCCTTGACAAAGCCTCATAATATCAATGGAGGCTGATATGGGTCTCCTGGGTTTATCAAATATTTTGCAGAAGGTGATTTAGAATATTTGGATAATAGCGGAACCGACCATTCCCATAACAGAGATACCCATTAGAGAGCTGGCCCGGTGAGTAGGTACATATAGTATGCCATTCGCGTTTTGTCAGTGGGGAAGTTAGTGGCCTGTAAGGTGAAATGAACATCGCACTGATTAAGAAACCTGCAGCACAGCTTGAGACTACCATCAAACTTATTTGGAGTGAGTAGTTAGGAGCAGATAGAGAGGAAGCAGGGGCTGAATCAGATGGTTCAGAAAGGGAAGGAGCCCAAAGACCGGAAACAGTGGTTTGAAGGTTGTCTTGATGAGCCGAAATTTCTTGTAGGACCTGAACCAGTTGTCGCTGTGATAACTCTAGATCCTCAAGACGTCCCACAATATTCTGCAGGTCAGTTCCAAGACTAGAGCTGCCTGTCAGATCCATTGGGTCAGTGTAAACTGTCATGCTTCAGTTTGTTTGAGGAGCCAGACTGGAGTCGCTGGTTGAAATGGGTTCTGGAGCACGAGTCTGGATGGCCTTATTGTTCATGAGATGTAGTATGAGGCTGAACACTACTGGGTAATTGGCTGAGACCCAGACCAGAGGTGTGGAGTCTAACACGCCAGTGGTTTTCTCCAGGGACCCCCGCAAGGGGGTTTGGGCTTAGTTGGGTTTCCCTGTTTTGGCAGCTGACGACTGAATCTACGGGAAGGAACGGGACTGGACGACACTGGGATGGAACCGGACAATAGGAGCCAGTGGTGCAGCGAGATGATAATCTGCACAGAAGATCAATCGCAGAAATAACCGTAGGAACTCAGATGAAATCACACAGCAAGGCTGAGGACAACATTGCACTGCAAGTGCTCAGTGCTCAGAGAATCCTTATATATCCCTGGGAGAACAGAGATTGGCTGCAGGCATCAGATGACAGCAACTGGTCTCCTGGATGGACAGTCACCTGACACAGACTGCCATGGCTGCACCCAGCAGTCAGCCCTGAATGGAATGCTGCACATAGAAGCCAGTGAGTATGTAGGAAGCTGCAGGGAGAAGAAGTGGACACGCCGGGGACCCACGGCGCGCTGAGACAGCACCTGGAGAGGTAAGTGGCGGGGATCGTGACTTCAGGTCAGAAGCACTGGGCAACAACTGAGTGACTGAAAATGCTGCAGAAAAGAGCAGGATACTTTGGAGTACTGACTAGATACACTGACAACAGGTTCAGAGCACTTTGTAAAACAGACAGTATTACTCAGGAGTCTTATGATCAAAGTAGATTGCACAAGGCAATGTAGGTAAAACATGATTTTGTATAGATAGCAGGATGCACCAGGTAACTGCAGTCATAAACAGTGTCTTGAAACATATTAGGTTATAGCAGACAAATGCAGGCTTAAACAGTATCTGAAGAAATAAAAGGTTGCACCAGGCTAATGCAGATTAAACAGTCTTCTAGGATTAGCAGACTGCACCAGTCCAATGCAGATTTAAACAGTGTCTTGTAGGAACAGCATGCAAACCTACTGAAGGATAGCAGGTGACTGGAATCAGCAACTGCAAACAGGAACGAAGGTATCAAACCCACAGCTGCTAAAACAGGTAGAGATGGCTAGTGAGTGAGTGAATGAGTGTCTCAACACAATGACTTGAATCATTTAGATGTTCGAATGATTCGAGGCACTCAAAGTTTGGGGTGTCGAGACAGTCACCTCTCTAGCCTCTCACAGTTACAGTCAGAGGGAGCCAGGAGGCAGAGGTTACAGAGTGTTTAGTGTTATTACTACAGTCTCCGGGAGTCAGGACATGGGAGAGTCATCATCATTTATGTGAACCTGCCAGTGTGCCCATGACACGGTTGCCTTCACTGACTCGAGTCGGGAGTCAGCAGTGCAGGGCTGTGGGGGGCAGAGCCAAAGAGTCGTGTCCCGAGACACTGTCTCAAGACACTCCACTGTGCTGAGCCATGGCGCTCAACTCAGTGGAGTGAATCGCTCTGCCCTTGACTAAAATCAGGCTACAGAAACATGGACAGACAGGTCATGGGACTAGGCTGACTGTGCTGGAAGGCACCAGAGAGGAGAGCAGCACCACTGTTAGGAGAGTGATACTGCAATGGCTCGTGACACCTGATGAGATCACAGTGAACTGAAACATACTCAGCTCTGCATTCTTTCTGCTGCCTACTCGGATACTTCACTTTAACCCTTGAAGCAGACTTTACTGCCGATTCCTGGTTTTGCATGTCTTGTGCAGTGGGCTCCAGGGGATCAGTAAACAAATAAGTAGACAGACACTTGAAGTGTTATTTTTAACATAAAAACATACCTTTTCTCCAAATGCAATGGAAGAGAAGGTGAAATAAAAAATAAATAAATCCACAGTTTAATCATGTTTGTACAATATGGCTGGTAATAGGATAATGGAGTCTCTCCAATGTGAATCACATCTCTGAAATGTGATTTAATACAATATGGTGGTATTTCTCAAAATCCATTTAGCCATGTCTTTCTAGTGAAACGGGGGAAAAGTCTAAGATTTGTGGCACCACATTATGCAGTTTTCATAGCTTTAGAAATGGGAAATAGGAGGCAATTACAAAACGTAAGTGCACTGCTGATTGCAGATTCCCGATTATCGGGAATCTGCGCGTACATAGGACCCACTCTGCGAGTGTGCAGAATTAGTCCTGCATAGTTGCACGCACACCCTTGAATGCCTCTGCCTGATTGACAGGCAGAGACATTTAAGGGGCGGTGCGGGAGCAGCCGGCGTTCCCAGAAATGGGGGGCGTGTCCATCTCATTTTCTGGGAGTGGCCAGCCCAGGATCTGCGTTGATGAACGGTATCCTGGGTTTGCAAGCCGGCCAGCCTGAGTAAGCTGAGGCGTACTCAGCTGTCCGGAGACCACCGATGGTCGTGATGGTGATGCCAGCCTGCGTCCTCCGTCACAGTGTTGGCATCCCAAATGCAGCAGGTGGTGTCATACACCTCCTGCTGCAGTTGCATAATAGCAAGGATCACAATTGCAAAGCTGCCTGCGTGTATATATAATATACAGTATCTATAGCCTGCGTGCAGCTTTGCAATTGCGATCCTTGCTGAATCAGGTGCTGTGTGCCCAAAAATTCCTTGTTACAATTTTGGAATATTGTCCATTGACTTTCTTACAAATACTGCATCCAGACCAAAAAGGGCATATAATGGCAGAACCACTTATAATTTCAACTTCTACTTAGTTAAAATCTCAAGCTCTAAAATACATAATTTGTTTTTAATTGTATTTTTCTGTCCATCTGACTTAACATTCTACAGTACATTGTTCTTTGTATTTACATATATAGGAACAATTATGTCAATATATACTTATAAGTGCTTACTACTTTATATTAATGTTCATTGTGTTAGGAACTAACTAAGGCATTTCTAAAATTAGGTTTATAATAAAATTCTCCATATGCTTTTCACCAAAATCCTCAGAACAATATCCAAAAATGTAATTTCTCTGGCTTGGAAAAACAAATCTAAGATTAAAGCATTATGATTTACATAATCTGCTATTTCCAGCAGTTTGTCCTCTGAGCAATTCCATACTCATATAATATGATCTAAATATCACTGATAGTTATTAATACAGATGGGTCCAGATACAGTACATCTAGCCTCCTGGCACATTAAATAGCCTTTCTAGTCTTGCCATGCCGTGGCGTGACTCTGTAGCACCGAGCAGGGGAGGATTGGTCTGCCAGGACGCTGGGCTGGTTGCCGCTGGGCCGGTCCCTAGCTGCCTTTAGGGGCCGGCGGCCGCACTTCCCTCACCCCGGATGCCCTGCTGCCGCTAACTGGTGTCAGCTCCGATCGCACAGTGTTACAGGCTGCTACACTGTATCTAAAGTAAAATGGCCGCTGGGGGCAGTGGCGGATACAGGGGGGGCGATTGGAGCGATCGCCCCCCCTAGCATAGACAGTCCGCATCATGCACTGAGCTAAGCAGTCTGTGTTCAGCCTGTGCTGTGATCGGAGCCTGTGTAATGCGCGGAGAGCAGAGAGCGCATTACACAGGCTCCGATCACAGCACTGGCTGAGCACAGACTGCTCAGCTCAGTGCACAATGCGGACTGTGCGGTAGCCAGAGGCTGGAGTTCTCCCCTGAAGTCCTGCTTCCCGCTCTCTCCACGGGCACTATGGGAGAGACGGCATGACATCTCTCCCATGGTTCTGAGGAGCAGCCTGGCGGACCAGAGGGCGGAGGACGCAGGAGCGGGTTTAAGGTAAGTTGTTTTTTTTGTGTGTGTGTCAGCGGCTATAAGGGCACTCCAGGGGGCATTACTATAAGGGCACTACAGGGGGCATCACTATATGGGCACTCCAGGGGGCATCACTACAAGGGCACTACAGGGGGCATCACTATAAGGGCACTCCAGGGGCATTACTATAAGGGCACTACAGGGGCATTAGTATAAAGGCACTACAGGGGGCATTAATATAAGGGCACTCCAGGGGTATTACTATAAGGGCACTACAGGGGGCATTACTATAAGGGCACTACAGGGGGCATTACTATAAGGACACTACAGGGGCATTATTAATAGGGTATTGCCATATGGGCGCCACAGGAGCATTACTATGGGGTCATTTCCATATGTGGACTACTACAGGCGCATTACTATGGGGGCGTTACCATATGGGCACAGGTGCATTACTATGGGGACATTACTACATTTACAGTGCCACTCATCCACTTGCTATACATATCTATCTCAATATATATATGTATACTTGTATGTATATATATATATATTATATAAATATATATATATATATATATATATATATATATATAGACACACATTTGTGTTTACTTGTGTGTGTATAGATATATATATATGGAATGCCGCCACTCGGGATCCCGGCAGTCAAAATCCTGACTCTGCTTCTGGTTCCTAAAGCTAACCTCAACCTCCCCACGCCCCCTAAACAGAACCTAACCTTAACCCTCCCCCTAAACCTAAAAATGTTGTGGCACCCTTGACTGCATCTGTATTGGTGTTTCGCTTTTTTTACCGCTGTGCATCATGCAAGGGGTTAGTAGTAGCCGCGACTGCATCCAATTTAGAATCAGGCCCTATAAGGAGGGAGTATCGTGTCCCCTCACCATACCCCGTCCTCTCAACTGAGCTCGTCCCATTAGGGCTGCTTCCAAAAATTTCCCGGGCTGGTTTTCCATCCCAATCCGCCCCTGGCACTGAGCGTCTTTTCGTGCAACTTTTTACCTTCAAATGTGTCTTATTCGCAAAACAATGTGAATAGATAGCACAAGCAGCTTCTGCTGATTAAAATGATATGCAGCATGTCTATGTTTAATGTGCGACTGCGGGTGTATCTGCATGCTAAACACTACGTTACAGTATTACAGCCGCAGACACTGTAACGTAGCATTTCATATTCAGATACACCGGCAGACGCACACAGAACATAGGCATGCTGCATATCATTTTAATCAGCCCCATCTGCCCCACAATTTCTGATGGCAGACCATGAGGCTACACCCCTTTTTTGGGTGCATGTCTTATGTCCGATTTGAAAAATAGGAGAGGGGGGGCCAATGCTCTTTCACGCCCAGGGCACCAAAAAGTCTAGTTATGGCTCTGGGAACATACAGTATGTGTGACTATTTATAGTTGTAGACAATACTGTACAACTGAGCATATGTTTTGCATTACACAGCGCTTCCTGATGACATCACTGTCTTCCCTGTTATACTTCGGTTTAACTTGGGACATGTTGAACATGATGTGAATTGTGCTGCTACACAGTTAGACATCATTTAAATCTTACAAACAGTATTTCAGTTTCCCCACATCAGAGGCCTCTAAATCCCAGGATACTTTTTACTCTGCTTAGTCATGGTTCAGAACTGTTGCCAAGCAGATCATAGCATTGCATATTTTAAGATAATCAGTAGGTCACATTAAATGTTATTGCCCACACGAAGGTGACCAGACATCTGTATTTTGAAAACTTTTAATAGTCTGATTTACAGTTTTGAAAAAAAGATACATGTTATGGAGCTTTATCAAAGAGTCACACAAGAGTCCTACCATTATTGTGTGATGCAGCATTCAATAGTCGCCATCAGTAAATGTGAAAAAAAAAAATTTCTATTATATAGGGACGAGCAGTTCGGTTTTGGCTCGGATTTTCCCACCAAGTTTGGATTTTAGAACAAGGCAAAATGTCAACTTTCAAGGTCATTTCCGTGCAGATGTTGATCTGACTTAATCTATGGTTCCTTTCCTTAATTCACATTTCCAAATGAAAAAAAAATTATAATTTTATATTTAATAAACCACAGATCAATACTATGCATCTCTCACTATCACTGTCTGTCCCTGTCCCAATGTGTCACTAGGGGGCATATTCAATTGGGTGCAAGGTTTAGCGAGGTAAAAAACCTCATGCCTCACGCGCCCAATTTTGGATTACTCCGGGTATGCTCTCTCCTGATACCCACGGTATCCAATTTAAAAAAAAAGTGGGCGCGGGCTTTTCAGAGTTGAAAACCCGGCGCTACACGTAAAATTATTATTTAAAAAAAAACACTTACCTGCCAGGTGGTCTCCGCGGCTCTTGGTGGCCTCCCCTCCATCTTCTCACTGGGGAGAGGGCTGCTGGGAGGCTCTGAGGGCTGCAGGGAGGAGCAAGGGCTGCTGGGAGAAGTAGTTCTCTCAGCGCCCATTACAGGGAGGGGACACACATACACACACTCTCATGCACACACAAACACTCACACAAACTAACATACTCACCGGTGCTGCAGGAAACCCTGTCCCGAAGCTGGAGGAAGAAGACAGTTCTGTGGAAGTTAAGTAATTAAGGACTAATTAAGCTAATTGGAAACTTCCAATTGCTTAATTAGTCCTCGGGTGGGGTGCCACCAGAGTCTCAGAGCAAGACCCGTTGATCTTTCCTAAAATTAACGATTTTAGGAAAAATCAGACTTGCTCTGACGGTGCGTGAAAAAAAATCCTCCCTGCGCTCAAAATAGAAAAAAACAGGCACCTGATTGGATAGCAAAAATCCAGCACCTGCAGGAAAAACCTTGCAGGTGTGGGATTTTCGCTATTCTCGCCCCCATTTGAATATGCCCCTAGGAATTTAAATTTCAGAGTCTGTCAAAACCTAAATGATCACCAGCCAGGTAACTTAATGCAATCCATGCCCCTGTACAAATTATCCTTCTGTATTTTTTTTAAAGCTTCCCTTCTCCTGTACTTGATGCAATGTACTGGTAAATGAAGGCTTCTACATCTCTACATCATTATGTTTATATACAACTACATTATTATTTGTTCAAGTGGTTTTTAATTCCACCATAACTTATGGGCTACTAGCATCTGATGTTTTAACAAGGGCTCTATGGAAAGTGGTTTTATGAAAATTCAGCTAGATGTATTAAGGTGCCAGCCAATCAGCTCCCAACTGTCATTTTTCAAACACAGCCTGTGAGATGACAGTTGGGAGCTGATTGGCTGGCACCTTATCACAGACTTATCACTTTTCACTCTGTCTCCTAACACTGCTTAGTAAATAGACCCCAAAGCCTTTGTGATGTCACTAAGCTTGGAGATAAAGGTCAGTGCTGCTCCCTAGAACACAGTCAGCTATCAGTTACCAGTGGGCACATCTGTACTGTATCTGACATACACAGAGTGGCCAAAGTATTATGACCAGAAGACGATTTTATGCAAAGTAGCTATACTGCAGATAATGCTGATATAGGATGTTTATAAGAACCTTTATAAGAATGGAAAGGTGAAGGTTTGCAGAGACTAATGAAGTGGATCACTCATGAAATAATGGGTAAAAGAGGTGACCTGACTTTAACTGTGGAATTATTGTTGGTGCGAGCATTAGCAAAATGGCTGTACTAATGAATTGTTCAAGAGTGGCAAAGTACACAGAGTGGACCAGCAGGCACAAAACAGGGTCTAAGCGCAAGGCCTGTGGTTATAAATTGCTACTTGTTGCTCCAGAGGAACGGGGATTGGGCAGACATGTTTAGTTCCACAGACGGCCAACAGTGCATCAATTTACGGATAATCTGAATCAGGGACCAATATCAACTAATAGTACACCACACATTACATTATATGGGTTACAGAAGCAGAAGGCCAGGGGTGTATCTAGGGGTCCAAGCACCGACAGAAGAATCCATGCCTAGAATTCAATCCGTATGGCCCAACAAAGTACTAAACCGGCAGTGATAATCATTTGGCCACTCAATGTATAATCTAAAGTAATTTTGTTATTTGTGACCAAGTAACTTGTTTTACAAGATACATTTAAATAATACTCAAATTCAATTAGAAGGCATTCGGTTTGAAAAGCCGGCTGCCACATGACCGGCAGAACGATTCCTGTCTGCGGCAGCCTGACAAAACAGCAGAGCCCGGCAGCGGAAGCCCTACAGCGCTGGAAATCCCGATCGTCCCTAAGGGAAGTATAAACTAACCTAACCAATCCCCCTAATCCCTCTTAGGGGTGCCTAACCCTAACCTCCCCCTCTCTAAGTGCCTAAACTTAACCCCCCCTTCCCCGCTGCCTAAACCTAAGTCCCCCCGGGGGGGTGCCTAACCCTAACCATCCCGGGTGCCTAACCCTAACCATCCCGGGGGGTGCCTAACCCTAATTCCCCCCCCGGGTGCCCTAAACCTAACCCTCCCCCCCGCCGGCTGGCCACCAGCGTCGGGAAAATGACTCCTGTCATTTAACCCTACGCGGGATAGAGGATTCGGGAAGCCGGCGATCGGGATTGCGGCCGCCGGCTTCCTAAACGTATCCCAATAGAACATCTGACACGTGTATGATATATTTTATTATTTATTACCAGTTATTTATATAGCGCACACATATTCCGCAGTGCTTTACTTTACAGAGAATATTTGGCCCTGCCCCAGTGGAGCTTACACTCTATATTCCCTATCACATGCGCACACATATACACAATAGGGTTAATCTTTTGTGTTGGGAGCCAGTTATCCTACCAGTATATTTTTGGAGTGTGGGAGGAAACCGGAGTACCCAGAGGAAACCCACGCAAGCACAGGGAGAATATACAAACTCCACACAGTTAGGGCCGTGGTGGGAATCGAACCCATGACCTCAGTGTTGTGAGGCAGTAATGCTAACCATTACACCGTCTGTGCTGCCCAACAGGTACTAGTAGTTATGGACCAAACATCTGCCGGGTCAACTTCAACTGGCTACCATCCCCGTCTCACATGCCCTCTCCCTATACACATATCCGTTATTTAAATCAGGCTCTAATTTTATAATAATAGATATGATGGTAAAAATTGCCATCCTTAAAGGTAAAGTCAAACTTTGTTAGACCAGTCTTTTTTTCTTTCCACTTTTTAAAATCATTTAAGTTAATTAACGTGAAAGATAGCACCCTAATTTTGAAATAATGGTTTTCTTTTTCTAAAACCAGTGTACAGACAGCCAATGGCTAATGAACAGCAATCCAAAAATGAAAAAAATTATAAGTACTCAATATTACAAAATGCCACAAATCCACCACACTTACAAATTTGTTTATAATACTGTATATTCCCGAAAATGAAATAACAAAGTTTAATTATTTGTTTTAACTGAAATTATATATTAGTGCTTGAACTACATACATGAACTGGAAAATGTATTCAGATTCACAGCAGTCATTGCTAGGGACACAAACTGGGATTTAGGGCCTGATTCAGAGCCTGACACTCTGAACGAGTGCCCGCTCTGAATCAAGGCGTTTTTTTTTTTTGTGGTGTGTTACCACCCACAGCTTATGCGAGCGTCCATGATGATGGTCGCGATGGTCAAGACCATCGCGGCCATCGGGCTTGCGACGAGACCCTGCGGTAGGGCCTCGCTGCCGCAACCTCTGGAGTGATTTTGGCTCCATCAAAATTACTCCCACTGATCACTAGTGATGTCAGTGGGGCCTGACCCAGACAGTAGGCGTTCCCATGGGAACGCCTCCGTCTGGGCAGCCACGCTCCGGCACGCCCACCAAAGGGGGCGTGCTGTCACTCACCATCGACAGCACGCCCCCTTTGGTGCGAGACCCCGAGCGACGGCTTCCCCGTCGCTCGCCGGGTCTCGCGCATGCGCACAACGGAGCAGCCTCCGTCGTGCGCACGCGCATTTGGGTACCATCGACCCGCTTGCGAGCATCCTGCGGTCGTGAGCGGGTCTGAATGATACCCTTAGATCTGATATAAAGTGTTAGGGGCCTATTTACTAAGCAGTGTTAGGAGAAGTGAAAAGTGATAAGGTGCCAGCTAACTGCCATCTCACAGGCTGTGTTTGAAAAATGACAGTTGGGAGCTGATTGGCTGGTTCCTTATCACTTTTCACTCTTCACTTCTCCTAACACTGCTTAGTAAATAGACCCCTTAGTTCCAAACAGACCTGACATTTCTCTCCATTCAGTGGTAAAATGCAGACAGGTTGAACTTTAGCAGATATAACCAGTCATGTGATGGACTTACATCATAAATACAAATGTGCCCTTATACACTTAGCCTGGAAACGTCCTCATACACCTGGGGGTAAATTTACTAAAGTGAGAGTTTTTAGAAGTGAGCTTTAAAAGAGATGTTGCCCATAGCAACCAAGCAGATTCTACTTAACATTTAACTAGCACCTTCTAGAAGATAATAGCTAGAATCTGATTGGTTGCTATGGGCAACACTTCATTTAAAACTCACTTCTAAAAACGCTCACTTTAGTAAATTACCCCTTAGCCTTAATATGCTTGAGATGCCCTGCATGAATGAGCTGGTCCCAGAGGTGTAGAGTCTTTCAGTTTACATTTTGCATCATATCTGCATCATAGACGCAGCGAAACACCACTCAAATACAGATGCTGGCTGCGACTATAACCGCTCACGAATTTGTTTTAAACAGTTACAAAGTCACAGATGAAGTACAATGGAACTTGGCTAAGAAAAACTAGTGGCCACTACATCATAGTACTTCGTAAACAGACACATTTGCACAGATGTACAAATATTGCACATCAGTTTGATCAGTGCAATCTAGCAAAGTCATTTTGTTGTTTCCAGTGGTTTTATTTGTGCGAATAAGATGCACATTTTCAGTGAGAAGTACGCTAGGAGTGGCCAGGGCCGGATTAAAGGCAGGGCGATAGGGGCGGTCGTCCAGGGGCCCCCACACATAGGGGACCCCCACACCCTGTCACTACTGCCCTTCCCCTACTAAGACGAGTGGAGTACAGCATTTAGCTGTCTCCGCTGTGGTCCTCCTCGGCAGTCACCGGTGACGGCAGGCGGGCAGCGCTCGCTGAGCACTTTAGCTCAGCGTCAGAGCGCAGCGCCGCTTCAGAAAGCGGACAGGCTGCACGGTGGGGCAGTACGACACTGCAAGCGTGACATCAAAGGTCACGCTGCCCCACGCCAGCCCACTTCCTCGATGGCCGCATCTGAAGACCGGGGAGGTGAATATACAGGAGCTGGCTGCAGCTGCTGCCCCGGGTCTGCTGCTGTGTGCTTGCCTTCACCTGGAGCCTGGAAGGTGAGTCAAATAATGTTTTTTTTTTTTATGTGTGGTGGTGCTACTGGTTGTGGGGTTGGGCGGGCACAATATTAAATGAAATAAATATATATATATATATATATTATACACACACTGTGCATGTGTTGGGTGTGTGTGTATATATATATATATATATATATATATATATATATATTTGGATCACTGATAGGGCCCCCTGTCAAGTTTGTTGCCCAGGGGCCGCTACAGACCTTAATCCGGCCCTGTGAAGTGGCCAAGTGGCCCGATGCACTGAAAGGGGCTGCTAGGCACGACTGAAGTCACAGTGTATGAGGACATATCTGTAGCTTTTATGATGTCATTCAGGTGGACATAAGCCGCCACCGATGCCACTGGAGACATGTCTGTAGAGGACCAGGACTACAGACATGCTTCTATGATAATACTAACAGCCGGCGTTACCGATTCCTTCATCACAATCCCCGCCACATTTAGGTAAGATGCAAAACTATTATACTGTGCCAGTTACCAAGACTGTTAGGAAGTGTGTCCTGCACCCACCTGCCACTAGTATGGACAGCCATGTAGGAGGGGTCTTTTTTTTAGGGGAAAGAGGGTTAATAGCAACCTAGTGTTTCAGAAGCGCAAGGCAAGTCTAATGCCATGCCCCATATTTGTGTGTGGTGCTGCACAAAGGCTGATACAATATGTACTGGCACAATGGTTGTAGGTTTACTTTAACAACCGCTATTCTTTCAGCTTTTATAAAGCCTAATTCACCCCCTCTTGCAGCTGTAAAAAGGATATTTATAGTATTGAGATGACTCAATACAAGTAAGGGAACAGACAAGCAAAGAAATAGTAATGAACGCACATGGCAGCTTGCTTTTGAAACTAACACTAAGGACTTTTGCAACAATATAGTAGATATCTGCAGAGAGCAGCTGTCACTGAGAATGAACATCTGGATAACTAGGCTTTTAGTTCTGCAAATGTAGTTTATTTAGTAATGAAAAGACAGACGCGCATATAATAACATGCATATGGACAAATCATCTAAAGCTGGACTACATCCCCATTGTTTGTATGATTATAAGCAGAAAGAGCTACATGTAATTTGAGATTTTAACTCTAAGGGGGCGACATTACAAGGACATGTATATGGTATTAATTTGATAACTTGCTAAAATCATACTATGAAACATTTTTACAACTTCTAATCAAAACCATGAAAACACAAACTTGAAAACCCAATGTAACTGGAATCTTTTAATACAAATGAAGATAAAACATATGTATGTTATACTAAGTCACAACAATTACACTGTGTCCGTTTTACAAACTAGTTGTTTCCATGATAACTTTTCTCAAAGCGGGTTGCACTGTTTGTTATGTTGTGCTTTCCAATGATAGTCAATGTAATACAATTATACTGACATGTAGAAAATTCTAATTATATTAAAAGCATGTTGTGGCATACATTGTTGCTAAAATGGTGGTTATTTATTGATTAAAGTCTGAGATAATGGACGTTTCCAAAAATACGGCTGCGTCGAGTAAACAAATAACGTTCTGACTAACTAGAGCTGCTCTGATAGGTAAGACAATATTTTCAATAATTTTCAATAATTTTGTGGCTCAAACGAAGTTTGTGTACATACATAAAATTCAGTTATGTTTCATATACACCCTATACACACAGCCTGAAGGTAATTTTATACAATATTTGTAATAATTTCTGCCTTAGACAGTTTGTGAACATTGAACCATCAAAAGTCAAAGGTTTAATTTTCTCTGTCAAGCCCAAAAAATTCCGTATTTCGGAATATTCCGTATTCTGAATATTTGGATATGGGAGACTCAACCTGTAGTGGTTCCGGCTTCCTATCTTCGTACGGTTCACTCACTATGTGGTTTAATAAAAATGGAGGCTTAGGTCTTCCTATATTTTAACGATAGTTTCAAGCTACACAACTAAGTCACAGTATGTCATGGCATATGGATGAGGGATGTAAAAATTGGTGGTCCTTGAGAGTAATTTGGTTGGAAACAAGCTGGTTGTTTCTCTCCCATGGCACCCACAATTGAGAACAACCTCAGTACATGAAGTCCCTTGTGTTAGAGTCATTCTAAGGGTTTGATCGAATGGACGTCTGGAGCTGGCGCTTTACACATCCCCCGTGATTCCTATTTGCCGACAACCTCACTTCCCATTGGGTTGTGTGAGCTCATACATGCACCCCTGGCTCGCGGTTGGAAGAATTATATTTTTACACATTTCGGATGACTTTGCCCTCCAAACTTATAGAGTTATGTGAGAAATAAGGGATGTAGGCCAAGTATCAATTTTAATATATGCAAATATCTAGCTTCATACACTCTAAGTACAGTAAGTCACACACACTTAGAAAACCCAGTCCGTTTGAACGCCTAAGTATATATGATCTGGGACGCCGAGGAGTCATCTCAATCCATAATTCCTCTATATAATGCAGCTTAACTCCTAATTGCCACAAACTGGAAACAACCTATTGTCCCTCAATTTCTGTTCTAATTAATAAGGTTTGGTATTCTGCCTTGATGGAGTATATTACCGCCCTCCTCCACGACAAAGTAGAAAAGTTCCATGCAATATGGGGTTCCTGGTATATTCATTTTAACACAAAGCTACCTGGTGATATTGTATCTAAATTTATCTGCAGAGATGTAACATTGTTTTGTTGTTAGGGTATGCACCCTCGATTTTAATTCCAATTGTACAATGTTTGTAATAGTTGTTGCCGGTCTTCTTTCCCTTTTCCATTTGCTATGCTACTGTATATTGTTGTTACGAGAAAACTCATACACGAAAATGGTAGTATGATATTCTTTTATTATAATTACCAAAAAAATAAGTTTTGTATTTGTGATATTTACTGTATATATCATGTAAATTACTGGATATGTCCTTAGTTTATCTACTGTATTAATAAATAAAGAGATTTTAAATTTGAAGAAAAGAACTAATGAATTGTCGCTTTAAATCTAGTGGCTATATCATCAAAATTGCAAAGGTGCCCGCAAATCACAGGCTTTTACATTTGGGCTATATATTTATGTATTTCCAAACAGCAGTAACAGGACTTTGGAGATTTGCTCCTTTAAAAACTTAACTTGTTGTTTACAGATCTACTTGGACACACTATCGATTACACCCAAAAAAAGAATAAAACTGCTGCGGTGAGCTTTCACACTAAAAGCCATTAAAAGGGACCAATTTAAATACCCCTGGAGTATAAACATAAGAGACGTTATATTTTCTTTTTTGTCTTAATGGTTTTTTATTCCACTTTATTGTGATTTTTTTATAGGAATATACACTGTTATAATAGCAACTGATTGCAATCTTTTTACTGTTACATAACTGTTGCAATAAGTAACTTTATATAAGTATTCTCAAACTCGGTCCTCAGGACCCCAAAAAGTGCATGTTTTCCATGTCTACTCACAGAATCACAAGTGAAATAATTAGCTCCACCTGTGGATCTTTCAAAATGTGCCAGTGAATAATGAATACACCTGTGCACCTACTGGGTGATCTGGAAAATGTGAACTGTGTGGGGTCCTGAGGACAGAGTTTGAGAACCACTGTTCTAGAGTATTTGAGTGTTTAATTCACATGCCAGACCTCTTTAATAATTAGCACAAAAACTAATATACAGCCATGGACAAATTTTGAGAATGACACAATTATTGGTTTTAATACAGTCTGCTGCTTCAGTTTTTAAGATGGCATTTTGCATATACTCCAGAATGTCATGAAGAGTGACCAGATGAATTGCAATTAATTGCAAAGTTCCTCTTTGCCATGACAATGAACTTAGGCCCAGATTCAGAGCCGAACGCTCTTTCAGAGCACTCGCTCTGAATCAGGGTGGCTTTTTTTTTTGGAGCCGGCCTCCTGGCCACTCGCTAAGCTGTGGGTGACCACCCACAGCTTTTGCGAGCGGCCAGGTGATGGTCGCGACCATCGGGCTTGTGACGAGACCCTTGCGGTAGGGTCTCGTCCATCGCAAGCCCCAGTGGACTTCCTGCTCTAATAGAGCAAGAAGTCCACCTACTGACATCACTAGTGATGTCAGTAGGGGCGCCCACAAACGGAAGGCGTTCCCTCGGGAACGCCTCCGTTTGTCCAGCCACCCCCGCTGCCCGCCTCCAAAACGGGGCGAGCTGTCAATCACAATCGACAGCCGCCCCATTTTGGTGCGAGACCCATAGCGACAGATCGCCCGTCACTGGCCGGGTCTCGCGCATGCACACGCCGGAGGCGGAGCATGCGCAGGGGGCAAACATCGACCCGTTTGTGAGCACATAGCGCTTACGAGCAGGTCTGAATCAGCCCCTTAATCCCAAAAACAACATAGCCACTGCATTTCAGCCCTGCCACAAAAGGACCAGCTTACATCATGTCAGTGAGTCTCTCGTTAATACAGGTGAGAGTGTTGACAAGGACAAGGCTGGAGATTACTCTGTCATGCTGATTGAGTTAGAACAGACTGAAAGCTTTAAAAGGAGGGTGGAGCTTGAAATCATTGTTCTTCCTCTGTTAACCATGGTTACCTGCAAGAAAACACTTGCAGTCATCATTGCTTTGCACAAAAAGGGCTTCATAGGCAAGGATATTGCTGCTAGTAAGATTGCACCTAAATCAACCATTTATTTGGATCATCAAGAACTTCAAGGAGAAAGGTTCAATAGTTGTGAAGAAGGCTTCAGGGCGCTCAAGAATGTCCAGCAAGCGCCAGGACCGTCTCCTAAAGTTGATTCAGCTGCGGGATCGGGGCACCACCAGTGCAGCGCTTGCTCAGGAATGGCAGCAGGCAGGTGTGAGTGCATCTTCAGGAACAGTGAGGCAAAGACTTTTGGAGGATGGCCTGGTGTCAAGCAGGGCAGCAAAGAAGCCACTTCTCTCCAGGAAAAACATCAGGGACAGAGTGATAGTCTGCAAAAGGTACAGTGATTGGACTGATGAGGACTGGGGTAAAATAATTTTCTCTGATGAATCCCCTTTCAGATTGTTTGGGGAATCTGGAAAAACGCTTGTCCGGAGAAGGAAAGGTGAGTGCTACCATCAGACCTGTGTCATGCCATCATGTGTTGGGTTGCTTCTCAGCCAAGGGTGTGTGCTCACTCACAATTTTGCAGCCATAAATAAAGAATGGTACCAAAACATCCTCCAAGAGCAACTTCTCCCAACCATCCAAGAACAGATTGGTGATGAACAATGCCTTTTCCATCACGATGGAGCACCTTGCCATAAGGCAAAAGTGATAACTAAGTGGCTTCGAAATTTTGGGTCCATGGCCAGGAAACTCCCCAGACCTTAATCCCATTGAGAACTTGTCGTCAATCCTCAAGAGGCGGGTGGACAAACTAAAACCCACAAATTCTGGCAAACTCCAAACATTGATTAGGCAAGAATGGGTGGCCATCAGTCAGTATGTGTCCCAGTACCGATGGTAGTGCTCACCTTTCCTTCTCTGGACAAGTGTTTTTCCAGATGCCCCAAACAATCTGAAAGGGGATTCATCAGAGAAAATAACTTTACCCCAGTCCTCAGCAGTCCAATCCTTGTCCTTTTGCAGAATATCAGTGTGTCCCTGATGTTTTTCCTGGAGAGAAGTGACATCTTTGCTGCCCTTCTTGACACCAGACCATCCTCCAAAAGTGTTTGCCCTGTGTCATGCCAACAGTAAAGCATCCTGAAACCATTCATGTGAGGGGTTGCTTCTCAGCCAAGAGAGTGGGCTCACTCACAATTTTGCCTGAGAACACAGCCATGAATAAAGAATGGTAACAAAACATCCTCCAAGAGCGACTTCTCCCAACCATCCAAAAACAGTTTAGTGACGAACAATGCCTTTTCCAGCATGATGGAGCACCTTGCCATAAGATAAAAAAGTGATAACTAAGTGGCTTGGGGAACAATACATCAACATTTTGGGTCCATGGCCAGGAGACTCCCCAGACCTTAATCCCATTGAGAACGTGTGGTCAATCCTCAAGAGGCGGGTGGACAAACAAAAACCCACAAATTCTGACAAACTCCAAGCATTGATTAGGCAAGAATGGGTGACCATCAGTCAGTATGTGGCCCAGAAGTTGATTGACAGCATGCCAGGGCGAATTGCAGAGGTCTTGAAAAAGAGGGGTCAATACTGCATACTGTATATTGACTCTTTGCATAAACTTAATGTAATTGTCAATAAAAGCCTTTGACACTTATGAAATGCTTGTAATTTTACTTCAGTACTTCAGTATACCATAATAACATTTGACAAAAAGGTCTAAACACTGAAGCAGCAAACTTTGTGAAAACCAATACTTGTGTCATTCTCAAAACTTTTGGCCATGGTTGTATAACTCCACACAGTGAACTTCTTCAGAGAAGATCTAGCAGCATGTCAGACACACTATTTCTACAGACTCCACCCTAAGATTGCAACATAAAACAAAGGGGTAGAAAGAGTATGAGTGAGATATTTAGTTATGAATGTACACTATAGTTAGGGTGGATCAGACAGCTAATGAACATTACCAGTGAATGAACATTTTCAGGTTTAATGCCCTATTTTTTATATTTGTTTTATATTATTCAGCTCAGTTAAACAAGGATTTTATGCTTAATAATGTTTACAGATAGTCTGTTATATTTCAGCTAAAGGATGTTTTACATAGTGAATGCAAAAAGAATAGAAGGGTTTATGTATCTAGCAGTGAAAAGTACGGAGAAGTGGATCAGTGGAGAAGTTGCCCATATCAACCAATCAAATTGGAAGAAGCATTTATCATGTACAATCTATAAAATAATAGGAAGAAGCTGATTGGTTGCTATGAGCAACTTCTCCACTGGTTCACTTCTCCATGCTTTTCACTGCTTGATACGTAAACCCCAGAGACCAGTTACTGCTCCTCCTCCTGGGAGAAATCATGATAGATCACTTCTTGCCATGTACAAATGCAGAATATTGGCTACAGAGATGATCTCTCCGTGTCATCTCGTCCTATGCTAAAGCTCTCCAATCTCATCAGTGCAGGAGAACGTTACGTCAAAAGCGCCCAAGAGTAGATATATTACATACTCAGAGGACTGTTCTTGATAGGACACACACAGCACCCACCACTCTAAATAAAGAGCCTAGTGTGCTAGATAATATAGATTGTCTGTGTGAAACCTAGGTTTACATATCAGAATATTTCCCTACACAGGGCAGGAAGTCAAAACAAGTAGCCCCTAATGTGTTAGAGAAAAGATGTAAATTCATTCAACCATTAGGTGTAGGAAAAAACTGAACTAGTAAAATAATTGTCAGTGTTTTAATTTATTTTTTACATTTTGGTAGGCATTAGGACATCATTTTTAAACAATAAGAAGTTAAATAAAATTTTTATGATAGTGTCCCATTAACTGCTGTCATACAGTACAATATCTGTATCACAGTAGCACTTATAAGTCCATATATCACCCAGCTACTAAACCAATAATATAACAAGTTGTTTTACGTGACCAAATACTCAAAGAAGCATCTCCATGAACTTATTGTTGGATTGGACAGTGTACGTTATTCTGTGCCTCACATAGGAGAGCATGGACCTAATGAAAGACAAACTGCCTTTTTTGGGGGGAAATGTATTATACAAAGCTGAATGAGTTTCCTTCTAGTGTCATGCATCTTCTTCCATTTCTGTCTGCTCCTGTGCTTGCGTCTCAGGGTCTGCAGGTAGAATACTTGTCACTGTCTGAAGGAGTTGCTCAATTTGCTCCTCTGTCAGCCTCTCTTCACTCTCCTCCACCATCTTAAAAAAACAAAAAAAACCCAATGTAATGGCAATTAACAAGAGAACACACACACGTCATTACTTTCTGCAGCATTGGATAAGATTATATATAATCTAGTGTATGTAGCATCTATCACCCATCCATATAAATCTAGAAGTGACATGAACATCTTGTGATCTATACAGGTTATCTCACGTTCAGGACAGTTAGATACTAGCTCTTAGGATTCTAGGTCCATATTTAGAACACTGTTATAGAGGACTTCATTCCTCCCATACATGGAGGAAATGTCTTAAATATAAATTTCTTCTTTATTGTTTTTTTTAAACAAAAACCTAAATATATTTGGAGGTAATATAACCTGTCTGTTTCCTTTACTTGCCTTAGGTATTCAGGCTTCAGGCTCCCTACCTAAGTAAGAACCACTGAGCACTTTTTGGAAGAATGGATAGAATGTCTCCGGGAGTCCCGGCACGGCAAACCTCTGGCTTCCGCCTGCCTACCAAGTGATCTGGTAATGTCAGACACTCATCACCATGGAGTAGCTTGTGGTAAAATATTTGTTTTCTTAATTCCCTGCAATAATTTCCCAGCTACGTACTACGTGGATCGTCTGCTCATTGTATGGAAACTTTCATTTTCCTTTAACAAGTTACACAGGCAAATGTTATTTTACTTCACTTTAGCCTGCAGAAGGAGAAGGAACAAACTAAATTATATTGCCTTAGTAAAATTATTTATTACTGCTCTAGATTTCTTTTACTCTGAAACTGTAGTTGTCGTATTTAATCTTGAATTGTGGAAAATAGAGACAGCAAAAGGAAGTGTAGCGCTCATCAGATGAATAGTCCATAAAATGCACTGTAAATAAATGCTACTGGCCTGAGTCCTATAAAAAGCTAAATTGACAGAAACATTAAACGGAATTTAAACTGCCAGTGGCGGGAGATACCTAGGCCTACACAAATACTATATACATTAAGAATAAGAAGTATTAAAATAACACTCAAAGGGACGCAGCTATTCAATACACTGCGCTGTTTGGGTGGGCTAAAGGATTTCTTCAGCAACCTCCTGGGGATACGAGGAGAAATCAGACAACAGTACCGGGCGCGCAACAGTTTTCCAGCTTAGCGCGGTGCTAACAGCCGCGCGCCCGGCATTTTAGCTTGTTCTCGCGCCTAAACACCCAGGTTAAGTTGTGAAAGCCGGCATTCTCTGACTTAACCAATTCCAATCAAGGCACACAGTGCGGTGTACTGAAAAGCTGCGGTAGCTCCCTCCTGTGGCTATCCAACTTCGCATTGAATTGAATTCGGCCCAAAATGAACTATAAAAATTATTTTACTTATTAAACATTGTTCTATGTGCATGTAAGTAAATTTTTCATTTATGAAATACCATTTTTTGGAAGAAAATCAATCTAGTCCATCTTTAAACCCATTAAATGAATTGTCCATCAAGCTTGTAAACAGTTCTGCAGCCTGACTACCATTACAGAGTAAACTTCTACTTGTACTGAAAACACAAGTAGTTGCCCCAATGCCCCCTATGTAAATGTAAATTATACCGTTGTTAAAATAAGCTCCTTTATTGTTGGTTTTCTGAGTGGATTCATCCATAAGCTTTACCACTTTATACATTTCTATACAAAAATGTATCAACAGCGGGGGAAGGGGGAGAGTATGTATCCATGCTGCAGACATGACTGACGACTGCAGAGAACAAACATTCTCCTAGTGAAGTGCACTCAATAATGGTCATGTGGCACTGCAGGATGTCACAGGGATGTCTTACTGAGAGATGTACATACCAGCTGGATCTCCACTGCTGTCATAGGGCGGTGGTTAAGTAGCTGCAGCTTTTCTGCTCTGTGAAAATAAAACAATATTATTTCCAGACACACCGTCCTTCCAAATGAAACAGTAGATGCTACTAGTTACAGTATATGTGGTTCACAAAGGAACGATCCAGTTGGCCTACTTTCATATCACCTTCGTTAGAACACATACCTCCTAACATTTCAGATGCAGGAAGCAGGGCAGGGGGCATTGCAGCAGCACGTTGGGGGTGAGGCTGTGTGTTCATGGTGGTGTGGCACACATCATGAAGCACTGAGCTAGCCTTTAGCCACCTCCCATCTCAACACCTGTACATTGCCGCACACACTGTTCACTGCTGCTCTATTATGGATCCCTCCCAACCGTCTCACCACAGGGCAGTCCCACCTAAACATGGCCAGTTGGAAGGTATGATAACACCACCAGTGCTGTGTTTTAAGATGGCATTACAAAAAAGCAGCACTCTTCTTTTGATATCTATGTTATTACAACAGTGTTAAAGAAACATGGTCCTCACACCCTTAAAAAACATCTCATGTTTTCAGGATTACTTTAATCATGCACTGGTAATGTAATCTACTTTGTAATTATCCCACCTGCTTCTACAGGCAGAAATCCTGAAAACATGGAGCTAGTGAGGAGTTGGTTACAATATTCAAAATAAAACAAACAAATGTGCATAATATATAATAATTACAATTATACAAATCATCTATATAAAAGGTGGATAGGATTGTCACTTTTGTTGTCACTTTTTAATCCCCATATTCGTTTATCAGTAACTTGAATGGGACAACTTGAATTTTGTTGGGCAATCATTTCTTAGGCAACTGTGCAGAAAACAAGTGTTTGCAATGTACAATCATTTGAAAGGACTAATTTCTGTTATCACTGTCATTATCGTTGGGATGTACTAAGGGCAGACATGCGGTCAAACCCCAGAAAATGCCTAGCCTGAGAAGGATCTAATTGGATCCCACCCAGTGTGCCCAGCCGCGCACACGTCATTCTACGCATGCGCAGAAGGATGCCAGAGGTCAAAAACGCAGAAGTCCCTCTATCGCAAAGGACAGCTATTAACGGGAGAGCTGTCCTTTGCAATTTTCTAGGTACATACCGGCAATATTATCCCCGATATGTACCCAATAAGTGGTGGAGTGTACAGCATCGTGCATGGGTACTGCTGGTTTCTTTAGCATGATTTAGCACGAGCTCTATATATGAAAGGTAAACCTTAGCAAAACCATTGCTGCAACTTAATATACTACTTGAAGCTATTTCTTATGCATGTCACAATAACTGTGCCAATAACTAACATGCTATGTTCATGTGAGGTCATAGACCACTGAAGGAGCAATGTGTTTCTAACACTTTAAACTATATTTTTATGCATTTCTCAAAAATCTGAGTAAATATAACAGATGTACCTACAGCGTGCCTTACACATTAGTTGGGAATCACTGTGGTTGGCCTTTCTGTGGGCTGAATTAAACATTAGGCCAGCAGGCACCAAAAGTATGCCGCATACTGACACTGACTGCTCGCCACAGCTCTGTGGTGATCTCGGTAATGCCACAGTCACATAGAATCCAGAATTATGTGATATTTCAACATGCAACCTTAGAGCGACTATAAATACTAGTATGAAAATGGTAATGAAGATGAAATGCAGCCTTATATTTTCCCTTGCAAAGAAAGAGAACACGGCGACTGCTTTGCCTCCCAGCTGTAATCATTACCAATGCTGATTTAGTGCTCTTTATGCAGTCAGCATCCCGTCAGTGTTAGTAGAACAAGCTATCTGTTCAGGGACATGATGTGCTGAAATTAAACATCCAGAGGACGACGTTTATTCGGAATGCAGTTAGGATAAACAGTCATTAAACCGTCATTAACATTTCAAGCTTAGACTGCAATAAAGACTATTGCTAGATTACACAATTAAAAAAGGGAACAAAAAAAAAACAAAGAAATTAAATAAGGAATGATAGAAAACCCCACTATGCTGCCTGGGGAGCTTAACGTGGCACATTGTCACAAGGACATTTTTAGGATATTAATGTGATGAGACCGTTTTTATTCTCAGAACAATAAAAGTGAAATAGCAAAAAATAAGTTCAAAGAATTAGCATTTACTATGCAACATTTATTTTAAAATATATAAAACTAATAATGTACAATACACCTCTATCTTACAATCAATTGTTAGTGTTTATGCAGCGTACCAGACAACTATAAATAAACTGTGTGGACTGTGCTGGCATGGTCTCCAAGGGCTCTATTCAGCAGAGATTCTTTTTACTTAAAAAAAAATGTGGAAAAGATCAGTATTTCCACTATTTAGCAAATTGCTAACGTAGAAGATAACGCAATTATCTTCTCTGTTAATACCCATCTCGCAAAGTATCGCACTGTAGAGAGCAAGACATTTGTCCCTCTACAATGCTTTAACATTCTTTTGCTATTCAGCAAGCATAAAAATGTTAAAATACCTAATAAAAATTAACTTTATATAATGCCATCTCAGAACAGTGTTAAATGAAAAAAATACTTATCAGAAAAACTGCAGGGACAGAAGGAATTGGTTAAAACGGAATGTGCACATAGGATTTGTTTTAGTCCATATACATTTATATTTATGGGGCTATATACAAATATATATATATATATATATATATACACATATATATATATATATATATATATATATATACACATATATATATATATATACACACACACACACAGTCAGGTGCATAAATATTGGGACATTGACAGAATTTTCATATTTTGGCCTCTATTCTCCACCACAATGGCTTTGAAATGAAACAAACAAGATGTGCTTTAACTGCAGACTTTCAGATTTAATTTGAGGGTAATTACATCCAAATCAGGTGAACGGTGTAGGAATTACAACGGTTTCTATACGTGCCTCCCACTTTTTAAGGTGCCGAAAGTAATGGGACAAACTAAACAATCCTAAATCTAACTTTCACTTTTAAAAAATGTGTTGCAAATCCTTTGCAGGCAATTACAGCATGAAGTCTGGAACGCATCCCACTTTTTAAGGGGCCAAAAGTAATGGGACTATCAACTCAGAAGCTATTTCATGGACAGGTGTGGTCTATTCCCTTGTTATTTCATTATCAATTAAGCAGGTAAAAGGTCTAGAGTTGATCCTAGGTGTAACATTTGCATTTGGAATCAGTTGCTGTTGACTCTCAATATGAGATCCAAAGAGCTGTCACTATCAGTGAAGCAAGCCATCATTAGGCTGAAAATCAAAACAAACCCATCAGAGAGATAGCAAAAACATTAGGTGTGGCCAAATCAACTGTTTGGAACATTCTTAAAAAGAAAGAACGCACAGGAGAGCTCAGCAACACCAAAAGACCCAGAAGACCACGGAAAACAACTGTGGTGGATGATAGAAGAATTATTTCCCTGGTGAAGAAAAACCCCTTCACAACAGTTGGCCAAATTAAGAACACTCTCCTGGAGGTAGTTGTATATGTGTCAAAGTCAACAATCAAGAGAAGACTTCACAAGAGTGAATATAGAGGGTTCACCACAAGATGTAAACCATTGGTGAGCCACAAAAACAGGAAGACCAGATTAGAGTTTGCCAAACAACATCTAAAAAAGCCATTACAGTTCTGGAACAACATCCAATGGACAGATAAGACAAAGGTCAACTTGTACCAGAGTGATGGGAAGAGAAGAGTATGGAGAAGGAAAGGAACTGCTCAGGATCCAAAACATACCACCTCATCAGTGAAGCATGGTGGTGGTAGTGTCATGGCGTGGGCATGTATGGCTGCCAATGGAACTGGTTCCCTTGTATTTATTGATGGATGTGACTGCTGACAAAAGCAGCAGAATGAATTCTGAAGTGTTTCAGGCAATATTAAATGCTCATATTCAGTCAAATGCTTCAGAACTCATTGGACGGCGCTTCACAGTGCAGATGGACAATGACCCTAAGCATACTGCAAAAGCAACCAAAGAGTTTTTTAAGGCTAAAAACTGGAATGTTATGCAATGGCCAAGTCAATCCCCTGACCTGAATCCGATTGAGCATGCATTTCACTTGATGAAGACAAAACTGAAGGGAAAATGCCCCAAGAACAAGCAGGAACTGAAGACATTTGCAGTAGAGGCCTGGCAGAGCATCACCAGGGATGAAACCCAGCATCTGGTGATGTCTATGCGTTCCAGACTTCATGCTGTAATTGCCTGCAAAGGATTTGCAACACATTTTTTAAAAGTGAAAGTTAGATTTAGGATTGTTTAGTTTGTCACATTACTTTTGGCCCCTTAAAAAGTGGGAGGCACATATAGAAACCGTTGTAATTCCTACACCGTTCACCTGATTTGGATGTAATTACCCTCAAATTAAATCTGAATGTCTGCAGTTAAAGCACATCTTGTTTGTTTCATTTCAAAGCCATTGTGGTGGAGAATAGAGGCCAAAATATGAAAATTCTGTCAATGTCCCAATATTTATGCACCTGACTGTATATATATGTGTGTGTGTATATATATATATATATATATATATATATATATATATACATACATACAAATATATATTTCTATATACACATATATAACCTATGTACACGGACCTGTACATACTTGGCGTTGGCCACACTGCAGAGAAGGTCACTATTTGCACTTATATGGAAGAGGAGAATGGGCAAGAAAAAGGAAGGTTTTGTTTTCAGACTTTCAAAAACAATGCCCCCAGTAACTTCACAGGGACAGCGTGCTACCACAACAGCGGTCCCTGCTAAGTTTAAAACATTAGGCCAGCAGGCACCAAAAGTATGCTGGATAGCAGTGATAAAAAAATGTTAAAATAAAAAATGATCGGTTCCCAACAACATGGGACATCGGCACTAATGCTTAATAGAGTCCAAAATCATAACACACTTTGTAAAGTACACAGAAGATAACAGCAAACTACAGTATATTTTTTTTATAACTTATAAAAATGTCTCAATAGTGTGCACCAATGGAAGTCATGCTTGTGTTTTGTATACATTCAGAGCTGCTTCATCTTAGTATTAACTGTTCATTTGCTGAATGTTGTGAGTGTTACAAAATAATTATTAATAAAGCAAACTAGTACTTACTTGGTCAATTTATGCCCTTTCATGGCAGTCAGAAACTCCTGCAATATTTCAGGACTTTGGTGTTGGCAAGGACTGCTGGACAAGTATTTCAAGGTCTACAGGAAGAAACGGTGCAAATTAATGTTAGCAGTGATAATAGTACTTTTATCTGTCTACCTAATCTCCTTATAATAATCTTACTACAATGGTGCCTCGGCGCTGAGTATATGGACTCTTACTCCACTAATCACACACTACAGCCTTGCTTCATAATAACCACTCTGAAACTCTTTGGAGTTTACATTAGTTTTTTTTATCACAATAACAATACATATTCTGATTATACTATTGTATTTAATTTCAAATGGAAAGCATGATCCCATTGCCCAACTAAGCTGCAACCACAAATGCCTTTATTACATTACATCCCAGCACTGCACAGATTTATATATGGCATAATACACTTCCTTAAGTCATTTCTAATTAACTAACATTATCTATAGCTCTATGCAGAATTCATGCATGTAATGGCTGGTAGAAGTTGGATTTATTCCCACAATCATTGCACACAGAGCTGTGATTGTAATACAGACTTGCCTCTGGCTTTATGAAGGCATTCTATATAAAACAAAAAAAATGATCAGTGGAATTCATAGAAGGAATCCCACAATCCTGTGCACACAGGAAAACCCACTAGCATTTGCACAAGTTCATTGTTCTTGTGCTGCTTGCAAGTCCACAACCCCACAACAGCGTCAGCATAGCAGCATGGATACTAGTAACCACCAAGTAGTGTGAGGACCCTGTGATGAAGTGTACATGGCAAGAATGAAGGCAGGGTTCGTTCTTACAGCATTATATAAAGGATAAAACTAATACTGCTAAACCAGAGTTATTACTATTCATTTCATTTCCCAGAAATACACAGCAGCCATAAAGTATGGGTTAACTCCCTAGTCATATGAGCAGAGATGAGAAAAAGACAGAGGGCATATAATCACTCTTCCTTCCCTTTGGGGTCCCACAAAACAAACATATGACACAGGTGGGAATATACATCTATAATGGAGATTTTCAAGGAAATGTTATTATTTTCTATTCAACTTCATGGCATCTATATACCCTATGGGATGTACCCATGCTGTAGATCACAGGTTCTCAAACTCTGTCTTCAGGACCCCAAACAGTACATGTTTTCCAGGTCTCACTACAGAATCACAAGTTAAATAATTATCTCCACTTGTGGATCTTTTAAAATGTGTCAGTGAGTAATGACTACACCTGTGCACTTATAGGGTGACCTGGAAAACGTGAACCGTGTGGGGTACTGAGGACCAAGTTTGAGAACCACTGCTGTAGATAAAAGAAGAGTGTGGGCTACGTATAATCAACAGTAAAAGTGCAAATAAGTTACAAAAAAAGCACTTACTAATGTTTTAACTGAACAACTGTTTTAAAGACTTTTCTTCCAAACAGAGCACTAGCATCATGTCTTATCTGGAAGGCAACTCTGGTACAAGTATGAACAAATTAAACTCCAACCCATCTGCACAAATCGCCTGCTAAGGTCTGAGCCGTGAGTGCCTAGAAGGTCGCCACCACCCTTGCAGAATGCACCTTCACACGTTCACCTTGTAAAAGTTTGCTTGTATGGAGCGTGACCTTGATGGGATCCTATAAGAAGGAGAAAAGTTGATCTGTCTCTCTAAACTCCTTTGTTCTCAAAAGATAAATCATAATTCCCCCGAATATATTTACAATTAGCTGGTCGCACAAAGTAGTAAGTGTAATTTCCTTATTAAGAAAATAATTACTTTAGAAAACAGGAAACCATACAGCTTTACGTAACAGACGGGCAGATGGAATTGCTAAAGCTGGGTACACACCGACCAATATATTGGCCGATCAACTTATTGGCCAATATAGCTGGTGCCCATCGGCAAGTGTGTACCAGCGATATGTCTGTGAACGACGTAGTTCACAGACATATCGCATCAGCTGTGCTGCACAGACGATGGAAAGATATATTGTCAGATATATCTGTCCATCTGCAAGTGTGTCTGCCGACCGCCCATACACATGGAGCGGCAACCACGGGGAGGGGAGCGGCCCCGGCCAGCGGGACCCGTGGCTGCCCGGAAGATGATGGTCGTTCAGTGTATATGAACGACCATCATCTACAGATATATCTGCAGATCACTTGATCTGCAGATATATCTGCTAGGTGTGTAACCACCTTAACAGAAACAAAAAGGCTCAAAGTGTTGAAATGTTAGAGTATATAGTACTAGAATAGATGCCAAAGTGCTACAAAAGGCTTTATACGAGGCCTAATGCTTTATACTAATTAAAATAAGATTACAAAAAAATACTTTCAGACCTTGTTTTATCTGGTGACCAGAAAAACATAAACAGCAGAAACCTAAATTTTCTTGGTAACTTATGCAAGGCCCGTGCATAATCAATCTTGAAGAAAATCAAGAATGTGCGGAATGCAGAGGCAGTGTCAAATTAGATATGAACCACAGAGTAAAGGTCTTCCAAACACTATAGTAAACAGAGTAATAAAGCCCGAAAACGAAATTGAGAAGCACCTCGGTTACTTGGTCAGAGACTCCTACACATCTTAGTGATGACTTTTCAATTGCAAGCCCTCACAAACAGAATATTCGGTTGGGATGGAAAACAGGTCTCTGGTGCAGAAGAGCTGACTGACGCAGCCAAGGCTGTTCCAGAAGCAATTCCCACTTTACTGGAAACATGGCTGAAATGCTTGTTTCCTGATCATCTGTAGAGTGTGGGCAATGAAAAGAAAAGAACACATACTCTAATTGAAAGTTCCATTGAATGTACAGAGCATAATCTGCATTCCCCTTTGTTCTCGTGTCCCTATGATGTTTAAAATGTCCCATAGTTTTTAAAGGTACCATCAGATCTATTTGAGGAAGTCCAAACTTCTGCACGAAGAGTGAAAAGCTTTGTGTAAGGCCCATTTTCCTGGATTCACTTGATATCAACTGATAATCTATCTTTTCTTTGCCAGCTATGTTTGATGCAGAGAAAGATATGCAATTTTCTTCTGCTTATAACAGGACTGTTGATGCCATCATAGTTCTGCTTCTTGTGCCCCACTGGCAGTTTATGAATGCATCTGTCAGGTTCTGTCAGGTTGTTGGAAAAGATGCTGAAATGCTTGAGAGGTTAAAAATGCTGAATTGCATGTAATATTGCCCTTATTCCCAGAATGTTCAAGTACAGGTTTCTCTCACTTTGGATTCACACTCCTTGTACCACTTTTGTAAATAGATGAGAGCACAAATAGGCTAGCAGAATACATTCTGGTTATGAGAGGGACATTCCACGATCTTTTTTATGCTGCCACTAACTAAATGATTTCCTTAAGATATTTGTAAGTGGTGACGTGATGTGGAGAAGCTGGATTGTGATCAGACTGATTGAGTAGGTTCAGGTCAAGATCTCACTTATGCTGACTTTTAGAAGGAAGAATACCTTTTGTGAATGAGAACATGCTGAATTTTGATAGTTCTTTCTTCTGGCCATTACATTTTTTTGTGTGATTGTCCATTCCCCAAAGATTTGTAGCCATTTAGAAGGCACCTGAAAAACCTTCACTATATTGATGGTCCAACTATGTTCTGTAGGATCTTCTACATCTGGGCTTTTGTGTATCTAGCAACATGATGAGACTTTCCCGTTACAAGAATGTTGTCAAGATAAGGCCATGATTCCTTGTTGCCCAAGAGTGGCCATAAGAACTACCAGAACTTTGGTAAAGGTTCTTAGGAAAGTGGACAGACTGAATGGTATATACTGGAATTAGAAATAATGTGCTGAGTGGTCCATACTTAAGAGTAACACATCCGGGAGCTAGATACACTATAGGTAGCAAAAAACTCCAACTCATTATCTCTGCTGCTGCTAAGAAAGCCATACTCCAGCACTTGATTCATCCCAACCCTCCTAGCCTGTCTCTTTTTCATAACAAATTATTTTTCCTTTTTAAAATGGATTGCCTGCATGCATCCCTTCATAAGGAGACTAGGTGCAAAATGTATTTGAATTATGAGAAAGCAATGTAGATACTTTGTCATCTTCAACGCAGCTGCAGGTTAAAGATTGCTGTTAGGACCGGTGTTTGTTGTGGACTCGGGGTGGAAACAGGAGCAGATACCAGAACTGATTTAAACGGAAAGGTGGGTTGTTTAATGTGACTGTTGGTAGACATGAACAATTATATACTTAAGTCCAGAAATGACAGAGTAATATGTGACTGAAGGAGACTGAGGTGGATGGGAGTAAGCAAATGTCCAGATCAGTGACAGATGAATCAGGTGAGTCCAATTAGGCTGTGGAAGTGAAGTAAATATCCAAGTATGCTGTACAGTAACTGAGAGGGAAATCCAGTAATGCTGTAATAATGGCTGAGGGGAAATCTGGTAATACGGTGACAATGGCTGAAGGGAAATCTGGTAGTTCTGTGATAATGGCTGAAGGGAAATCCAGAAATGCTATGGTATTGGCTGAAGGGAAATCCAGAGATGCTGTGATAATGACTGAAGAGAAATCTGGAAATGCTGGGAGATGACTGCGCAGGAATGGGTTAACTGAGGAGACAGGTTCAGGCAGGAGTGGGTCTGGTGGAAGGTGCAGGGCTGATCTCTAGCAGAGAGTAAGGCAAGGCAGAGTGGTGCAGCTATGCAGGAAGCCAGCGGCCAACAAGTAGTTAGGGCAGGCACCGGAGCACAAGACTAAGGTCCAGGAGTGCAGGAACTCTCACATAGCAGACACTGTGAAACACGTTGCACTGGCAACTACAGGGAGCTCCAAACCCCCTTAAGTACCCAGCAGCAGAGCTTGAGTGGCTGGAGAGATCACCTGACGCATCAGGATAGGTCCACTATGTCACATGACCTGAGGCAAGATGGTCACTCCCATGTACCTGTGATGGTGCTAGACTTGCCCTTGCCAGGATGGCCCAATGCTGGCAGACCCCCGCACACACCCAATGCCAGTCTCCACGCGCCAGCTCGCTCACTGGAAGGACCGCGCCACAGCGCCTCCACCGGCAAGGACCACAACCTCCACGCCGCGAAACCCTGGTCGTGACAATTGCTTTCAACACACGGGTTGGTATGAGACCAGAATGTTGTTGGAGGATGAGCCTATTCAGGTGTAGTAGCCAGATGTCGTCTATATGGGCTTGAGGCTGGCCCCCTTGGAGGACTGAGTCACCCTCCCATCCCTATTTACCTTGATTTTTATTCTTTTTCTTATTAATTGTTTTGTTCTTTTTATTAAATTGTTTTTATTTTATTTTTTGGAGGGTTGTTTATAGGAGTCCAGAGTACAACTTGTATTGTGTATTATATACTGATTTTGTATACACCTCATACTTTATTCTTATTGTCTTCTGTGCATATTCTATTATTGTTCTTTGTACTCTGTAAAATTTATGATATACTCAATAAAAACATGTTTAAAAAAAAACAAGGAAATGTTGGACTATACACAAATAATCTGAAAATATTGAGTTATAGTAGAAAAGTGGAGATACAAGTCGTGTAAATCAATTTTTATGGTTGCAAACCTATTGACCTTGAGTCAGGGGCGTATCTATAAAGGGTGCAGGGTGTGCGGGAAACACAGGCCCCTGGGTCCAGGGGGGCCCCGCACCGCACACCCTGCACCCATAATATTACTCACCTCTCCGGAGTCCCACGTCGGTGCTGGCGTCTGGCGCTGTAAAACGACTGGAAAACGGCTGCGGCGGCCATTTTCCCGTCGTTTGCGCATGCGCAGTACAGGGAAAATGGCCGTCGCGGCCATTTTCCCAGTGATCTGTGCATACACTATAGACTCTGGGCACACTCTAGTGCCCAGAGTCTATAACCTCGGCGCTGGCCGCGCACAGCTCAGTGCGCTGCTGGCCGCCGGGCAGAGAGGAGGGGGCCCGCGTTGGAGACTGCACACGGGCCCCCTCCTCTCTAGAAACACCCCTGCCTTGAGTGGTGATAATCCATGTCACAGAATATTTTTAACTCCTGCCATCCACAGTCTGCCATATAGGCTGCTCTAGAAAAGAGTACTCATGAGGTGGTTACCTTCTTTACTCCTCAAACAATTAAAAGGCTGCTTAAATGTTATCCCATCAAACTGCTGAAAATATGGCTTTTCTGGCCTATATAGCTTTGAGTGCTTGTGAGAACTGAGTAAAATGGCTAGTTATCCTATACTGCAGCAAATTATGAGATTTACCTCCAATGACTCTATGAATCATTAAGTCCAGTTTTTTCCCCGGGTCGACGCCGTTCGCAGTGCACTCGGGTGCAGTGCCGGTGATGTCATCACCAAGCGCCAGAAAATCCAGCTCTCCTCTGACCGCTGGACCGGAGCGGGCCAGCGACCAGGGGAGGTTGTACTTCCCAGGGAGGAGATCACCAGGGGAAGTTGTACTTCCCGGGGAGGGGATCCTTCCCAGGGGGGTGGGGGGTGTAATTCAGGAGGCTGTCCGTGACAGCTTTAAACGGGCAGGGACAGATTACTGCCTCCCCGTATGAAGCGAGGATGGGGTAAAAACCGGAACAGTCTGGACCATATGGGGAGGCTGTAATCTCTCCCTCCCCAGTGACAGCTGGCACACAGACAGCCTCCCGAATGACAGGCAATCACCATGCGGGAAATGGGTCCAGGGTCGGAAGACATGGGTAACCCGTTTCCACTGAGCCTGAGTAGGGCTTTACCTGCGTAAAACCCTGCTCTAGACCCGGGAAGATATGCCGGGTCAATTGACCCAGAATTTTTCCCTAGGACCCTTTTCCACTGAGCCGCTACCCGGGTTGACACTGCAATATAAAAAAGTATTTTGTCCCAATTAATCCAAATTTTAATTATATTAAACAATTTATATTAAATATACAGATAAAAGTCTATCTTTACTAAAGTCGGTCTTTACTAACATTTATAATTAGTTCCAATAATACATAATATTAATATATAGCAGCAATTAATTTCTTAATGCTAAAATCTCATTTAGATGGTAATGTCATATGTTAATAGCCACAAATAAACAATATTTTTTTTATTTTAAAACAATTTCCCTTCTCAAGTCTAACATTCTGTTTATAATAGTGATTCAACAATCTATTGATCCGGATATTTTGGCCAGTGGAAGGTTAGTAGATGTAACATTTTATAGGTGCCAGTGACCTCTCTGCGTGCCTCCTAGTACAGAAGCAGGAAAAGTCTCCAATCCCACATATGCTACTTGGAATCTGTCCCCAGGTAGCCACCTCTGTTCATGCTTGCACGCCTAATGCTGAGTTGCAGGGACCATCCTGAGCCACCAGTAACAGGTAAGCCAAGTAGCTAAAAATAATAATAAACTGTACATGGGTTGGGTAAGAAAACTCGGCAGTCGGGATGCCAACTGTCAAAATACCAACAGCGTCATCCCAATGCTCAGTATCCCGACAGGCGTACGTAACTATGCTAACCTTTCCCCCTTCTGCCTATAACCATAACCCTCTTTTCTTGCACCCTAACCCTCCCCTCTTGGTGCCTGAACCTAATCCTCCCCCCTTGGCGCCGAACCCTAACCCTCCCCCCCGCAGTGGTGTGTCATCCTAACCCCCCCTGTCCACAGCCTAACCCTAACCTCCACCTCCCCGTAGCCTAATCCTAAACCGCCCTTACCCCTTGCCCCCCCACGACTAACACCTAACCGAGTCCCGCAAAACTTACATAGAAACATAGAATTTGACGGCAGATAAGAACCACTTGGCCCATCTAGTCTGCCCCATTTTGAACATATTACCTCAACCCTTATTGATCCTTACTGAAGGATATCCTTGTCTATCCCATGCATGTTTAAATTGCTCTACTGTCTTAGCCTCTACCACCTCTGATGGGAGGCTATTCCACTTGTCCACTACCCTTTCTGTGAAGTAATTTTTCCTCAAATTTCCCCTGAACCTACCACCCTCTAGTTTCAGAACATGTCCTCTTGTTCTAATAAGTCTCTTTCTTTGAAGAATGTCTCCTTCCTTTACCTTGTTAAAACCCTTTATATATTTGAATGTTTCTATCATGTCCCCCCTATCCCTTCTCTGCTCCAAACTATACATATTAAGATCTTTTAGTATTTCCTGGTAAGTTTTGTGGTGTAGACCTTGCACCATTTTAGTTGCCCTTCTTTGTACCGTCTCTAATGTATTAATATCCTTCTGGAGATGTGGCCTCCAGAACTGAAGACAGTATTCGAGATGAGGACGTACCAATGACCTATACAGTGGTATTATCACTTCTTTCTTTCTGCTACTGATTCCTCTCGCTATGTAACTAAGCATCTGACTTGCCTTCCTCATTTCTTAGTTACACTGTTTGCTTGCCTTTAAGTCACCTGAAATAGTGACTTCTGGATCCCTTTCCTCTTCAGTAGTTTCCAGTATAGTGCCATTAATACTATATTTAGCCTTTGGATTTTTAAGACCCAAGTGCATGATCTTGCATTTTTTGCCACTTGCATTTTTTGGCATTAAACTGTAGTTGCCACGTTCTTGACCATTCCTCTAGTCTACCTAGATCATCAATCATTTGTTTTACCCCTCCTGGTGTGTCTACCCTGTTGCATACCTTTGTGTCATCTGCAAAAAGGCATAGTTTTCCTTCAATACCATTTGCAATGTCACAAATAAATATATTAAAAAGCACTGGTACAAGTACAGATCCCTGAGGTACTCCACTGGAAACATTTCCCTCTTGAGATTGCACTCTGTTTACTACAACTCTCTGCTAACTATCCTGCAGCCATGATCTTATCCATTCAACTATCTTTGTATCGAATCCCATTCTTTCCAGTTTATTTAACAGTCTGCGATGTGGAACAGTGTCAAAGCCTTACGTTCAGGATGCCAAGTGCCGGGATTCTGGCATCGGTATCTAAACTGGCGTCTGGATTTAGGCGCCTATGTTTAGTCCCGGGTTGGGATTCCGATGCCGGGATTTCAACAGCCAGCATCCCGTCCGTCGGTAAAGTAACTACATCCCCTCTAAACTAGCACTGCCTCAGTCAGATGAGAAACAGTAAAACGCCATGAAAGGAGAATCTCATTGTATACCTTCCAGGGAATTTTCTTTTTCCTGTCTCTAAACAGCTGAATAAGGAGTTAACACATACATTATGGCTTGCATGGTATTGAAAAGTACAACAGAATGTGTGAATATAACACACAATTAAATTCCTCTCTTTTTCTGTCTGAATTCCAAACACAGGATATTTATAAACAACTATTCCTACACAATTTTTAGTAAATTTACCCCCTAGGTCAGTGGTTCCCAAACTTTCTTGAATCACGGCGTCCTAGAACAGTGGTTCTCAAACTCGGTCCTCAGGACCCCACACAGGTCATGTTTTGCAGGTCGCCCAGCATTTGCACAGGTGTGTTCATTACCCAATGACACATTTTAAAAGATCCACAGGTGGAGCTAATTATTTCCCTTACGATTTTGTGAGGAGACCTGGAAAACATGCACTGTTTGGGGTCCTGAGGACCGAGTTTGAGAACCTGTGCCCTAGAGTATCAGTATTTTTTTCACAGCACCCCTAGGCCTAAAGTTTTTAATAAAGAAATTCTGCAAAAATGATTAAATTAAGTAAATTGTGTAGTATGCAATCCTTAGGTTCAGTTATGTGGTGGTGGACAAAGGTGCAATTCTGTTTGTGCACATATTTTATGATTGGAATGGACCATAAATAATTTGATCTAGTCCTGGACCCCCAACCCATGGCACCCCTGCAAGTGCCCGAAGGCACCCAGAGTGCAACGGCACACAGATTGGGAACCACTGCCCTAGGGTCTTGTTGGGAGGCTCTTTGTCCTTAGGCCGAATACTTGAATACACCTTTGTGGCGCCGATGCCATATCTATATTGCTCCATACACAGTAAATAGGTAATTGTCCCTGATGATGGGACGATGAATTGCTGTTGGCACAAAATTAACTTTTAATATTGATATGAAAGTAGTAAGAGTACAAGTATACTGACTGTTTCAGACCTGGGTTCTTAATGTTGTCATTACTTTTTTTTTTTAAATATAGAATGCATAAACATCTGTCTGTCTAGACGACTGTTAATTATGAATACAAGGAGGAATGGGGGAGGGAAAAAGCGACGCAGCACTAAGGCAATTAATTGTTATGAGTGTGATAATTTCAAAATAATGAAGATTAGATGAAGGTGAAAAAATTGTTGTTATAATCACCTATATAGACAAAGGTGCTCCCTGAGAGTAATAAATCTGAAATTCATAAAGAAAGGGGGGAGAAGGAAAAGAAAACTCTCATATTAGGGGCACACTATATCAAAAAGTTGAAAAATGGAGTAAATAAAAATTAACTTTTATTCAAAATATTTAAAATTCTTAATATCCGTTGGGAAACAGGGAAAACAATTGACATGACATAACAAAAAAATATATATTAAATGAATATATAGTAGTAAATTAATTCACAGATCACCTCTATATAAGGACAAATAGATATTCTGAGGTATATAGGAGAAATTTTATATTAAAGTGCACTGTGCACTAGGGTATTAGGTGTAAATAAATACAGTCCAGTTTCACAATAATAACACAAAACGGCTTTAAAGTGCATTCAGCAACCATTGATCACTGCCAAAGATAGACCAATGTTCATAAAGTGACATGTGCAAGTGCAAAATATGATAAATTATAAATTATTACACCAATGACAGAAATTGAAAAAGCGGCTTTGAGGCACATTCAGCAGCCATTAATCACTGCCCAAAAATAGACAAATGTCCATAAAGTGACATGTGCACGTGCAAAATTTAATAGATAATAGATTGTTACACAAATAAAGAAATCTGTTTAAAGCACAATAAATAAAAATATCAACAAGTCTTTTATCGATCTCCTATATTAATATAAGACCTCAAATGAATTAAATGGTAAGTAGTTTATCATAAATATTGAAACCAGATTACCAAGATGTGAATTCATTTATATACACGCGTCACTGTATCTATATTGTGATCATCCGGACACAGTGACAATCACGTATTCTGTTAATTTGTTCCTATATAGGAAAACAAGCTGGTAAGGCGTCCCTTAATATATAAACAATTAATTGACATCTCCTTTACATGGATACTGGCAGGCAGAAATAATAGTACCTGTGTACTTATCAGTCCAGAGATCTACTGTTACCAGTCTTACTAATGCATAGGGCTGGTAATGAGAGTCCCTTTCTTGCGGCACAGTGAAAGAATAGAGCAGTACTTTCTCTGCTGTCAGCGCGGGCAATGTTGTCACCCTGTTACATCAGCATTGCAGGGTGAGATTTACAGAGGCAGCAGCTGATGAGAGTCTAGTGAGTGAAGTAGAAAAGAGAGATACCTGACCACAGACAGCAAGGAGAGAGCGCCCGCTTGTTTCTAGGTGATCGTGGTAAGAGGAGTCCCCATGCGCACAGGGACTCCTGTTGATGACGTGGCCCGACGCGCGTTTCGTCTGGCGGCTTTCTCAAGGAGGCACTCCTCTTACCACGATCACCTAGAAACAAGCGGGCGCTCTCTCCTTGCTGTCTGCGGTCAGGTATCTCTCTTTTCTACTTCACTCACTAGACTCTCATCAGCTGCTGCCTCTGTAAATCTCACCCTGCAATGCTGATGTAACAGGGTGACAACATTGCCCGCGCTGACAGCAGAGAAAGTACTGCTCTATTCTTTCACTGTGCCGCAAGAAAGGGACTCTCATTACCAGCCCTATGCATTAGTAAGACTGGTAACAGTAGATCTCTGGACTGATAAGTACACAGGTACTATTATTTCTGCCTGCCAGTATCCATGTAAAGGAGATGTCAATTAATTGTTTATATATTAAGGGACGCCTTACCAGCTTGTTTTCCTATATAGGAACAGATTAACAGAATACGTGATTGTCACTGTGTCCGGATGATCACAATATAGATACAGTGCCGCGTGTATATAAATGAATTCACATCTTGGTAATCTGGTTTCAATATTTATGATAAACTACTTACCATTTAATTCATTTGAGGTCTTATATTAATATTGGAGATCGATAAAAGACTTGTTGATATTTTTATTTATTGTGCTTTAAACAGATTTCTTTATTTGTGTAACAATCTATTATCTATTAAATTTTGCACGTGCACATGTCACTTTATGGACATTTGTCTATTTTTGGGCAGTGATTAATGGCTGCTGAATGTGCCTCAAAGCCGCTTTTTCAATTTCTGTCATTGGTGTAATAATTTATAATTTATCATATTTTGCACTTGCACATGTCACTTTATGAACATTGGTCTATCTTTGGCAGTGATCAATGGTTGCTGAATGCACTTTAAAGCCGTTGTGTGTTATTATTGTGAAACTGGTCTGTATTTATTTACACCTAATACCCTAGTGCACAGTGCACTTTAATATAAAATTTCTCCTATATACCTCAGAATATCTATTGGTCCTTATATAGAGGTGATCTGTGAATTAATTTACTACTATATATTCATTTAATATATGTTTTTTTGTTATGTCATGTCAATTGTTTTCCCTGTTTCCCAACGGATATTAAGAATTTTAAATATTTTGAATAAAAGTTAATTTTTATTACTCCATTTTTCAACTTTTTGATATAGTGTGCCCCTAATATGAGAGTTTTCTTTTCCTTCTCCCCCCTTTCTTTATGACTGTTAATAATGTCCTGATATGTATTATATATTATAGCAAGTAAACATTAATTTAAATATATTGTATATAATAACAATATACATACAAAACTAACAGTTGATTTGGATTTATTAGGTAAAATAATAATTTTAACTATATTAAAACAATTTTAATTACATTTTAAATGAGAACTGTACAAGTGAGACAACTATGGTTGCCAAGCGTTTAAGACATTTTCTGTGTTATCTCCCAATATGACCATTAATATTTCCAAGGCAGATTTTTAATGGGAGAGATCGTTACATTACAGAATAATGTTCAATTTCTCCAGCAATTAAGGTTTTAGTATCCATGCAGCCTACGGAGATAACATTTTTCATATTTTTAGAAAAATATATAATTTTCATATTAGAGAATACCACTTTTTTGTCAAATGTTAATAGAGATGGTAATAATTTCTCAGAAATGTAATCCAAACATTTTGTAACTTTTGTAAATAAATATGCACCATATTATCACTGAAAATACAAGGGACTAGTTTTGGAATTATTTTCACCCCTGTGCTGAGCCTATTTTTGTGTGTGGAGGTTTTAACATTTTAAATTATAAACTAGGGGTGTGCACCGGCCACTTTTCATGTTTTGGTTTTGGATCTGGATCTTTCTTCGTGTTTTGGATCTGGATTGGATTTGCCAAAACCACCCTTCCGTGTTTTGGGTTCTGGGTTTTGTGTTTTGGATCTGTATTTTTTTTAAAAAAAGCATAAAAACAGCTAAAATCACAGAATTTGTAAGTTTTTCTGCTCCTATGCTACTATTAACCTCAATAACCTTAATTTCCACTCATTTCCAGTCTATTCTGAACACCTCACACTAGTGATTTTATGTCCAAAAGGTTGCACCGAGGTAGCTGGATGACTATGCTAAGCGACACGAGTGGGCGGCACAAACACGTGACCCATCTAGGCGTGATACTGCAGTGGCAGACAGGATGGCAGTTTGAAAAACTAGGCCCCAAACTGTACATAATGCAAAGAAAAAAAAGAGGTGCAAGATGGAATTGTCCTTGGGCCCTCCCACCCACCCTTATGTTGTATAAACAGGACATGCACACTTTAACAAACCAATCATTTCAGCGCCAGGGTCTGCCACACAACTGTGGCTGAAATGATTGGTTCGTTTGGGCCCCCACAAAACAAGCTGGCAATTAATGTGTCCCTGCACAAACTGGCTCTACGGAGGCAAGATGTCATCCTCATCCTCCTCATCCACCGATTCCTCACCCTCTTCAGTGTGTACATCCTCATCCTCACAAAGTATTAACTCGTCCCCACTTGAATCCACCACCACAGGTCCCTCTGTACGTTCTGGAGGCTGGTCTCCCTGGAAGAGCTGATAATTCATTTTGATGAACATCATCTTCTCCACATTCTGTGGAAGCAACCTCCTACGCCTTTCGCTGACAAGGTTCCCGGCTGCACTAAACACTCTTTCGGAGTACACACTGGAGGGGGGGCAACTCAGGTAAAATAGAGCCAGTTTGTACAGGGGCCCCCAAATTGCCTCTTTTTCCTGCCAGTACAGGTATGGACTGTCTGACATGCCTACTTGGATGCTGTCACCGATGTAATCCTCCACCATTCTGTCAATGGTGACAGTATCATATGCAGTGACAGTAGACATGTCAGAAATTGTTGCCAGGTCCTTCAGTCCGGACCAGATGTCCAAATTTGGTTCCTGCCTGCCCTGCATCACCGCCAGCGGGTTGCTTAGCATACCTAAGTTTTTTCCTGGCAGCCCCAGTTGCGGGAGAAAATGAAGAAGGAGCTGTTGAAGTGTCACGTTCCGCTTCAGCTGACAGTGTGTTCACCAGCAGTTCTTTGCACCTCTGCAGGCTTGTGTCGGCCGGAAAGAGAGATACCACATAGGCTTTAAACATAGGATCGAGCACGGTGGCCAAAATGTAGTGGTCTGATTTCAACAGATTGACCACCCTGGAATCCTGGCAAAGCGAATGAAGGGCTTCATCCACAAGTCCCACATGCCGAGCGGAATCGCTCTGTCTTAGCTCCTCCTTCACTTTCTACCCAGTGGGCTGTCACAGTCATATAGTCCTTAGTCTGCCCTGTTCCACTTGTCCACATGTCCGTGGTTAAGTGGACATTGGGTACAACGGCATTTTTCAGGACACTGAGGACACTTTTTCTGACGTTTCTGTACAGTCTCGGTATCGCCTGCCTAGTGAAGTGGAATCTAGACGGGATTTGGAACCGGGGACACACTACCTCCAGCAATTGTCTAAATCCCACTGCACTAATGGCGGATACCGGACGCACGTCTAACACCAACATAGCAGTCAAGGCCTCAGTTATACGTTTTGCTTCAGGATGACTGCTGTCGTACTTCATCCTCCTCGCTAAGGACTGTTGGAGGGTCAATTGTTTAGTAAAAGTAGTGGTGTTCCTACTTCCTCTCTGGGATGATGAACGACTCCCAGCAGCAGCAACAGCAGCAGCGGCAGCAGGAGGCGTAGCAATGCAGGATCCTCCGGAGGAATCCCGGATAGGAGAGTCAGTCATGCCAGTGACATTGCCTGCAGGACTACTTCCGATCCTGACTAAGGAGGAAATTGACGAGGAGGGAGTTGACGGTGTGGTTTGCAGGCGCTTGGATACAACAGGACAATGGGATTTAGGTGTCCCTGGACTGCTTACGGTCTTAGCCAAAGTTTCTGAACTTGACAGTAACTTATTATGAACGCGCTGCAGGTGCCGTATAAGGGAGGATGTTCCTAGGTGGTTAACGTCCCTACCCCTACTTATTCCACCTTTACATAAGGTACATATGGCAAGCCAGTTGTTGTCTGGATTTGGATAGAAATATTGCCAGACCAAAGAGGTGGAATGTTTGGTCTTCTGCCCAGGCATGACGGTGATGGGCTTTTTCATCCCACGGACAACAACTGTCTCCCCCGGAGCCTGATTTAAACAAACCACATCACCATCAGAATCCTCCTCGCCAACTTCCTCCTCAGCGCCAGCTACACCAGTATCCTCATCCTGTTGTACTTCAACAGTGACATCTTCAATTTGCATATCAGCAAGTGGACTGTGGGTGCTCCTTTCAGCACTTGCAGGGGGCGTGCAAATGGTGGAAAGAGCCACCTCTTCCCGTCCAGTGCTGGGAAGGTCAGGCATCGCAACCACCACCACACTTGGACTCTCCTTGGGGATTTGTGATATCTTCTTAGAAAGCACAGTGCTTCGCTGTGCTTTTGCCAGCTTAACTCTTTTGATTTTTTTAGTGGGAGGAGGGCTTCCATCATCATGTGAAGCTGAACCACTAGTCATGAACATACCTAGGGATCGACCTTAGCCGTTCCTTGCCACTCCGTGTCGTAAATGGCATATTGGCAAGTTTACGTTTCTCTTCAGCTGATTTAAATGTTTTTTTCAAGGTCATTTTCCTGAACTTTGTCATTTGGGATTGTATGTGCCCTCTATTATGACATTGGGCATCGGCCTTGGCAGACGACGTTGATGGCATGTTATCGTCTATGTCATGACTAGTGGCAGCAGCTTCAGCACTAGGAGGAAGTGGTTCTTGATCTTTCTCTATTTTATTTTTATCGGAGAAAGTTTGGTCCTCCATTTATGTTATATCGATTTGATATATACGTGCGGCTAAACACAGAAAATATTTTTTTATTTTTGCTGGAGAGTAGTGCACTTTGTGGGTTACACCAGCCTTTAAGAAATGAGCCAGCCGGCTCTTTACTTATGGGACACAGGCGCACGCTTGGCACTACTTTGTTGATGCACGTGCGGCTACTGCGCACACAATTCACAAACACAGAAAATATATATTTTTTTGGTTTGGACTGGAGTGTACTTTGGGGGTTACAGCACCCTTTAACGGTCAAGCCAGCCGGCCCTTTACTTATGACACAGGCGCACGCTTGGCACTACTTTGTTGATGCACGTGCGGCTACTGCGCACACAATTCACAAACACAGAAAATATATTATTTTTTTAGCACTTGGGGGTAGCACCCCTGATGGACAGAGCACCCCCTGGACAACACTACAGCACCCCTTTAGGACTGGGACACTGCACAGGACTTTGGAGTGGACACAGCCCCTATGGAGAACTGACTGCATAACACAGTCCAGCCAGCCTCTATGGACTTTGAAGTAGTGGACACAGCCCCTATTAACAACAGCAGCACAGCACAACACAGCCAGCCCCTATGGACTTTGAAGTAGTGGACAACAGCAGCACTACACTACACTACACTACACAGCCCAGCCAGCCCTAACTCCCACCCTCCCTCTTCACTGTCCACAGCCGAGTGAGAAAATGGCGCCGACGCGGGTACCTTATATAGGATCCAAAACCCGCGAGACTCGGAAGGCGGGATGATGACGTTTTGCCTCGATTTCAGATCCGAGTCAGGCGGGAAAAGTCGAGCCTGACTCGGATCGGACTCGGATCGGACTCGGATCGGGGGGGGTTCGGATTTCAGAAATCCGAACCCACTCACCCCTATTATAAACACACACTGTATAGGATTAATATGGTTGCCAACGAGACATAGTTTGAAAATTAGAACACTTACTGTATTAAATGAAGAGACCGCTGCTTTGTATTTGACTCATAATGGAGAATATAATCTGGATTATCTCTGGATAATTTATATTTTCTGTAGGGTGTGATCACTAACAACTACTAAGAGGGCACAAAATCTGAAAGAGGGAACTTGGACCTGTGGGGGTCATTCAGACCCGCTCGTGAGCGTCAGGACGCTCGCAAGCGGGTCGATGTTCCCCACTGCGCATGCGCACGACGGAGGGAGCTCCGTCGTGCGCATGCGCGAGACCCGAGGAGCGACGGGCTTTCCATCGCTCCGGGTCTCGCACCAAAGGGGGCGTGCTGTCGATGTTGATTGACAGCACGCCCCCTTTGGTGGGCGTGCCTGCCAGACGGAGGCGTTCCCTACCGTCTGAAGCCGGCCCCACTGACATCACTAGTGATGTCAGTGGGAGTGATTTTGGCTCTGATAGAGCCAAAATCACTCCAGGGCTTGTGGCAGGGAGACCCTACCGCGGGGTCTCCGTCGCAAGTCCGATGGTCGCGATGGTCAAGACCATCGCGACCATCTTTTTGGCCGCTCGCATATGCTGTGGGTGGTCACCCACAGCTATACGAGCGGCCAGGAGGCCGCTCCATTTTCATGGAGGAGGGCCCTGATTCAGAGCGAGCACTGTGGTCAGAGCGTTCAGCTCTGAATCAGGCCCTGTATTTTAAGTCAAGCATATCTTGTACTTGGAGAAGTGGTTTAAAGTTATTCACGTTCAGAACAATACCTATTTATTTACATATATATTTGTGCATCCCACAGGTCATTGTAATGCCTTCCACACTCATTAACAAGTATTTTGTTTCCCCATTAAATATTACCCAAATCCTCATGGATTCTGAGCAATCTGTAAATAAAATAAGTAGTTTCCAGTGTCAAGCACTTCTTTAAAACAGATCAATAAACCCAACACAATGACAGTGCAAGTCCCCAAATCAGGAAATACCTCACGTAACTGGACTCTCTCTCTTTTAAAACAATGATGTTATTAGTAGGATCGAAGTTAAAAAAAATATATGGGACAGAGTTGGGATAAGGAATAAATTTGGGTTTATCAAAACTAACATATACACTATTTAAAAAAAAAAAAAAAACACATATACACACCTTCTACACAACTTTGTATCAAACTCTGAGAACTATACATAATTATGTTAATATTCTATGGGGTATATTTACTAAAGTGAGAATTTTTAGAAGTGGAAATGTTGTCCAAAGCAACCAATCAGATTCTAGCTGTTAGCTTCCAGATGGTGCTAGTTAAATGTTAAGTAGAATCTGATTGGTTGCTATGGGCAACATCTCAGTTTCTAAAAACTCTCACTTTAGTAAATATACTCCTGAGTGTTCATTCTAGCACCCTGCACTTGTCAAAACCTGTGCAGGTCCTCATTCCTGTCTGGGATGTCACTCTGCTCTGGTACTTCTAGCACACTATGTGTCTCTCTCGTAGTGTTCATTCTAGCACCCTGCACCTGTCACAACCAGTTCCTCTTTCTGTGCCTTCTAGCATACTCTAGTCTGTATCTCAGCAGTATGTTGCATTAGCTGATTGTGCTAGAAGCACCAGAGCAGATAGCGACACCCCAGGCAGAAAAGAGGAACTGAAATGATAGATAAAATCAAAAGTACGCTATCAATCAGCAGCCAGACAAAGGCTGTCAACCTTTAAGGAATATGAAATTATATATCTCTGGAGACCGGCGCTTATATACCAATCATATAAAAATTCAATACCATTAATAGAGAAACGGATGTATAGAAAATCCTATATCACTTTTATTAATTATACACCTAAAATCATAAATACAAAGTATAGATAAAAAATAGAGCTCCAAGAGGGTTTCTGGGGCTGTTCTTCGGTCCATCTCTGTTTTAAGGTATGCCTAACCGAAATTAGAAAGCTCAATGAATTAGAGATAGGTGCAGGGTGCTAAAACGAACACTATCACAAACCATGAAGTTCCTCTTTCCTTCCTGGGGTGTCGCTCTCTGCTCTGGTGCTTCTAGCAAACTCAGGTAATGCAACAAACTGCTGAAATATAGACCAGAGTGTGCTAGAAGGCACAGAAAGAGGAACTGGTTGTGACAGGTGCAGGGTGCTAGAATGAACGCTACGGGCGGGATGTAATAGAGATCGAGCCAGTTAGGCTTTGCCTTGTAAATGACTGCAACTTTAAAAAAAACGATCGAGATCAGTCTGCATCCCGCACCTCCGGCAGACTCGGTCTCTATTACATCCCGCCCTACGAGAGAGAACAAAAATGAGAGCAAGCAAGGAACGAGAGCAAACAAAACGAGAGAGGAAACTGAGAGAACATGCCCACAAAAATACATTTGGCATAATAAACCTAGCTGTGGCTAGATGCACAAAAATATCGGACTCCTATATTATTTTCTGCCTGCTACATTCCAAGATGCCGCAATCTACCTTTTGTGACTGCGTCTGCTACATGCTCCCGCAACAATCAGGACAAAAAAAAAAAAGAAACAGATGTTTGTTTATTCTTAATAATAATATCCATTCAAATATGTAACCTGGTATCAAGTAACAGTGAAGTATATCTGCTTATTATCGTGATGTAAATATATAATCCACTTCCAAAATAAGTGAATAGGCAATGAGAGAGATCTATTCTATTTTAAGGCTATAATGTCATGTAAGAGCTTTAATATGGTATGGTAAAAATGAAGACATTTCTATCTAGCTCCATCACAATTGGAAATAATAAATGTTAGTTTGTAGATTTTATACATATGTGATGAGTAAAGCTATGACATGTTTAACATAAATATAAATGTATGTCAGCATGTTTTAATAGTACACATGGAAATCATTATTAAAACAGAAAGAATGGTGTACACATGCCGGTGGTTTGGGTGCCCTCTACTGGAAAACCTGAGCTATAACATGAGAACCAGCTGTTGTTCCCAGCGCTGCCTGTTTGTTTTCATCTTTCTTTAGCGCCTCTCCTCCTTTTCACCTACTCTCTCTCTCTCTGAAACACTTCCTCCTCCTTCTCCCCCCTTTTTCTCCTACTCTGTCCCCTGCCCATTTCTTGATCTACTCTTCCACACCCCGATCTCTTTTTAAACTTCTTTAGTACCTGCTCCTCCACAGGCACACCCTTAGTTTTTCCAGTTGTCACAATGACCAGACACACAAGGCACTACATTGGCCTGCACATGTTTGCATAGTAGACCTTGTTTTTAAACGTTACTATTATCTTGTATTAGCTTAGAGGGAGGGTGGTAGGGTAGCAGGGTGCTTATAGTGTAAGATTTTTTTAATAAGACTCAGCGGTAGCGAACCAATGTGCATGCACCAATGTGATGACAAGTTTTATCAGCACTTGGTTTTATTATATAGATTATTAGTGTCAGACCCAGCATATGCCGGGTCACCTCAATCCGCTGCAGCTCCGTCCCCCTACTCAGTCCCACCCTCTCCTCGTTGTATATATACTTACCCCTGCAGTGTGCCCATGCTCCCGCTGTGCATGCATGCTGAAGTGGGACAGACCTTAGCAGATTTATATAGATACTTAGCACTACCTTTTTTATTTTCATCCTTACAATTGTAAGTTTTAGGACATCCTCATTTTTTCCTTCCTGTATGTGGCCTATGCATCCCTAAGTGCCTTTCTCTTTTCGCCAATACTATTATAACATTTTGGCTGTAGACAATGTTGTGATTGTTTGATTTTCAGGAGTGTTTGTGTTGTCATCATGAGGTGGTATGTGATGGGAAATAACAGATGTATGGAGGATGTAGATGTGTTATGCCGGAACCCTCTGTAAGTAACATCACTGACACTGGTGGGGAGGTCAGAGGTCATACCAACTGTCACTAAATGCCAATGTGATGACATCACTTTTTACAAGCAGTCAAGCTTCACACATGGGGCAGATGTATGAAGCTCTGGGAAGTGATAATGTGGAGAGTGATAAACGACCAACCACTCAGCTCCCAACTGTCATTTTTCAAACACAGCCTGTAACATGACAGTTGGGAGCTGAGTGGCTGGTCATTTATCACTCTCCACAGCTTCATAAGACGGGTATCCACTAGATGATATTCTCCATGAGCGATACTGTCTAGTGTTTCCCCGACAGTGATGTGCTCAATGTCATTAACGACATTGAGCACTTACACTGAATGATATATTGTTCAGTGACGTCACCCTCCCTCATCCCCATACTTGCAGAACCTGACAATATCGTCAGGTTGCCCTGCATGTACAGGCGATGAAAGATGCCGACAACGACCAGCGGGAGCGAGCATCTCTGTTCATTGACGGCATATCCACTGCACGATATTGCAGACGATGAGCAATATCGTTCTTGTTCAAATCGTCCAATTTATCGTGTAGTGGATCTATACATCTGCCCCATAATACTATGGAAACATCTTTGATTGACTTCTTCAAACACACCCTGTTACCTAGTTTAGCAGTAACAGTACTAGATACCAATCACTAACAGCAGGTGTGGCTCCTGAGAACAAATGGTGCTCAGGGTCTTTGGTAGCAGATGACCTCATTAACAAAATGGAAAATGTCATCTCACACCATAAGTACTCCTCCGGACTAATGTTACCAGGATTGGAGGGGGGCACTGTTTTAGAGTTAACCATGACAATAAATTGAAAGACACCTCAATCTCAGTCATTTGTGGTCTTCTTGTGCAGTAGTGTCTGTGTGGCAGGTGTAGGCAATATTCTATGTAAGGAAAAACTGGTATACAATACTTTAATATGGTAATATGAAAAATTACTTTGAACGAAGCAGACCTGGCAGGTGCTTTTGTTTTTCTGATTCTATCATGTTAGCTGCTGGCTTTTATCATTAACGAGTCGGCATAAATAAATCCACCTGTCTGAACTGGCAACTCTTATTATGGTGAGTGTGTTCAGAAAGGTGAAGCTCAGCCAGCTTTTAAAAGGGAATTGTTAACAACTATCCCTATGTTTTAGGGACAGTCCCAGATGACAGTGACTGTCCCTGGAAATGCCAAACAAATTTTAAAATGACCTACTCTCATTCCCTTTATTGTTATCAATTCTCATTCCTGTTCTATTGATATTCCTATATAGGTAACAAAAACAAGAGAAGCTGTGCAAATTACTCTAAAATTACCTATATAATATAATTAATACTGATGTGGCAGAATAAAATAGAATCAATTGTTAATATACACTGTATAGGAATATGCTGTATATTTGCATGATTCTGTGATGTCGCTCTGTGTGATTGGGTGTATTTCCATGGTGCACACGCTTGTCACCTTTCTGGAAATAACAAATTGCTTCCTATATTGGTTATGTTTCTGCCCTACTACCGAGTTCCATTTTTGTGGGCAAAATACCAACCAGCAGGCAACCTTAATGGTGCATAAATACATATGCAATTCATTATGTGTTTAACTAATTTTGCTGAGGACTCTTAAGCCGGGTACACGCTAGACGATATGTCATCCGATCCAGCTGACGATGCGCGCTCCCACAGGTTCGAAGGACGATATCGTCAGTGGGAGCTATGCATGGCCCCTGCTGTCGCTCCTGGCATCGGCAAGTATGTATGCACTTGCCGATGCCAGCACCCCGCCGGGTCCCGTCGCTAACGATGATGGCATACACTAGACATCAAATGTGTACGGGCCTTAAGGTATAAAAATCACAAGGTTAAGGGCCAAAAAAGAAATCTTATACAGTAGTTCCATGCAAAGTAACGTGTCAGTACAGTTTACCCAGAGATGAAGGTGTTAGTTATCGAAATTTGAAGCACTACTCTAGATATTTAAAGCTCACCTCGTACATGATGGTATTAAGATTCTGCTGCCCAACATTGTTCTTATTTTTCCTTGCCTCCCTTTGCTGTGCCTTTAAATCAGTAAGTAGTTGAAACACCTTTAACATAAAAAAGAAGAGTTATTAAGGAATGTTCATTAAAGTATTTCATACAATCTAAAATTATTAATCTTATGCATCCTACTTAACACATCCCGCTAGGCTGTTTGAGCGGGGCGCGGCGCCTGGTTTTCAAATGGGCAGAATGCGCCCTGCCTTTATGGCGCCACCCTGCTTGCACTAAAACAGCCTGCCGGATGCCATCCACACCCACGGGCTGCAGTGTCCCACAGGGGGGAAAGATTGTGGTGCAGCGCTCACCACCAGTGAATGCGCATGGCATCTATTCACAGTGAGAGGAGAGCTTGGGGGCAACCCAGCATGTCCGTAAGTGCTGGGCACGCCACCAAGAGTGATGATAAGGGGGCGAGTCTTATGGAATGCCCCCTTTTCCGTGGCAAAGCCCATTTTCTGAAAGCGTGCGCTCGAAAGAGTGTCCTTTCTACGGTCCGGCACCCTGCCCCGTGCCGTACCTAAAATGAACACTAATACTAATGAAATGAACATGTACCTGAATCCCAAAAAAAATTATTATTTGGACAATAAAAGCAATGAGTAAATAATGGGTTAACTGCAGACACAGATCTGATTACTGAACTACAGCTTTTCAGAACACTGCTTTTCTTTGTTAATAGTAAGACGTGTTCAAATGAAATCCTATTTAATTTGCGATTTGTAGATGGGACTTGTTAACATAAAACTCTTCAAATCATAAGGAAATAGTTGTGGATAGAAGCACTCTCACTGTATGGTTGCAGTGTATCCCATGAATGAGTGCTTAATACAAATATATAATGTTTTCACACTTCTAATGTACTCCCTTTTATCATTTAATAGTATGGTGAGTTTATGTTCTAACTCTTGCTAGTGCTTGGGCAATACTGTACTTACCTTGAAAAGCAGTGTGTAGATAAAATTTTACCCGTTACAAAATAGCAATAATTTTCTCAAAAACTGTGATTGACTATGCTGTAGGCCAGGGGTAGCCAACCTCGGTCCTCAAGAGCTACCAACAGTTCACGTTTTCCAGGTCAGGTGCACAGGTGTAGTTATTACTGACACATTAGAAATTATCCACAGGTGTAGCTAATTATTTCACTTGCGATTCTGTGAGGAGACCTGGAAAACATGCACTGTAAGAAGCTCTCGAGGACCAGGGTTGGCTACCCCTGCTGTAGGCCCTTGCCTGATACAAATTCCAGGGATTCTTCTTACGGGCAATCCTCACCCGATGACTACCCTGTTTTCAGTAATGGGTTATCTACTAGTTTTTCCATCTCTCTAATGCAGTGGTGTCAAACTCTTGACCATCGAGCTGCAGTGAAACTACACATCCCAACATGCTCTGCCACAGTTTTGCTATTAGGGCAAGCTAAAACTGTGGCAGGGCATGCTGGGATATATGTTCCCACAGCAGCTGGATGGCCACAAGTCTAATGGAACTAGGCAGCAGTCTGCATTGTCCTCACTTATCTTTGTACTGGTCATGGAACCATTGGCAAAAAAATAAGATGTCACCCCTCCAATATCAGTCATGCCCAGCATGAAATGTGCCCATTTGTGGATGATGTCATTTTTTTTGTCACCAACCCCCGAGACCTCATTATCAGCAATAAACGCTGTTCTCCAGGAGTTCACAGAGGCCTCCTCCTATAAAATAAATACTTCTAAATCTGAGGCTCGAGCTTACGGAGTTGCTCAGGACTATTTGAATCTCTTACTCTTCCTGCACCCATATAAGTGACAAGTCACATCTTTAAATTACCTGGGAATTTGGAATCCCTACAAACTCTCTACCATCGCTGATTTCTGATTATTCACTACTTTTAATGAAGGGAATTCAATTCAGTGCGCTGTTGATAGCGCTGGGAGGGAGCTTCCGAAGTTATTCAACTCAGTGCACTGTTAGGGCGACTAAACGATTTCTTTCTCAGCCAGCACAGGTCATCTATCAAAGAAGCGTTTGTCTCAACTAACAGACACGAGGATTTACACATTTTCACAACACACTGCCATATGTTGTGCACACTATAAGAATAATGGATAATCATGATTTGCTCATTAATTTTCATTACATATTTTTCTATTTATTGTGGTTGCATTAGGTTTTTTTAATATCAGAGAGGTCTGATGTTAATGGATACCTATTCTATTTTTCGTGTAATGCGTACGCAAATGATTTTGATCAAGAATTGAGTGTGATGCCTACTGCCTTGCATTTCACACTGACACCAAGTTTAGCTTCTTCTTTGTGTTTTTTTCTTTGGATTTCTGTTTATTATTTACAGTTTCCACAGTTACTATGTTGCAAATTATACAGATGCCAGCCTTTCTGACAGTTCATTTTGTTGTTGTCTGTTGTTTCCAGCATTACCTGTTGCATGGGGGAACTCATTAGTTGTTTATTGCTTACAGTATGCCCCCAAGTGGGACACAGCATGCAAGCTGTGTTAAGAAGAGTGGCCCATCAATTAACCAATTGAATCTGTGCTATAAGTGTCCTACATGGTAACCGGCAACATTAGCCCCTGCCGTTAGGCACTGAATGTATCTGTTCTGTCAACCAGATGTTTCAATAAATATCTTTACTTCATCAACTGACATGACTACTGGTCTTGTCCTTATCCTGCTGGGTTTGGCATGTATGCTCTATTTCACTATTGTGTGGACCTGGCACCGGACTTTGTGCTGCTTCAATATATATAAAATAAATCACACTTTCAGAAGACTCCAAGCTAGGAATCTAAACACCAAACCTCCTATACCATATTCATACATTTGTGTGCACCAGCATAAGTTTTAGTTAGCTCCCCTGTATTTAAAGTACACAATGCTTAGCATGTCATGCAGTGGACTTGAACACACAAACTCATACAACACTCAGACATGTAAGACATAAGCTATTTGCTCCTGTGCTACAAGCCTAGTAATTTTAACTATGAAGTGTCCCCCCACACATTGCATAGATCTGCTGAGCTGAAATGGTTAAACTGTCAATTAAAACTAGCATTATATAGTTAGAATTACAAGGCTTCCAAGGAGCAAATAGCACTGTGTGAAGTGTCTTACTGTGGTACATGAGGTTGAGTGTATGGTATGCTGAGAATTGTCCATTTTAAATACAGGGTGAATTATCTGAAAGGGGCACATGTCAACTGTACAGTAGCAGAAGCCAATCAAACGAGCCTGCCTGCCCCTCAATAACTTGCATCCTCACCATTGCAAAGTTAACCATTGTAGAGACAGTTTGTTTCCATCGCAGGAAAAAAAAACTCCTATGTGCACCACTGAGACTTGGTTCTTCCATAATCTCCCCTCTCAATATTTGTGGTCTCTAAACTTATTCCTAAATTACTCTTCATCAACTGGATTAAACTAGGCATTGCTATTTGTCAGGATTTATACTATATGAGAGCTCTTCTCCCAAGTCTTTCACCTAGTTACAGTCCCAATACAATATACCTGCCCGGGATTTGCAATGAGATGCATTCTGGAGCGTGGGCCGGGTAGTTAACGCTATCTCCAGATGGCGTTAGGCGCTGTACCCTATGGGCTACTTTCTGCAAGAGTTACAAGAGAGGGATCCATAGAATACCTCTTCAGCACTCACCACTCATGCATGCAAAGTATTGCACCCAGCTCTCGAAGGAGAAGTGAAAGAATTGCATTGGACACCTTTCTGAGCCCGTCCCTGCGGGTGTTTCTTCATATATCATGGCAATCTATAGTTTCTTATTGGCACAAGTAGTGGTGATAAGAAATTCTAATTATTGGGTCTAGGACCCGATAATTAACAAATATGGCCCTAGTGCCGTGGATCCCAAACTTTCTTGAATCACTGTTTCAAAAAAGGAGAGAAGGGAAGAATCCCTATATGAGTGCACTATTACTTATAATAAAAAATAAAATATAACCTTTATTATAATTCTTAAAATACACCCTTGGGTGAACAAACACAGCAAAATACAAAACATACAATATTACATATAACAGAACATATTAAAATATGTGTGCTCAGTCCTATATATTTGTCACATAGTGTCCCTTTGTGTACCTATTAAATTTATTATGCTTCTCAAATTATTGGCTGCTTAATAGAGAGTATCTGCAATTAGTTTAACCTAGCATTCCCGCTAGGCTGTTTTAGCGGGGCGCGGCGCCCTGCCCTCCTTCTGGAGGGCAAAAAGCACCCTGCCCTCCAGGAGGAGGGCAAAAAGCGCCCTGCCCTAACAGCCTGTGGGAGCCGTTCTCACCCGCAGGACGCAGTGTCCCGCGGGTGGACAAACATGCGTTGACCCGGTCACCGCCAGAGAATAGAGCATGCGCCCGGCATCTATTCTCCCTTTCTGCAGCGCTTGCGGGCTGCCCGGCATGTCCGTAAATGCCGGGCACGCCCCCAAGTATGACGAAAAGGGGACGCGACTTATAGACACACCCCCTTTTCATGACCACGCCCTTTTCGGGCGGGCGCGCCTTCGGCAAGCGCACACGATTGCCCTCTCTAGCTCCGGCGCCCTGCCTGCCGCCGGAGCTAGAGGGAACACTATTAACCCACGTGTGTACGTCTCATTTGAGAAGATCCAGTTATAATCATGTGTGCTTACAAATCTAATATATCAACCAAATGAATCCCCTTACTAGGGTGTTATATTATGATGTAACACATTATAGACCATTTCTCTGTTTGTAATTGTGTTTCCACAATACCACGTTGATTCCAGAACAGCAACACTGTATCAATCTCAAGAGTCTGGTTTAATAGTGGCTAACAAACAGATCATTACAGAGTATCCAGCCTGCCAGTAATTCATCTAATTTATTTTAATTTACAGGTGCTTGTTCCCATTCATCACTTATTAATAGCTTGGTTCATACACACGGGGTAATAGTATAATATAAAGTGGCACTGCTGATTCTGGCCGTATATCTCTCTCATGCAGCCGAGTTATCACATAAGGCAGTGCTGCTTACAGTGGCTACATATCTTTCTCAGCTGGCTCACTTAATATACACAGCAGCGCTTTGAGTCTGACCACATGTCTCCTCTCAGCTAGCCTGGTATATCTCCTGCTCTGAGAGTAAAAGCTGCACTATTTGCACTGGCTCTGCAGCGCCGTGCAAAAGCTACAGCTAGAATTACTATCAATTCAGTGGAGCTTCAATTTCTATCATAACATTCAAATTATAGGTACAACAGGTATTATTAACACTTAGGACTGGCACAGAGAACGCCTAGACACGTGGGCTTGAATCACTGCTCTCCAGAGTATCAGCATTTTTTTCATGGTACCTCTAGGCCAAAAGTTTCTTGTTGAGAAATTGAGCAAAGATTATTAAATTAAGTAAATTGGGCTTACCTGTCATGCTTAGGTTTAGTTATGTGGTGGTGGACAGGGCTGCGCTATGTTTGTCCGCATATATAATAATTAGCAGCCACCATAAATAATTTGATTTGGTACTGAACCACTAGCCAGTGGCACCCCTGCAAGTGCCCCGGCGACAACCCAGGTTGCCATGGCACCTAGTTTGGGAGCCTCTGTCCTGGTGTGTAAACCACTCAAAAATTTTATTTCTATTAAACTTATTTTAACTTATGTCATAAACATTTCAATATCTATAAAAAACTCTTTAATAGAACTGCATTATTATAAATAGAAGAATAACTCTGATTGAATTTATGATTGAATGTGTTGGAGATGGCTAGAAGGGGAAGGTTAGAAGTGCCGCACTGCCTAACACAGGGTTAAACAGTACACACATAACCTAACCTTGAACACTAAAGACACCATAACAAAAAGCACTGCTGGCAATGTATCTACTAATGCAATTATAGCATAACAATATGTCCATAATACTTTTGTTTCATGTAAACAAACCCCATTTTCAAAATACATAACAATCTTTGTATGTACATACCTCATAATTACTGAGGAGAGCTGCATTTGCATCCTGCCTGTAACACAAATAAAATAAAAATACAACCAATTAGAAAAAAATTAAATGCATTTATCCGGGAAGCAATCGGGAAGCCGACTGCCTAAATACCGGCAGCCGGCTTCCCGACTGTCTTATCCCGGCAAGGGTGAAATGCCGGGCGTCTAGATGTAGACGCCCGCATTTCCCCGACGCCGGGAGACCGGCGCCCGGCATCACGATCGTAGTGATGCCGGGCGCCGCGAGCGGACAGCCGCAGGTGGGGGAGGGTTAGGTTTAGGGCTCCCGGGGGGGACTCAGGGTTAGGCACCCCCCCCCCGGGAGGGTTAGACTAGGGGGAGGGAGGGTTAGGCACCCCCAAGGGGGACTTAGGGTTAGGCACCCCCCCGGGGGACTTAGGTTTAGGCAGCGGGGAAGGGGGTGGTTAGGCACTTAGAGGGGGGATTAGGCACTTGGGGGGGAAGTTAGGGTTAGGCACCGCTAAGGAGGGTTAGGGGGGTTAGGTTAGTCTATACTTACCTATCCACGATCGGGATTTCCAGCGCTGTCGAGCTTCCGCTGCTTCGAACTCTGCTCCTGTCGGGCTGCCGCTGACGGGAATCGAACCGCCAGCCGCATGGCCGGCGGTATTTCATACCCATATATCCCTGTCCCACTGTTTAATAATATCACAATTCAAAACAGTATTCTGCCTCCCCCCTGACAGCAGCAGGACATCAGCCCATCGGTACTATATAGAATGCTGTAATAGTGACAGCAGCAGGACATCAGCCCATCGGTACTATATAGAATGCTGTAATAGTGACAGCAGCAGGACATCAGCCCATCGGTACTATATAGAATGCTGTAATAGTGACATCAGCAGGACATCAGCCCATCGGTACTATAAAGAGTGCTGTAATAGTGACAGCAGCAGGACATCAGCCCATCGGTACTATATAGAATGCTGTAATAGTGACAGCTGCACAACATCAGCCCATCGGTACTATGCTCACACACATAGCGATATTTTACCCGATCTGGCCAATTCCGGCGCATTGGAACAACAGATCGTGTAAAATATGCCAAAATCGTGAGTCCCCGCTGGTCGCACATCGCATCTTCAGATCTGCCGTGCTGTAGGGCAGATCTGACAATCTCAGGATGCACTGGAGTAGTTAGGAGGCACGATAGATCGTGTGTCACATTGGCAGCTTTTTCATACCAAATCGTGTGCAGGACTGCCGGGGAGCTCCAGGGGAGAGTTCAGGGGGAAATCGTGTACCTCGGCTGATCGGGAACACATTGCTATATGTGTGGGCACAGCTGTACAAGCTGTGCCCACACATATAGCAATGTGTTCCCGATCAGCCGAGGCAGCAGCACGGTTATACAGCTATCATAGCTGTGTACACACGGACAGTGCACCACCACATTACATTTACTCTGTGTGAGACACATTGTAATCTTACACTTCCATGATACTCGAGTGTCCCCCGCCGTCCTACACCATATCCAGTCCCTCGGAAACTAAGTTACAGGTATAATGGTTCCTTCCGAGTAAGGTTCTGCTACATCTAATAAAATACGATTATTTGAAAATATTGCTATTATCTTCTTACGTATGATAATGTTCTGTAATTCGGCGAAAATTAACCAATAATAAGTATTTATAATGTTATGGAATGTATGCAATGTGTCTAAGTACTCTGTTCCTGCCCAACCCCCCACTTGGTTGTTACACTGTAGTTAAAGAATAAGTGCAGGGGTGATGGTGTAAAACGTGGCACCGGATTACGCAGGGTTGGACCCCACGTACCCGGAGCAAGGGGAAGGCTGTCCTCCCCATGTGCCACATACAACCAGGGTTCTAGAGCAGAACGCCGCGCACTGTGACGTCACGTTGCTGTATGCTATGAGGTCACAAACACAATATTAGAATTGCCCCACATGTGATCAGTTCCTGTGTAGTAGTGGGACATATACACAACCGGCAGCCATGGTCCAGCCTCCTCCTCTGTGATTGGCTATATGAGTCGGAGGAGGTGGGCTACACATGACAGACACGACAACTCAGCGTTGTTCTTCACTCCCATTATTTACGTCTGTGGCTGTGCCGAGCTACAGGAGAAGCTGCTCCAGTGGGAGGAAGACATCATAGTACAGGTGAGAGACTCTCTCTCTATAATAGTAAGTGTCGGTACACTTATAATGCAATATAAGCTCGTTGTAGTATGCCAATGGACAAGTCAGTTATCAAGTGCAGAATGAACTCTATACAGACAATTATAGTCATATTTGCCTACTGTTGGCAGAAAATCTACTGTATAGAATTGAGAAAGAAAAAATTTATTTTACTCTGCATGTGGGTAGAGTAAGCAAACACCTAAATGTCCTAATAAAAATGTAATGAAATACCACTTCCTTAGTGCACTTGGGAAAGCAGCCTAGGTTAACTAGGGGTGAGCGGGTCCGGTTTTACTCGGATTTACTCGGTTTTATCGCCACTTTACCGCAAATTCGGATTTATTATATTGGCTATCCAAAACACATGATAGGCGATAGCCAATAAAATGCCGTTTAAAGATCCGAGTAAAACCGAACCCGCTCACCCAAACACAGGGGCAGGGCCGGATTAAGACTTGTGGGGGCCCCGGGGCAACTAAATTGTGGGGGCCCCAACCAATCAAATAGACACTAACCGCCTGTTGCCTCTCCTATGTCCCTGCATGATAGTAAGACACATGGCAGTAGGGAACATTGGGAGCAGTAGAGCCGGCAGAAAGGAGATCTCTGGGCAGCCAGGTACAATCTTGCAATGCAAGGTTGCCGGCTGGAGCCCCCCATCACAGCTGCAATGGGCAGTGGAGGGCAAAATGCACATACAAGGAGGGGGCCAAGACCCGCTGCATTACCTGTCAGGACCCGCCACGAGTGGTGCGCATCACGCCGTCGGCTGCCGTCTTCATTCTGCCGGAGGTGTTGTCACTGGCCCGGCTTTCACAGAGGAGGAGCAGCAGCAGCCTGGGCTTGTAGAATGAGGAGCCAGGCAAGCAAGCAGAGCGCCGAGGAGCACATCTCCGCCGCCTGAGGAAAACCCGGACTGGACCCTGGACTGGAAGGTGAGTAGGGGAAGGGTCCAACTGCAGTGTGCGAGTCAGCCATGCTTGCGGATGCCGGGTGGGCAAGGGAGATAGCAGAGTGGGCCAGGTAGGGGCAATGTGTGGGGGCCCAAATGTGTGGGGGCCCCTGGACGACCGCCCCGTTCGCCCGCCTATAATCCGGCCCTGCACAGGGGTTACCTTAAAACCCAAAGAAATAATGAGATCCGAAAAGTCTGGTGTGTATAACCTATGGCGCTAATCCATAAAATATAGTAATGGTAAAAAGGCAGATATTCAATGAATAAATCAACAAGAAGGAGAAAGTAAATAAATACGATAAAACTGGTTACATTAATCTCTTGAGTGTCAATTGTCATCAAACTCCAAATACATGAAATACAGAGGAGTGAGACAGAAACATAGTGTAACTTGCATATAAAAGTGACAATTTAATCGGTCCACATTTGACCATACATAAACATATATCAGCAGATAAAATGATAGAACATATAATTAGCATATAAATGCATAAAATAAGGCAGCAAATAGAGGCCTATGAGCCTGTGTACCGGATGGTGGTAGAATTTCAGCATTGGTATGTACTGTAGACAGTCCGGATTTTGTCCACAGTGTCTCACACACTGGGGTAGATGTATTATAGCGGTACTTAACGTGCCGCTATAACTCTTCCCGCTTCGCCTCTTTACCGAGAAAAGTCCAGGGTTTATATACCCTAAAAGGGGAAGTTTCTTGTGTTCCTGTGTTGATAGTTCCGCCACTTCCGGTTCGCGGCTGGTGAGAGGGTCCAGATCTTTAAGGAACTTCTATGCTCCTGTGGTGCTGGATAGAACCTTGTGCTTCCCTGGACTGGTAAAAACTCGTCCAGGGGGAGTAGGTGGGCTAGTATATGCCCGGATCTGTGGGACTGATCTAAGCTACAGCCTTCTCTAGCTGCTGCCTGCATGCATTGTGATGTCACAGTGCAGGTCACAGCCCTATATAAGGGATGCCTAGCTACTGGCAGCCATTTCGTGGTGACATTTGTCCTACATTAATACTCTCTGAGTAGTTCCTGCTTTATTTAAGTGACTTTGGATAACGACTACTGATATGGTCCCGAAATGCAACATCTTCAGAAAAAGAATCTGAATAACTTCTTCAGGTAAAGACTATATAACAAGTTTTGGCCTGTTACCCTTACCCCTTTAGACACCTCCTTACATTATATCTGCAGTTTTTAAATTAGAAACAATGGATAAAGCAAATTATTCATCTGATTTGACACTGCATGACTTAAGATGGGTACACACGTATCTCTGAGGATCAAACTCCAGACCAGACTGTTGACACAGTCCTGCTGGAGATCTGGACACAGATACAACATCCAGTATATTCCTCCACACCTGTCCAATTTTGCAGCAGATCTCAGACAGTAGGTGCAGAGAATGGGGCTGCTTTGAGGTCCAGGCCGTCTCCATTGTGCTGCTGCAAGGCATCTGCTGTCACCGGCCCAGTCTGCTCCACCTTTCCTTACTGAAAAACCCTTTTACAGTGTCCAAATAACCTGGGTTATTGCCGTGTCAACCTGGGTCGCGGGTCAGGGTTGAATTCCTGGGTCGAGGGACCCGGTAATCCAGCCTTGGTAGCAAGCCAGGTTTAACATGGGAATGACCCATGTAACAGTAACGTGCAGTGAGGTAAATGGCTGGGGAGGCACTGGCTAGTATCAGAGCCAGATTTACAGATACATATATGACCCTGAGGGTGCATGTGAGCATTATACAAAGGTGCAGCAGTATATAGTGCTGGAAATTTGGTGAGTTTTGATCAGGGACGTATGGAAAAGGTGGACCTCACCTGCCATACACTTTTTACTCCAGAGTTTTGACTATAAAAATGATTAGAGTACTACAAATAACATATTTATAATAATTTTTATTTTATTTATTTTTTTAAAATATTTATAGTCAAAACTCTGGAGTATACTGAAGTATGACAGGAAAGGCTCTGCCTCACATCACCGCACATCACTGCCATGTAACCCTGCAGTGCGAACGGGTGACCCAGGTCATCTGACCCGGGTCCCGTTAACACCCTAGAGCCGGCGCTTGGAGATTATGTTGTATCCAAGCGCCGATAGAGGAGAAGCCTCGGCATTAATCCAGGTCCAGCCTGCGGTGTAAACTGGTCTCAAGCTGTAACACTACTTGAAACAGTGTTCAGTGACCCGGGCTGGACCTGGGTTCTAGGTGTAAAAGGGGTATGACTGATTTATTAGTATTTCACGTATAACATTTTAGCACTAGGAAGACTAAATTATATTTTTTCATTTATTATACTATATGCTAATCACTTTAATTTAATCCTTCATGTCAGCTAATAAGGAAGATACTGTTGTGCAAATATTAAATCAAAATGGATAAACTGCAAAATAATTTGCACAGGGGGGACCTGTTGAAATTTTGCTATGGGGCCTGCATAGGTCTTGCTATTGCCCTGTATATAATATTAGGCCCACAATGGGCAGCAATAGAAAATATGATTTGGGGCTATTTAATAAAAAAAGAATCTGGGTGATGATTGCTGTTTGTTACTAAGAACTTGGGGAGCTGTTTATTACAAGTACATGGCTGGCTGCATACAGCAATGCATTTAAGGTAAGGGTCTTGTCTGTGTCCTAATAATATAAAGATAAAGTTCTTCAGTGGGTGGTGAAACATAAAAAAGCATGTAAACTGTGAGCCTGTAGTTGTGATTTAAGATTTTTCGTTATGTTTAGGATAAACCTATTTAATTTTTTTATTCTGTCTTTCAGATCTCTCTGTAGTTGAAGATATCCTAAAAACAACATGGCATCAGAGGTATTCTTTTTAATCAACTTGAAATTTTAAAATATTATTTAAGTATGTTGAAGACATACTATATATCGTTTAATCTATACTAAGCCCAATGTAACGTTGGAAGCGATGACTACATATATGTAATGTATACATTGTTTATTCATGGTATAAATGGTTTTATATTAATCCAATTTAATTCTTTTTTTTAATCCTTACCCTGTATTCATCGGGTATGGTATGAAAAGTAGTGATTCAGAATGTCAACAGGTTCTGAATGTTGGCAATCTAAATGACGACATAGACTTTAGGTCGACAATCAATGTCGACATTCAAAAATTTCAACATGGTTAAAATGTAATTATTTAACATGTCTGCACCAGACTGATATAGTTTTTTGCTCTTTTTACCCTAAATACCATGTCAGCATTCAGAACCTGTCGACATTCTAACTAGATCCCGTGTTCATCCTCCACTAGCAAAAAGCATTGTGACTGTGATGCCATAACCTGAAGAAAGGGTCATAGGGCCTGATTCAGACCCGGACGCTATTTGCGGCCGCTCGCTCTCAAAAAGGGGCCGTCTATGCAAAACATGCACTCGCTCTTTGCGGTGTAAGGACGCCTCTATGTCCTAGCGGCAGAGGGCTTATTGCGCTCGCAAGTGTTTAAAGACACCCCCTTGCCACTCGCAACAAATGTCATCTCTGGGAAATGTAGGATTAATCGGGACCATCGGGAGCCATCGGAGCTGCTCGCAGCACTTAAGGTAGACCTAGGCTCCCACAAGCAGTGTGAGCAGTTCATGGAAAAATCATCCAAGTCACATGTTCAATGACGCTACTTTGCTAATTATGCACACCCATTAAACTCTGTTCTGATGGTAGGGCATGCCTGCGTTCGCACATCCACTCCCCCGTTCACAAGCACCTTTCTACTTCAGGGTCCATAGGGGATCCACAGAGTTGACCTTGGGGTATAGCTGGATCTGGATCCACGGGCACCACGCAGTTAAAGCTTTTGCTGCTCCCAGGATGCACTTGGGTCCATCCTCCTCTATACCCCGCCCCTGAGCTACAGGCATCTCAGTTTTAGTTGGTGCCTGGCCGGAGTTGGGTCACCCTGACGCGGTGGGGCTGCATAAGCAGCCCCTAAGCTTATTTTTATTTTTAAAAGAAGATTTTATTTATTTATTTTTGCTCTTCAGAGCGGCAGCATCAGACTGTCCATCTGGACGTCCACGCTGCCGCTCCAACAGCCCCGCTGGCGCTGCGACGCCAGCACTGATCTGGGGATCGCAGCGGGACCCCGGAGTCAGTACTAGCGTGGCTCCGGGACCTCCCACTGACTGCTGCCGGAAGCACGGGGCCAGGTAAGCCGGGTGCAACGCTTCGCGCTGCGCGCGGGGGTAAAAATGCAGTCTTTAGCCGCCGGTCTCTGGGGACAGACTGGCGGCACTAGTAGTGGCGGCGGGCTCCCCCTTCAATGGAATACCCCGTCTGACTGCTGGACCACCAGGGTATAATTGCTGGACCAGCGTCCTTGGGGTTAATTGCTAGCCAGGGGAGACAGCCTTCCCTGGTTTAGCAGCTCCTCCCCTCAGCCCAGCGTGCCTTCTCCCATGTGTGCTGGCGTCGCTGGGCTGTTCCTCCTACGGCCACTCCTCCTCAGAGCTCTCCGGTGGCCATCTTTCCCCTGCGTACCTCTCCCCTGCAAAAGGACAGTGTTCGCAGCGCTATAGCCCTCCCAGACACTGAATCTAGGAGGTTGATTGTAGCGAAAGGTGCAGTGAGTATAACTTCCTGCATGGTATGTGACTTTGCTAGTGCTGCTGTCTGTGCTAATTTCTTCTCACTGTCATCTTATCACTATCCCTTTCCTTCTCCTACAGGCCCGCAGGTGTGTGGGGGAGGGGTGTCTTTTCTGTGTACCTCACTTATGTAAATCTACGTATTTGTGAGGTCAGTCACATATAGTGGTGTGCTACTCAGTGCCATATTGTGGGCTGTTTGTGTTGCATACTTGGGAGTGCGCAGGTGTTATACGCCTCACCTCTTTTCGGTGATACATAGTTATTGTAAACAAAACAAGAATGAATGGTCCAACGGGCGCTGTCCTTATCTCTAGGTTCCAGATGGAATCTTCCTCTCAATAAAAAGAAAGAAGAGAAACAAAACCACAGTCTATGTGTACATCCAATCTGTAGTAGGTATAACCAAGAAGGACTCGTGAATAACTCACCTGTCCTAGGTGAGATGCATTCATCAAAAGGTATCTTTAAAATTTCTTCCTTAGTCCTAATTTAGGGATGTTACATACAGGTATCCCCCCTGAGAACATGAACTCACCTGAATTCAGGTTTGGATATTCCACAAAAGGTATCTTTATATATCCAATGTAATTTTCTCAAGGGTTTTACCCCTCCAAAGATCAAGTCTGCAATGCCATACAGTGAAACATCTAGGTCCTCACTTATACATACAGCGTCGCTCCATAAAATGTAGGTGTTCAGGTATTTTTTTAAAAAATATATATTTTTTAATTCTCCAAACACAGCAGCATAAAAAACAGCATACAAAACAACATAAAAATAGTCCAATCCATGCAGTATAGGCCTTCCAAAAGATATAGTTTACATCAGAAATAATCTATATGCAAATAAATCTATGGCCCACCGAATGAAGAATCCCTCACCACCAACGCGTTTCGAACCCCTCAGGTTCCTCCTCAAGGTGTGTAGGGATCATCCATGTGTGGGTTTATATACCTACCCTAACCACATTCAATGAATATTGGGAGGAACCCATCCAATATTTTCTCAAAAACCTGGATAGGACTAAACACTTCTATTCATATGTATCCCGAAATAAATATACCAAAAATATCTTTCCTAATCCCTCAACGGGTACAATCCCCATAACAAACTTGCATCTCAGCATTAAAATACACTTTCATAAAATAAGGTAAGGTTTATACGGATTGACAGTCCATCATTAATTCCGGCCCGCATTTCTGCGTCGGCCAAAACGGAATGCCACAATGACGTAATTGGCGGGACATACATTCCCGCGTGTCCAACCGGAGATGACCTGCAGTGCATCCACAATGCCTCCCCACCCGCCGCAAATAAAAATCGGAAGTGTCCAGTCCCCTGATCATCAGGCGCGGCCATCTTCCAATTCCCGGAAACGGTCATACGGAGGTTCTCAATGCCCGGATGGCCGGATATGAAGGACTTCAAACTTCCGGGGGTTGATTGTGTGTATCCGGAGACCAGGACTCAGATTGTAGCTCCGGTGGCCATTTTGTGTTAGACCAAATTCAGGATTTAGTAATTTTTCACAGGATAAGAAATCCGTACAGGCAATCCTTTTCACCATATCATAAGTGGTGGAATATACATGCGGAGAAAATAAAACATATCAGTAATGGAGATAATACTGGTATTATACAAAAAATCATCCTAATATCAGGTAAAAATAAAAAATAAAACTCCAAAAAATCAAAAACTACATAATACACAAACTTTATAAAAACCATTTAGTCTCAAAATCTACATTTAATCCTGCAGGTGCTAACGGTTTCAGGGAATAAATCATTTCCATCTCGGATTGTGCTAATCTGGTCTCTCTATCATTGACCCTCCAATTAGCTTTAATGACTTTAATCCCACAAAAAGAAACCAAATGGTTTATATTGCATTGATTGTTATCATTAGAATGTTATCAGAAATTGAATGGAAGGAAGGCTATCAATTAGTGACGGCGGATGTTACGTCCTTATACACAATCATTAACCATCAATTAGGATTAGAAGCAGTAAAGTTTTTTTGGGATAAAAAGGATGTATCTGAGAATTATAAGGAATTTGTTTTAGAAGGAATCATGATGATTTAAAAAAATAATTTTTTTTGGTTTGAAGATTCATTTTATTTACAAATGACAGGTACAGCGATGGGCACCTAACTGGCTCCGAGTTATGCCAATTTATTTATGGCATGGTGGGAGGAAACTTTTGTTTGGAATAGCCATCAATTCGGATCCAGTCTGGTGCTCTGGCTTCATTATATCGACGATATTATTTTCATTTGGAGTGGAGACCAAATATTCTTAGATTCCTTTTGCCATCACTTGAATAGCAATTTGCACAATATAGTTTTGACTTTTAAAAACAGTTTTAGTACGGTGGATTTTTTAGATCTAACCATCTATGTAGAGGAATGTTGTATTAAAACAAAAAATTTTATTAAGGCAACGGACTGTAATTCCTTTATAGATTACAATAGTAATCACCATTTTAATTGGCTTAAGAGCATCCCAAACAGTCAGTTCCAAAGAATTAGACGGAACTGTACTGAAGATAATATATATGAGGAACAAGCAACGTTATTGAAAAATCAATTCCAACAAAAAGGATATAATATGGAGTTGGTAGAAGAAGCTAAAGAGAGGGGAGCTAAGATGGATAGATCAAAAGCATTATCTAAAAGAACTGAGGGAAAAAGTTTAGGTAAGAAAAGGAATATCCCATTTATTACGCAGTTCAGTAGTGATTTCAAACTACTAGAGAAGGTTATTAAAAAACACTGGGGAGTACTTACTCATGATCCACTATTACAGGGACATATAGATGTCTCTCCGGAATTTGTTTATCGCAAAGCACGTAACCTCAAAAATAATATAGTTAGAAGTGTTGTTAATACACCAGAAATAGGAGGTAACATACTGTCCAAAGGGTTTTTTAGGTGCGGTAGCTGCAGTTTATGTAAACTAGTTAAGAGTAAAGAAAGTAAATTTACACATTTTAAATCTACTCGTACAGGTAGGATCTTCAAAATTGATCAGTTTATTACGTGTGGCAGTAAATACTGCATTTATGTGTTAGAGTGCTCCTGTGGCTACCAGTATGTCGGTAAGACTACACGTATGTTGAAGGAGCGACTTGCTGAACATGCTAGGAATATTAAAAAAGGTCTCCTTACACATAATGTTTCTGCCCACTTCAAGCAAATCCATCAATGCGATATAAACCATTTGGTTTCTTTTTGTGGGATTAAAGTCATTAAAGCTAATTGGAGGGTCAATGATAGAGAGACCAGATTAGCACAAACCGAGATGGAAATGATTTATTCCCTCAAATCGTTAGCACCTGCAGGATTAAATGTAGATTTTGAGACTAAATGGTTTTTATAAAGTTTGTGTATTATGTAGTTTTTGATTTTTTGGAGTTTTATTTTTTATTTTTACCTGATATTAGGATGATTTTTTGTATAATACCAGTATTATCTCCATTACTGATATGTTTTATTTTCTCCGCATGTATATTCCACCACTTATGATATGGTGAAAAGGATTGCCTGTACGGATTTCTTATCCTGTGAAAAATTACTAAGTCCTGAATTTGGTCTAACACAAAATGGCCACCGGAGCTACAATCTGAGTCCTGGTCTCCGGATACACACAATCATCCCCGGAAGTCTGAAGTCCTTCATATCCGGCCATCTGGGCATTGAGAACCTCCGTATGACCGTTTCCGGGAATTGGAAGATGGCCGCGCCTGATGATCAGGGGACTGGACACTTCCGATTTTTGTTTGCGGCGGGTGGGGAGGCATTGTGGATGCACTGCAGGTCATCTCCGGTTGGACACGCGGGAATGTATGTCCCGCCAATTACGTCATTGTGGCATTCCGTTTTGGCCGACGCAGAAATGCGGGCCGGAATTAATGATGGACTGTCAATCCGTATAAACCTTACCTTATTTTATGAAAGTGTATTTTAATGCTGAGATGCAAGTTTGTTATGGGGATTGTACCCGTTGAGGGATTAGGAAAGATATTTTTGGTATATTTATTTCGGGATACATATGAATAGAAGTGTTTAGTTCTATCCAGGTTTTTGAGAAAATATTGGATGGGTTCCTCCCAATATTCATTGAATGTGGTTAGGGTAGGTATATAAACCCACACATGGATGATACCTACACACCTTGAGGAATAACCTGAGGGGTTCGAAACGCGTTGGTGGTGAGGGATTCTTCATTCGGTGGGCCATAGATTTATTTGCATATAGATTATTTCTGATGTAAACTATATCTTTTGGAAGGCCTATACTGCATGGATTGGACTATTTTTATGTTTTGTATGCTGTTTTTTATGCTGCTGTGTTTGGAGAATTAAAAAATATATATTTTTTAAAAAAATACCTGAACACCTACATTTTATGGAGCGACGCTGTATGTATAAGTGAGGACCTAGATGTTTCACTGTATGGCATTGCAGACTTGATCTTTGGAGGGGTAAAACCCTTGAGAAAATTACATTGGATATATAAAGATACCTTTTGTGGAATATCCAAACCTGAATTCAGGTGAGTTCATGTTCTCAGGGGGGATACCTGTATGTAACATCCCTAAATTAGGACTAAGGAAGAAATTTTAAAGATACCTTTTGATGAATGCATCTCACCTAGGACAGGTGAGTTATTCACGAGTCCTTCTTGGTTATACCTACTACAGATTGGATGTACACATAGACTGTGGTTTTGTTTCTCTTCTTTCTTTTTATTGAGAGGAAGATTCCATCTGGAACCTAGAGATAAGGACAGCGCCCGTTGGACCATTCATTCTTGTTTTGTTTATATGTGCTAAGGTGTAGTGCGCCTAAGAGTGGACTAGGGCTGCAGTCCGGGAGCGCAGGCTGTTGTGGTGAAATCTTTTTTGGTACCATTTACGTTGTTTGCAAAGTTATTGTGTCATGTCTGATGAGGAGAATGAGCGCTCCCTGGCTCCTGTGTTGTTTTCCTGCCGGCCCTGTTCGGCAGGGGTTGATGGGGTGGATTTGTCTCAGGACGGACTGTGCGGGCTGTGCCAGCTGGTACCTGGTCCCTCTAAACCCTCGGTAGCGCAGGATCCTCCTTGGGCGATGTTTTCACAAGTGCTAGCGTAAATCGCGGACCGTTGCCGCAGCCTACCATCCTCCATTCCCCGGGTGTTCCGCATTTGTTGCAGTCTCCCCCCGGGTCTTAGACTGTGGGTCCTTATTCGGGGTTGCCTGTGTACGTACAGTCTCCCACAGTGATGCAGCAGTCAATGGTGCCCTTTCAGGGGTATCCTCAGGCGGTACCCCCTCCCTGGGTGGATGTCCTCTCCAGCTCTGTTCAGAGCCTGGAGGCCTCGTCGTCGGCTTTTCAGTCCAAGTTACACAGTGATTTGCCCCCAAAGGCGTCCACTGGCGGCGCATTTCAAGGAAAACGGACGTGTCTTCGGATGACTGAGAGGTACATGAGGACTCTGACTCGGATGCCGTGGCCCAGGAGGTGGAGACTAAGTCCTCCATTAATGTGCCGGCATTGGTTAGGGCGGTGCGGGCTATCCATCCTTCATATAGAGGAGGATGTGCCGGCTCCCAGGTCAAAGTATCCTAATTTTAAAAAGGCCAAAGTAGCTTCGACTGTTTTTCCCCTGTCCGATGAGTTGACGGATCATATGGCGGGGGCCTGGCAGTTGTCAGCAAGAGATTGCAACCACAGAAACGGTTGGCATCCAACTACCCTTTTCCTGAGGCTCATTGCAGGAAATGGGAAACCCCGCCTGCGGTGGATTCCCATGTCACCAACTTAATTAAAAGCGCTACTTTGCCATTACCGTCTATCTCCTCCCTGAAGGATCCCACGGACAGGAAAGTGGAGACTTATTTAAAGTCTATCTACTCTCTCTCTGGGGCAGTGGCCCGTCTGTCCATGGCCATCTCTTGGGTGGCTAAGGCCATTGAGAGCTGGGCCAACGCTTTGGAAGATACCTTTCCGGACGATGCTCCGGATATCCAGAGAGCGCTTGATAGGACAGATGAGAAATGCGGCTTCCTATATTGGGGAAGCATCGTTGGATGCAAGCCTGCTGACCTCTAGGATGTCAGCTGCAGCTGTGTCGGCGCATCGGTCCTTGTGGCTGCGGTCCTGGAGCGCTGAAGCGGATTCTAAAAAGGGCCTGGAGGCCTTACCTTTTATTGGAGAGTTGCTATTTGGTCCACATTTGGATAAAATAGTGGATACTCTGGCTAAATCAAAGTGTGCCTTCCTCCCTTCGGCTTCAGCATCGGCTAAGGTGAGGAGCTCAGCCTTTCGGTCCTTTCGGGTTCAGGGAAAGGCCAAGGGTCAGTCCTTCCCGAGGCAGTCGGCGACTAAGACAGCCTCGAAGCCCAAGAAGCAGGCCTGGAGTGCCAGGCGTCCTTCTTCCAAACAGGAAGATAAACCTTCTGCCTGATGGGACAGGCCTCCCTCTGGGGGACCCCAGAGTGGGAGGCCGACTTCTTCAATTTGCCCAGTGCTGGCACAATACCACCACGGATGCCTGGGTTCGAGAAGTGGTCTCCCAGGGGTACGCCCTGTCTTTTCGGCACAGACCGCCCCACCAGTTTTTCTGCACGAGTCCTTCTCAGGACAAAACCAAGGCTTTACAGATTCAGGAGGCTATAGAGTCCTTGCTGAAAGCAGGGGTCATTGTTCCCGTTCCTCATTCACAATGAGGGACGGGGTACTACTCTACTCTGTTTGTGGTGCAGAAACCCAATGGTTCTATCGCCCTATCCTCAATTTGAAGTCTCTGAACAAATTTCCCAGAGTTCCCAAATTCAGGATGGAAACGTTACGTTCCATCATTCTGGCGATGGAACCTGGGGATTATATGGTCTCCCTGGATATCCAGGATGCCTACCTCCATGTTCCGATAGCACCTTCGCACCAGCGGTATCTGAGGTTCGCTATCCTTCAGCATCATTATCAGTTCCGCGCGCTACCCTTTAGCCTCTTCACGGCACCAAGGGTATTCACCAAAGTGATGCAATCATGGCCGCACATCTTCAGAACCAGAATGTAAGGCTTCTGCCATATCTGGACGACCTCCTTTTGCTGGCGAGCTCCCCGGAGGTACTGCTTCAACATCTCCACCTGAAGATCGCTTGTCTGCAAGCGCACGGGTGGTTGATAAATTGGAGAAAGTCCTCCCTGATTCCATAACAGCGGATGGTTCATTTGGGAGCCCTGCTAGATTCTCGTCAGCAAAGGATCTTCCTGACTCCGGAGCTGCGTATACACAGTTGCCTGAGCAGTTGCCGCCTGTCGGTCCATTCGGCTATGAGAGTTCTGGGGTCCATGGTGTCGGCATTCGACATGGTGGAATTTGCCCAGTTCCATCCACGGCCGCTGCAGGGAATGGAACGGGTTACCTCACCGGATCCACTCGCAGATGCTGGTGTTGTCCCCGGAGGTGCGGCAGTCTTTGGCTTGGTGGCTTCAGACAGCTCATCTGGTCGAGGGGCGCCCATTTTGGATCCCGGACTGGGTTCTGCTCAAAACAGATGCCAGTCTCCGGGGTTGGGGGGCAGTGACAAGCTCGTTGTCACTTCAGGGTCATTGGTCTGCGGAAGAAGCACTTCTCCCCATCAACATCCTGGAACTGCGGGCGGTGTATAGGGCCCTGCAGTCGTCCGGCACCGATCTTCAAGGAAGGGCGGTTCAAGTTCAGTCTGACAACGCCACCACGGTGGCGTACATCAACCACCAGGGAGGAACTCGCAGTCGGGCTGCGATGTCGGAGGTGTCTCGCATCCTTGCTTGGGCGGAGTGCCAGATTCCAGCGATCTCGGCGATCTTCAACCCCGGAGTCCTCAATTGGGAGGCGGACTTCCTCAGCCGTCACGTCAACATCGACAGCACGCCCCCTTTGGTGCGAGACCCGGAGCAACGGATTGCCCGTTGCTATTCGGGTCTCGCGCATGCGCACAATTGAGTCGGCTCCATCGTGCGCATGCGCTGTGGGCCACCATCGACCCGGTTGTGAACGCTCAGCGCTTGCGACCGGGTCTGAATCAGGCCCTCTGTTTAGCTGTAAAAAGTGTTATTACGAATCAAGTCAAATGAGTTGACAATATAGTTGTCAGTTGCAGCTTTACGCACATGGACAGTAGGTTGCGACAACAAGCTCTCTTCATGTAAATGCAAATGAATGGAGTAGGCAGAATTCGGAAAGATGCTCAGAAAGCATGTAGCATTGGGTCATTGGGAACAATGGTTTCCATTTTCAGGCCTCCTTTCATGCATTAGATATAAATGTATACATTTTTTTATCTTACAGGGACATGAATGAAGCTCCTAAAGGCAGTATTTTAGGTGTTAAATAAAAAGTTGCCACTAAATTAGATGTCCAAAAGTGACAATTAAAATACTTTCAAGTCAATCTTATAGTTCTTTAATAGGCCTTTTAACCCTGCAAAGGTTGGTACAATGGACCTGCACTAAGGCACTTCTAAAAGCCAAATGGGAGTGTGCAACTTTATATTCACATATCTGTTATCTAAACACATTTGCAGAAACATTATGCTTTGTGCATCTCCATTGAATCGCCCTTTAAAAAGAACTAGTAATGACTGCCTGTAATGGAAATCCTGATCCTTTTTTATGTTCAGTTTTGAGCTGTACGTAGGAGATATTACATATATCTCCTGGCTTCAGCTTAGTATTGCAAATTACCACAGGACCCATTTTTTAGAAGGGAGGTTGCAGTCTTTTCCAATGTATCAAGCTAGATCCCCTGATAGTAAACCCCAGCTTCAGATGGTGTCAGCCATTGTAGCTTGAGATACAATTCTGCTTACTTTTGGTGGAGGGAGTCCTTATGATCACTTTCGCTGGGGCTCCTCTTGGGTTGAATAATGGGGTACTAATTACTCCACACCCTTTGATTTGATGAATGATCATTCTGTGCTGTGATCTGTGTTTTCATCAATATTTATTGTACACTGTAGTGATAATATGGAAAGCCATGCTGTCTGTCTTTAAGCCCCCCATACACCTACCGACAGGTTGAGGGATCCTGCGATCAGATTGGAAACACTGATCCGCCGGTCGGAAATGTCGACTGGCGGCCATTGATGATCCACGATTCGTCGGAGGATCAGTGAAATTCTCCATGTTAAATTTCACCGATTTGCAAATCACTATTATATTTTGAACGTGATCGGCAATCAACATGTTGGATTTCACAGATCCTGCAACCCAGGACTGCAGGAATGCGGCCATCCGTTGCTGGTGTATGGGGGGGAATCAGTATGTAATGGCGGCTGTCGGGATGCCTCCTGTCACAATACCAACAGCGGCATCCCGATGGTTGGTAAGTATACTTACCTTCTCCCCCTAACCCTCCCTTCTTGTAGCCTGACCGTCGTCACCCCACACCCTAACCATCCCCGTTCGAGCCTAAACCTAACCTTCCCCCCCATAGTGCCTAACCATACCCCCCCCCAGTGGTGCCTAACCCAACCCACCCCTCCCCCCTAGGAGTGTCTAACCCTAACCTCCCACCCCCCAAAACCTAACACTCCACCCTCCCCCCTCAGCTAACACTAAGGACGCCCCGGATTTGCATCGTTCGGCTAGGTGTCCTTCTGTGTTCCGGTGTCGGGATTAAGATAGGCGTCGGTATTTCTAAGCCAATCTTAAATCGCTTGTCGGGCCTCATTACTATATCCCGTATGGGGGCCTTATGTGTTGTGACTAGTGGCAAGCACCTGGAAAATTTACACACATGAATGACTCCTAACCACTTCACTGTATTCTAGTAAAAAGAATAAAAGATCCTAAAACCTCCGATGCGTAGCCTGCTGCCTTTCAAAATGTATACGGCTCTACATTTGGGAATTAGTACACTATTTGCACTTTTTCTTTTTTTAAAGTGATATAGGCTTATTTTACAATCAAGTTAAGTCTACAATTATAATAATGTTTTGTTGTCATCTACTTTAATTGATGCTGAAATGAATGGTGCTTTGTTTTTGTTTTTTTACTGACAACTATAGTGGCTGTAGAATTCGGTAGCCAGTCACTCAAATCTAGGTGTTATGGAATTGTGAAGCAACCAACTTTTTTTTTTCGTTTTTTTTTAATTTATGGGAATACTGAGCATGACTACAATAAAATATCTCCCTTACAATTACAGAATTTTTGTATATGTACACACACAAATGGTCATAATAATTTGTACAAGGCACATATATAAGGTGTGAATTTCCCATAGCAACCAATCATTTATCAAGTACATTTTATAAAATAATAGTTAGGAGCTGATGGTTACTATGGGCAACTTCTCCACGCTTTTCACTGCTTGAAAAATCTAGAAGAGGGGTTTATGTATCGGAGTTCTGCACTAGGATTAAATATAAGTAAGCACATGTAGTGGAGTGTGCTCTATCAAGAGTATGGAAGAGTTAATCAATTTGGTAATGTTATAACTGCCAATTTTGTCATCCCATAATTATCCAAATTCATCAGTGTGCTAACATCTATATATTTACTTTTGATATTGCTACATTATTTGGAACCTGATACAGTTTGGACAGCAGTAATTGCACCAGTGCCCAGCATGTCCTGTGACCAGTCTTACACAATAGGTGTTGGTCATGTGAGCTGTAATGTCTGTCTTTGATGTACTAAATTCATTAATTGAAGTCTGTTTTTCATTGAACTTGCTGAAAGTTTTGCAATAGCACATGATGTTCTGGCTGTGTACTAGGCCACTTGGTTTACAGTGCAGGATATTGTCTTTATTTAATGGAAGAAATCTGATCGGAACTAAGCAGTAGCAATAATGATCAGGTGTTTAAAATAAAAATAGAATAAATTCCACATGTAAATTATTTTGTATTTAGAGACAATGTTGACACTAATGTGGTCCAATGAAAAATACTATGATGTCAGAACAATGTTTTATATATAAATCACTTCCTCCCTTTAGTTATATCCTCTCTCAGTAAAAGTATTGCCTTGAGAGTTTCACAATATTGTACCACAAAAAACACGAGTGGTATGGTCTGGTGACATTGTAATAGTGGGTTTTATTTTCAGACCTGTTTGCATATGTTGTACTAGATTGAAAACATTAGTAAAATGTATGAGATAAGCTACCGTGGGGTGCCGTGGTCTTAGCAGTTACTTATTGCATATACACCACTTTCATCGAACAGCCTCTGCACCTTGCAGCACCTTAAAGGTAATAGGCATTTACCAAACCAGGCCAGCAAGAGGGTCCCAGATGTACTGTCAGAGGGCAAGAGGCTGAGTCACTGCCGAAAGGACCTACATCAAGTTCAATGCGATCGAGGCTGGAAGGAAAATGAATTTTATATGATACAGCATTAGAATTTCCTGACTAGGAGTAAACTATATCTCATTCTTCTGTCCTACACTTATAGGGCCTGATGCTGAGTTGGGAATAAATCAAGAAAGAGCAAGTAACTGTGCACCTTTGTAAAACCATGTTGCAATGCAAGTGGGGCAGATTTAAAATATGCAGATATTTAGATTTGAAAGAGGAGTGTGTCCAAACTGACATCTGAATTTCAGTGTAAAAATAAAGCTGTCCAGCATTTGTGGGCTACATGCAGAAGCAGCCAGTATTTACCTTGCATGCAAAAAAAATGTATGTATTTGCACCCAGTGCATTGTAACATGGTTTGTCCAGGTGCCCAGTTACTTGTTTCTGCTTTATATCCATCTCCGGTCCTGATTCCGATGTGGATGGTATTACAGAGGCACAAGGAAGCGGCTGTGCAATACCATCCAATTAAAATGTAAATGCAGCAGGAGATGTGTGTAGGAAATAGACACTTCCTGCTGCATCTGTGATCTGAGTGCAGCATCCATAAACACTACTTTGGATCACCTTTGCCGTCCAAAGCATACTCAGCCCTGCTGTTGGCAACCCCTCTGCCAGGTCCAGGAAGTCTGCGTCTGACAACGCAGACCCTGGGCTTGGCACGCTTACAAAATTGGGGTGACGCGCCCCAGTTTTTTACGGCTGTCCCGTTCGCTTTCCCCACTCTGCCCCCCCCCAAAAGCTGCAGCATGTCAATCATGCTCCGGCTATCGAGGACTGCGAACATTTATGCAGGACCCGTTCTGGACAGAAGCAGAACGAGTACTACGCTTGTGCGGACCCCCAAACATTGAATATGTACGTAAGCTATCAGGTTTAATTGCATATCAGAATCAGGTCCTTTATTACTTTCACAAATACAAACAACAAACCCTCAATGTGCTAATATATATATATATATATATATATATATATATATATATATAATAAACATTTTGTGAATAGTTTAAGATGGCAGCTCCTACTTTGTGATCCTTGTCAGCAACTGATCTAGAAAACAAACATGAGACCACAAGACAGGCAAGTGTTCAAAGTGTAGTAAGTATAACACCAATGTTAGGTTATTATTGGTAAGTATTGTGTGTATTTGAATGAATATATCAATAAGTTTAACTGAATTGTTCCACTCTTGAATAATGGAAATCGTGATGTGGTCCTCTCCTATGACACCATTTACATTCACTTGGTGGTGAAAGTGGGCCTCTACTCCACAATCTCTGAATAGATCCAAGAGTTGGAGATACCTGTAATATCGGGGGGACTAACATTGTAATTAGGCCTTGGTAAGTATAGACTGAATGTAAAATAGTATTTAGAATTTGTTTTCAGAACTTGCCTGTTACTTTCAGGTTATTTTACGGCTACTAATCAATTGACCATCATGTTCGTATCTGCTCCATCACATTCATTCTCATGCTCTTCTCATTGTATGTCTCTTCATAACAAGTTATAATATATATATATATATATATTTATATATTTTTCGCAATATTATTTGGTTATTGTTCTCTTTGCTACAAGTGTTTGTTTTTATTATTTCAGGGAGATAAGCTTTGGGGTGGCAGATTTGTTGGTAGCATAGACCCAATCATGGAAATGTTCAATTCTTCAGTGTCATATGACAAGAGGATGTGGTCAGCTGATATCAGAGGAAGTCAGGCATACGTAAAAGCCTTGGAAAAAGCCGGACTAGTGAGCACATCTGAAATGGAACAGATTGTCGCTGGTCTTGATCAGGTAATACATGCATGGCATTAAGATCGTCTGCTTAATTTTTATTCTAAACTTTTAGTTTTATATGGCTTGTATGGGAATATTTAGGATGAGCTTGTTGTCTTGGTACACAGGGCAAACAGAAATAAAGTGGACCTGAATTCACAGCATCATTTCTAATGCATGATACAGGGTCAGGAATGACATTTTTTTGGAAACATGTTCTAGTTAGGTTCCTATACAGGTTGAGTCTCCCATATCCAAAATGCTTGGGACCAGGGTTATTTTGGATAATGGAATTTTGGAATATTTGCATATCATAATGAAATATCTTGGGAATGGGACCCCAATATACACACAGAATGCATTTATGTATTATATACACCTTATACACACAGCCTGCAGGCAATTGTATACAATATTTTCGATATTTTTGTGGCTCAAGCAAAGTTTGTGTACATACATGAAATTCATTAATGTTTCATATACACCTTATACACACAGCCTGAAGGTAATTTTATACAATATTTTTAATAATTTGTGCCTGAGACAAAGTTTGTGTATATTGAACCATCAAAAATCAAAGGTTTCACTATCTTAGTCAGGCCAAAATTATTCCGTATTTTGGTATATTTGGATATGGGAGGCTCAACCTGTAATATGTTTTCAAAAATGTAAAGTCTCTTAGAGTTCCATAGATGCACAGCTTTTACATTTAGATTTTAACTGGGAACTGAAAATTACCAGGTACAGGCTTATGTCTTTTTTAAAGTTGAATATGTTACTATATTTATAATTTCTTTTTCTCTCACATATATTCTGGGTGGCATTGGCAACCATGGTGATGTAGAGGTTTCTGTGGTGAACTGACGCATCAATCTAAAATTTTTGCTGCTAGACCCTCCCCTCTTCATCCCATGAAGTCTAAAGGAACCAATCGGATTCTGTTTATTTTATCTTCCAATGGAGTGGACACCATTGATTTATCTGCTGGAGCAGATTTGTAATTTTTCTTTTCCTTTTCTGCTTTTTAACCTATTTGCAGAGTTCTCGTGTTGGAGGGGGCCAGACAGGAGTGCCCCAAACGGCAGAGACTGGGACACCCCTGCTATTTGGAGACTAGGTATCTTTGGGTGATGACGTCTGGTCGCGAATGTTTGCTGTCGCATTCTGGGACCACGCACTGTAAGCTGCCTCTGAAACTTCAGTGCAGCCCCATCTCTTTAACTTTCATTCAGACAGAGCTTGCTGTGGTCTCTACCCCCACCCCCTGGTGCACTGTTTGGCAGGGCTGGACCTTTGGTTAGTGGGGGCACTTATACTATGTCTGCACCTCGCTGTGGAACCAAACATCTTCTGCATCAGTATAGCTCTGGGCAAGGTCTTCGCCGTAAGGAATGGAGCATTTCTGGGGGGGAGGTAGGCTTTCTCCTCCTCAGCAGGAACAATCCCTTGGTACCTGCCCCCTCTTTGCCTGATGCAGCCATCTTCCACAACTGTGTGAAAAGGGAATGGACAGGATGCTGTTGTGCACAGTTGTACTTTTGACAGATTAGAGGCTTGTTTCTATGTTGCTTCATTCTTTGTATTTGATTGTGTTCTGCAGTGTTTTGTGTTTATGTTGTTCTTTCTCAACTATGTTTGAAAATATATTCCACTTCCTGATCCAATGTAGAGTCTGTGGTGCTTATACTGTACCTGTTCCAGGTGCTGTGCCAATTTGCCTCAGGGCTGCCAGGAGCCAGGCGGCTGCTGCATGACTTGTGCAATGAGGACTGGGATTTGCATAGGTGGAATTGGAGAACCTGTCTCACTTGCTGCTTATGTCATACATAGTGTACAAATTTGTTTGCTACCGTGCATGCATCCCATTTATGTCCATACAGAGTTGCAATTTCAATTTCAGATGCAAGCATGGAGAAGTGTAGGCAGTTTTCCTGAGCAGTGAGAGTGAGGTGTCTTTGCATACACTCAGAGATGGTCCGTCTTATGAGCATGTTATGTTATGGGAGTATTGCCAGCATGTCTGTGAACTGGTTGCATACATAGACATTAAACCACTCACATAGGAGGCCATACTCTGACAGAGAAACTGCACTTGCGTGGTGCAAGTTTCGATGGTGCGTTTAAAGACACACCAATTGGTATTACAGCGTGTATGGACGCTGATAGTAGGCGTCTCAGTCCTTGCACAGTCAGACACACTGATGTACATAAAGGAAGGACTTTGTAGTGGTCTTTGCTTAAAGTTGCAGGCAGGAAACTGCCAATCGATGCGGGCACTTCTGCGGTCACCTTTGCATCATGCCCTTGGTCCAGCACAGAACTGGTTCACAGGCCCCAGGGTCATCTTCATTCACTTCAGCGGGGTCCCCATTAGACCAAATAACCCCTCCTCCCCTGGTTCCACATATCAGGAACCAAAGTTGTGCTATAGCAGAAGAATATGGCATTAATGGCCTCTTCACTAAACAGATTTTGTGAGACTAGCTAGAAGCCCCCCGCTAGAGCCAAGGTTCTTTGCAGGTGACTTTCCAGGGGAAACCTCTTTTGAATGTCTCTCTGGTGGAGGAGAACAAGGTTCAGGAAGATTCATAACTGAAAGGTCCAGCTGTTGCTTCCAAGAGGCCAGACATTGTACTTTGATGATATAGTAGAACTGGTGTTCCCTCTGTGTCTTTGCTTAAAAGTTAAAAAAATCAGACAGTCCATATGCCACTTGACCAAGTTCTTGAGGAGGCATGACAGAAGCCTGATAGAAGGTATCAGGTATCACATTGCTTTGATTTTTGGAGTACCTGTTTGCTCCTGAAGATTTGAGTAAATGGGAGGGTGGCCATATTGCCTGGCTGGTTAAAACCATTAAAACCATTTGTGGTTTCTTGCTTCAAGGATGTTCTCTTTGCCATTTTCCATTCACGGACTCTTCAGACGCAGATCCTAGCATGATAGTCATGAGTGGAATCTCGCTGGAAGCCCGTTCCTCCCGAAGTCTTTTGCAATCAGTTGCTCACTTCAGTGAGACTGAACCAACACCACATCAGCCAGGCTTGTATCCTAAAATAAAAACAATAATCTGCGCTGTATAAAACGGGGGGGGGGGGGGGAGGGAGGGAAGGGAAGGGTTAAATGTTAGCTATCCTTGACAAAGCGCCGACATTGGCGTGAAACGCGTTGGTACAAGTGAGGAGCAAAGCGGAAGGAAGCCGTCTGGGAGAACCATCCGCGTACCACACGAGGTCCGGGCGTCTGACGTCATCAAGCGGCGTCCCGGTTGAATGCTATCTTGCTGGCAGAGATCCCCGGTCTGCGAGGACAGGCAGATTTAGAGGTAGGGAAAGTTTTAGACCAACACTCACCAAGCCAAAGATTTGGAACCCTTGTGTGGACACGGAAATAGCGTCCCCATTTCCTCCAACCCGCTCCATCACACTACCCCAAAAGGGCTGTAAACATCATTATTATCTTTTACAATTTTGTCTCTCTTACTTTTATTCAGCGCTTGTTATATATATTTTTACCAGGCTTGTATCCTGTCCGTGAGACACTGAACCATTGCGAGAAAGAATTCCAGTCTCCTTGGTTGGTGAGTGGTAACACTGGGTCTTTGCCTGCATGGATTTTTGTTCTGGGCAAAGGTTGCCTTCTCATAAATGTTGGGGGGGGTAGGGTTAGTATTACTTACCGAAATTCGCTGTCGGGATCTTTACCCCTGCCGGGCTTCCAGCGTCTGGTAATACATACTGATACTGAACATAATAGCTAGAATCTGATTGGTTGCTATGCACAACATCTCTTCTAAAACTCCCTTCTAAAAACTCTCACTTTAGTAAATTTACCCCTAAGAGTTTTCACTTGGTAGCGAAGTACATCATGGTGATAGTTGTGGGCTTCATCCCAGATCTGGAATAATGGGAAGCCAATTATTTAAATCAGCCCACCATTCATCTCAGGGAGTGGCCTCTACACACAGAGGTGTTCGGTTAGTTTGTAGAGCAGTGGGGTGTGCCAGAGGAGGACCTGTTGGCCTCTAGGCTGAAACACAAAGTTCAGCTATATGGGACAAGGACCAGTGATCCTCAGGCAGTCCTGGTGGGCGCCATGTAGACTTCTTGGTGGTGCCATCTGAGTATCTCTTTCCTCCAGTTCTGGTGATTCCCAATGTCCTCAAGAACATCAAGGTGGAGGAGGGTCCTGTCATTCTAATGGCTCTGGATTGATTGTGACGGTTGTACACTGCAGGGGACACTGCGCTAGAGATGGGCATTGATTTCAATATTCCCAAAACATCGATATCCATGTCCGATACATCACTTTTTTTTTTTAAATCTATTCTGGAGTCACGGGACCTGATTCTGAGTCGGGTGCAGCCATGTTGGTGTATGTGTCTATTGGTGGTCGCCCATCTGTGACTTTATGCAAATGCTGCTGCAAAGTCCTTTCCTTGTGTACATATGTGTGTCTGACTGTGCAAGGACTGAAATGCCCATGGTCTGCGCCCGTAGGCGCTGACATACCCTATGGAAGGTACAGTTTCTCCGCTCCTGTGTCAAAATAATATTGATTTCTGGACAGATCAGTATTTTCCTAATTTACTTTCTGTCTATGACATGGTGATCCCGCATCGTTCTGGAACATTGTTTCAGGATCGCCGATTGCCCATTTCTACACTGCCCCCATCCTGTTTCTGTTCGCTCTCCACTTTTAATGTGGTTCTGATTTCAGTGTTTATTTGTATTAAGCTCTCTTATAAGCTTTGTTAATTTTAAACTGAATGTATTTGGCTCCTTTGGGGTCTGTGGAATATAGAGGTGAGGGTCTAACAGTAAACAAGTTTAGATTCATGTGCCAGCTCCTGACAGTGTCTTGTACACCACCATGGTTGCTATTGTTCCACAGATGGACTTAAAAAATGGACTTAATGTTGAGCACCAATTCCTCACATTAGTGATAAAGCCCCCGTTGATGGAGCGAAACATGTTAGAGAATTACCTGTGACTTACAAAAGGACTTTTGCTGAGTGACATCTGTAGCCCTCTTTATTGATTGGAAACGATCTTTATTTAATGGTGGACTGTGCACTTTGGTGGAGTGGTGACCCAGAGAGACGGAGGTGGTGCCTGGCCGGAGAGTGCCCGGAGCTGGATTACCTTGATGCATACTAAGATCTCAAAGTGGCAGAGGAGACGTGACCACAAAGCAGGCTAAGTTCCTGGTCCCTCCCTGGGCTGTGGTCTGTGGGACTGTGAGTAAAATGCCCAACCGGAGTTACACTGATCACCTTGGAAAAGCATATATGGGCTAAAGATGTTCTAATATTGCAACTTCTATATATTCAAATTGGAGCAGCAACTCATAAAACATGTATTCTAGGAGGATCCTTTCCATCCAGCACGTCAGTTTATCTTACAGAAACTTTGCTTCTAAAACTCTCACAGTGGTGAGACTAAAAATATATAGTAGCAAACAAAAAATTTTTTTCTTGTTTAACAACTGCTGTGGATTTTTAGTCACTTGGCATTTGTAACCTCATAGAATTTATTTATTTATTTTTTCGTATAGAATTGTGTCAGTAATATATCTTAAGCTTTTAAGAATATAATGTTCTTATGTTATATGTATGTATGATTTATGTGTAATATAAAATGTAAAATATTAAGAAATCTGAATGATGGTGTTCTGATTAGGGGTGAGCGGGTTCGGATTTCTGAAATCCGAACCCCCCCGAGCCCCCCCGATCCGAGTCCGATCCGAGTCAGGCTCGACTTTTCCCGCCTGACTCGGATTCTGAAATCGAGGCAAAACGTCATAATCCCGCCTTCCGAGTCTCGCGGGTTTTGGATCCTATATAAGGTACCCGCGTCGGCGCCATTTTCTCACTCGGCTGTGGACAGTGAAGAGGGAGGGTGGGCGTTAGGGCTGGCTGGGCTGTGTAGTGTAGTGTAGTGTAGTGCAGAGTAGTGTTGTGCTGTGCTGTGCTGCGCTGTGCTGCTGTTGTCCATAGGGGCTGTGTCCACTACTTCAAAGTCCATAGAGGCTGGCTTTGTTGTGCTGTGCTGCTGTTGTTAATAGGGGCTGTGTCCACTACTTCAAAGTCCATAGGGGCTGGCTGGACTGTGTTGTGCAGTCAGTTGTCCATAGGGGCTGTGTCCACTCCAAAGTCCTGTGCAGTGTCCCAGTCCTAAAGGGGTGCTGTAGTGCTGTCCAGGGGGTGCTCTGTCCATCAGGGGTGCTCCCCCCAAGTGCTAAAAAAAAAAATATTTTTTCTGTGTTTGTGAATTGTGTGCGCAGTAGCCGCACGTGCATCAACAAAGTAGTGCCAAGCGTGCACCTGTGTCCCATAAGTAAAGGGCCAGCTGGCTCATTTCTTAAAGGGTGGTGTAACCCACAAAGTGCACTAGTCTCCAACAAAAATAAAAAATTATTTTCTGTGTTTGTGTGCGCCTTAGCCGCACGTATATATCAATATAACATAAATGGAGGACCAAACTTTCTCCGATAAAAATAAAATAGGGAAAGATCAAGAACCACTTCCTCCTAGTGCTGAAGCTGCTGCCACTAGTCATGACATAGACGATAACATGCCATCAACGTTGTCTGCCAAGGCCGATGCCCAATGTCATAGTAAAGGGCACATACAATCCCAAATGACAAAGTTCAGGAAAATGACCTTGAAAAAAACATTTAAATCATCTAAAGAGAAACGTAAACTTGCCAATAAGCCATTTACGACACGGAGTGGCAAGGAACGGCTAAGATCTTTCCCTATGTTCATGACTAGTGGTTCAGCTTCACATGACGATGGAAGCCCTCCTCCCGCTAAAATAATCAAACGAGTTAAGCTGGCAAAAGCACAGCGAAGAACTGTGCGTTCTAAGAAGATATCACAAATCCCCAAGGAGAGTCCAAGTGTGGTGGCGGTTGCGATGCCTGACCTTCCCAGCAGTGGACGGGAAGAGGTGGCTCTTTCCACCATTTGCACGCCCCCTGCAAGTGCTGAAAGGAGCACCCACAGTCCACTTGCTGATATGCAAATTGAAGATGTCACTGTTGAAGTACAACAGGATGAGGATACTGGTGTAGCTGGCACTGAGGAGGAAGTTGGCGAGGAGGATTCTGATGGTGATGTGGTTTGTTTAAATCAGGCTCCGGGGGAGACAGTTGTTGTCCGTGGGATGAAAAAGACATGCCTGGGCAGAAGACCAAACATTCCACCTCTTTGGTCTGGCAATATTTCTATCCAAATCCGGACAACAACTGTCTTGCCATATGTACCATATGTAAAGGTGAAATAAGTAGGGGTAGGGACGTTAACCACCTAGGAACATCCTCCCTTATACGGCACCTGCAGCGCGTTCATAAAAAGTTACTGTCAAGTTCAGAAACTTTGGCTCAGACCGTAAGCAGTCCAGGGTCACCTAAATCCCTTTTTCCTGTTTTATCCAAGGAATCGGTGGATGAGGAGGATGAGGACGACATCTTGCCTCCGTAGAACCAGTTTGTGCAGGGACACATTAATTGCCAGCTTGTTTTGTGGGGGCCCAAACGAACCAATCATTTCAGCCACAGTCATGTGGCAGACCCTGGCGCTGAAATGATTGGTTTGTTAAAGTGTGCATGTCCTGTTTATACAACATAAGGGTGGGTGGGAGGGCCCAAGGACAATTCCATCTTGCACCTCTTTTTTTTCTTTGCAGTATGTACTGTTTGGGGCCTAGTTTTTCAAACTGCCATCCTGTCTGCCACTGCAGTGTCACTCCTAGATGGGCCACGTGTTTGTGCCGTCCACTCGTGTCGCTTAGCATAGTCATCCAGCTACCTCGGTGCAACCTTTTGGCCATAAAAACAATATTGTGAGGTGTGAGGTGTTCAGAATAGACTGGAAATGAGTGGAAATGAAGGTTATTGAGGTTAATAATAGCATAGGAGCAGAAAAACCCACAAATTCTGTGATTTTAGCTGTTTTTATGCTTTTTTTTAAAAAAATACAGATCCAAAACACAAAACCCAGAACCCAAAACACGGAAGGGTGGTTTTGGCAAAACCAATCCAGATCCAAAACACGAAGAAAGATCCAGATCCAAAACCAAAACACAAAACACGAAAAGTGGCCGGTGCACACCCCTAGTTCTGATTGATTGTTCTGCCACATTGGGACCTCTTTTTAATTAGCGCATCACCTATATATGTAATATTAGTGATTTTATTATGTAATTCAATTTACTGTAATGCGTTTTTGCTACAAAAGGCTACTTTAATTCAATTGGGCTATGCACTTATGCTGGGTACACACTGGCAGATATATTGATCGGTCAATATATCGTATGCCCGTCGGCTAGTGTGTACCAGCAATATGTTTGTGAACGACGTAGTTCACAGACATACTGCGATGGCTCTGCTGCACAGCCGATGGCAGATATATATGCAGATATATCTGTCCATCGTGCTGTGTGTACTGGCGATCATCCGGCCGCCCACACACTTGCAGCCATGGGGAGGGGGTCACGGTGCGACACCTGGCCAGCGGGACCCACGGACAGAAGGAAGATGATGATTGCTCAGTGTGTATGAACAACCATCATCTGCAGATATATCTGTTAGGTGTGTACCCACCTTTACAAAAGACAGCTAGAATCTAATTTGTTCCAATAGGTTACAGGTTATTTTTACACAAGGTACCATCTTGTCAAATTGCCACACAGTGGCACATAGACACTGTTTTCCCTCCTGGTCCCTTAGACCGACCACAGTACACTCATGATCTCCTCCAATGTTATCCCACCTGCCTTGGATCGCTTCTCCCTCTTAACTCTCACGTCTTAAAGAAAACATTTTACATAAAAAAAATCCCTCAGTGTTTTTCTTTTCTCTTTTGAGTCTGCTTTTTGCTTCATGAACTGATTACCGCTGGCAGTGTGCGTGTTGCATGTGGTCCCTAGTAGTGCTATACATGTGAGGTGAGCAAAATTTCATGTCAAAAAATATCTAAATGCGTTGCTAATCTGATGTCTCACTTTACACATGAAACTAATGGCTTTTGTATTCCACACAGATCCATGAGGAATGGTCTACAGGAACGTTTGTTCTGACAAAAGCAGATGAGGATATTCACACAGCTAATGAACGTCGCCTCAAGGTAACCATTCTCTTTCATACTGTTGTGAAACTCCTGTAGGAAGATACTTTAACCATGAAGATAGAATAATCCCTGACTTGATACTAAAGTACAACAATTGCAAACAAGTTCCAGACACACTTTGCTGTTGGAAGGTAAATTTGATTTGTTATGACATAGACAGCTACACTTACCAAACATGACCTGACAGGTTATCATAATCTAATTGTGTTACACTCTATAGAGACAGGAAACCCTATAACTATCCAACATAACTTGGACACTGGGCATCATCAAAATTAAAATTAATTTCACTCTTTACCATTGTAGGAAACTTAATCTTTTTTATGTAACCTGACCACTGCACCTACTCATAATCAGATTAATAAGAAAACAATGTGAAAGGGATGACCTTCTTATAGCCACTCGTATATATGATAATTATACATACCCACAGTTGTTGCACAATTTTTAAAAGCTTAGATTCTAAGAGTCATTAATTATTGGTTAGATACACTCTCTAGTAAAGTTGTGAAACAGACCTGTTCTCTTACAAATTCATTTGAAATATTAGCAGATATGGTATATGAGTTGTCACACATTGCCCACTTACCCAGTTTATATCCTAAAAAACTTTGGTGCTATTTCTATCCTAAATTTAAAAAAGGTTAAAAGGATTAATTTATCTGTCCTAAGTATGTTTAAATTTCTTCTGCCTCTGTTGGTAGACTATGCCTCCTATCTACTACCCTGTTAATTAATTAATTAATTCCTCTTCTTTCCCCTAAGTCTGCCACTTTTATGTAGGGTACACACTAGGGCGACGCATTGGTCGTCAGGACGACCGATCTAACGATTGGTGAGGTTTATGTACAAAGCATACACACTTACCAATCGTGCACCTGATATGTCTGGCCAGCAGACGCCATTTGAAGATCTCATCCAGTGTGTACCCAGCTTTAGTTCTTTATGGGTTCGGTATATTTGTTTGAATTTCACACATAAGAATGACAATATGGTTATAATGTCATTATACTATTTTTTTTTTTTTTGTCATTCTGTTCCTAACAGTAACCATAACTCTAAGCCACATGGAAATGCCTGCTTTAGGACCATGTCGACATTTTAACCAATGTCAACGTCTTCAATTTCGACCTTTTGCTGTCGACATTGTGAATATTGACATAGTTACCGTCGACATAATGACTGTATATCTTTATTAAACCTCTTAATATATTTGATAGAGAAGTATATTGAAAATTATTTTCCACAAATCAGCAATCACATGTGAAGTAGCGGTACACAGTCATGATGTCAATTAGTCACTGTGTCGATAGTGACTATTTTGACACGACGATTCCGTCAGCAGGATTCCATCATGGTTGTAATGCTACTTAAAGCATTTTTACCTTGCTGGCATTAGAACTTTCAACAAGTCACTTTACCTGCGTGTTGTAATGACCGTACAGTTAAAATGTTGTTTTTTTTTGTAAATCCCTTTTTATTTGAGCATCACGTCAACTTACAGACATCAAACATAATATCTCGAAAATACAGAAGCAAAAATATGTAAAATATACATATACATGTTCGTAAACATATACAGAGATATACAATAATGTACATAGATGTAGTCAGCCATATGGCTAGTATGTAAAGATCCATAAATAAATACATAACAAACATAATGACTTCTTTAAGGCCTTGACCCACTTGGGCCCTTGCTAGAGACTAGAGGAGCCAAAGACCAAATCAAGTAAGGTATCAAGGAGTTATGGTGCATACACACTGTCAGAATTTTCTTCAGATCTGAACGATAACGATTTTAAAAATCGTTCATATCTGAAGGAAAATCTGACGTGAGGCTTCAACGATGAACGATGCATGTTCCCGATTGTCAGATAACTATATCTGACATCTGATGTGTTTGCAGTCAGATTCAGATGACTTCATTCATTTTAATACAGTAAAAAATCGTTCGTAGTTCATGAAATTGTTGGTAAAACGTTCGTCGTTTATCGTTCGTCGTTCGTAGTTCATCGTTCGACCATCTGTATGCACCATTAGTCCTCCAGTATTATGGGAGGATCGCCCAGCAACAGTCTGGTTTCATACCATTCTGTATTTATAAGGGAATGTCTAATTCGACCCTGAAAATCTGCTAGGAGAATGCAGATATAACTTTCCCAGGACTCAAAAAATTTGGAAACCAATTTTTCTTTGTCTAAGGTTGTCTCCAACCAGTCCATTTGGAAAATATGGTGTATCTTTCTTTTAAATAAATTTAAAGAAGGCGGGATAGGAAGAATCCATTCTTGTAGAATGGATTTGTGTGCTGCTGCACTAAAAGCCAACGAGAGCTTTCTACAACCTCTGGAGACCCTCTGATTCTCTGGGATAATTCCAAAAATTGCCCATTCTGCAGTGAATGGCAAATAGTTCACTAAATGTTCCATTGAGAAATTCCTAGCTTGGATCCAGAATCATCGTATCAAAGGACATGCCCAGAAACAGTGAAAAAGATCTGCCTCAGGAGCACGACAGTGATGACACTCCTGGGAAGCGGACACACCTGCCAGGTATTGCCTGTGGGGCGAATAATATGCTCTCTGAAATATATTGAGAAACATCTGTTGGTATTGTATTGAGGGAAGTAGTCGACATGAAGAAATTAAATTTTATAGTAATATAGGACCGCTAAGTGATGGGAAGTCCGTGTGCCACTGTCGTGCTCCTGATCGAGTAGTAGAGTGGTCTAACGAAGAATGCAAAAAAGAATATTGTTCAGATATGGCTTTTCTGGTGGCAGGCAGGGATCTCAAACAGACAGTCCAGCGTATTTGACAAGTCCAAATCTGAAAACCCTCTAACGACTGAGTTGGCATAGTGTTGCATCTGAAAGTATGCTAGTGGAAAGCATTGAAAGATCAGGAAGGTTTGTTTAGCCTCCTCAAAACGTTTTAGCTTTTTAGTGGAAGGATCCACTACTCCGACAATGTTTCTGAGTCCCTCCCGCCATAGAATCGTGAAGGGGAAAGCTGCCTCCCCATCAGTGAAAATGTTTTAAGTAGATTATAACCATGTCTGGATCCCGAAGCCGGCACTGTCGTGTCCACATAAATCGCTGTCAACATGCCATGTGTATCCTAAAATAACATAGAAGACCCTATTCAGTGGTAGCAGTAAGCTTATATAGGGATACATAAAGACAACAGTTATCCTGTGCTTAAAACCTACCTACAATTACATTTTATTTAGAGGCTATTATTCTTGGCTGAGATGGGAAGCTTTGCCACCAGCAGCATGGTGATCTCTGTTAGGGCAAGAACTATTTCTAACCTGAATTATAACCTGTGCAATGAAAGGTTCTAATAAACATAATAATAATTGTCTTAGTTGCAAGCCACAATAGCACTAACAATCTCTGGATCAATGTCAGTTGCAGTACATGGGTATATATTTTACCGCTTTTATTATATATATCCAATCTCCATCCTCTGCTCTAAGATACACATAATATTGAGATTCTGCGTGAGGTCTTTCAAATTTGTAGGGGCATTACAACCTCTATTCTGCTACTAATTCCTATTCCTATGCAATCTACCACTTTCCCTTCATCATTGCTTTGTTGCATTGTCTGTAGTTGCCACACTTTTCCAGTTCTGATAAATTCCTGAGATGCATAAGTGTTTTATGGGGTCGGCCCATCTAGGTAAGTATTCTAGCCCTAACCCCCCTCTCTGCAACTTAATCCTCCTCCGCAGCCTAACCCTAAGCCTCCCTCTAGTGCCTAAACCCTAAACCTCCTAACCCTAATACTTACCGTTGGGATTCTGGCGCTGGGATTTCAACTGCTGACGTGATTCCTGTGCCGGCATCCCGACCATGGGATAGTAATTACATGCCGTTTAATGTAAAAATAGGCTGACCACAATTCTTAATAACAAATACAGAAAATTGCATTATTTATATTATTGCAACAAAAACTTTATTTTGAAAGCACTGTTCCATAAATATATGTTGGTAATATGGTAAGAAGTGAAAAATAGTACAGTTTTTTGCAGATAATCAAGATAACACACAGTGTATATGTTAATACTAATGGAAAGTATCACTGTTGTAGTAACTGGCATCTGCGTTGAGAACATATTCTGTCTCTCTTGTGTTTAGGAATTAATAGGAGAACCTGCAGGAAAGCTCCATACTGGACGCAGCAGAAATGACCAGGTATTTCTTGTGTCTGTTTGTTCCAAGTTGGCGTAAAAACTACTGAACCGATTTTCATGAAAACTGAGCAACAACAAAAAAAATAAATGTATTGGCATCATCAATGCAAGAGATAGGTGTGGCACCATGCGTGGGACTGGTAAGGGGTGGGGGGAGAGGTGCTTTGGGCCCGCGATCACTTGACTAGAATAGGCACACAGTGACAATGGTGAGAGTGGTGGGTGAATGTGCTGCTGCCACCAATCTGTATAGCGCTGCTGGTCACGTGGGCCACTCCCATGACAGGGTCACTATACATAGCAATGCAACTAGAACACCTCGAATAAAAACAATGTTGGCAGAAGCGATTTCATCATAGGCGAAACCACAGGCAACAGCTAGTACTGTATATTTTTGGACAAACACCTTTCTATCATAAACTGAGACTCTGGTTAAAGGATTATGGGGTAGATGTATGAAGCAGTGAAAAGAGTGGAGAAGTGTGCCAGTAGAGAAGTTACCCATAGCAACCCATCAGCTTCTACCTATTTTTTTATAGAATGTACTTGATAAATGCAACGACAAAGCTGATTGGTTGCCATGGGCAACTTCTCCACTGGCACACTTCTCCAGTCTTTTCACTGCTTCATACATCTAACCCTATGTCACCCAAACCTGTTGGTCTCCCATTATACTGCATGCACCCACCACTGTTCCCCTCACAAAGAAAGACGTATAGTGTGGCAGACACTGCTGGCTTTTCCTCTCTTATATTAGATTTATATTATTGGCAAAGCAATCGCAGTTTATAACTGCCAGGAAGCTGTAATGTGAATATCACTTACTAGTATAGGAAGAACCATAGAGGGCATTAGGTTTCCATGGAAGGAAAGCTGTCACATATTAGTGAGCAGGTACAGGTAAAAGTTTTTCTGGCTTTGAATCCATTGTGTTTTTTTAGACACCCCCTAACCATTGGCTCCATAGGCAATCACCTTGGTCGCATAATGATAGAAACAACCCTGACACTGTTGTTTGCAAGCAAGTGAGATAATATTAGTATTCAGTATTTTATTTTCTTAGGTTGTAACGGACATGAGGTTATGGCTGCGGGATTCCTGCTCTGTTCTCTATCTGCACTTGACTCGTCTTATCCGGACTATGGTGGACAGGGCAGCTGTGTAAGTGAAAGGAGAGGTTTGTGCTGTCATACAGAATGTGTGTGTAATATGCTTTTGAATGAAAATAGAATAAAACTGTGGCCAAAATGTTATAGTCTGAGCGTTCAAGACACTGACACGATTTCCGTGATTTAGATGCATGGTGAAACCATGTTGCACTGCAGGTGGGGCAGATTTAGAGGAGTGTGTCCAAACTGACATCTAAAGTGCAGTGTAATAATAAAGCTGTGTAGTATTTGTGGGCTACATACAAAAGCAGCCAGTATTTACACTACATGCAAAAAAATGTATGTATGTTGCATTGCAACATGGTTTGTCCAGGTACACAGTTAAGTGCTAATTCTCACTCTATTCCCAAAGCTGAATCAGGTCCTTATTACAAAATGCAGTAAGAGGATGTAGAAGAAGAAAAAAAATAAGGTTAAAATTAAATAGGTGATGATGAAATGTATGGGAGCACAACACCATGCATACAGCAACTAACTATGAATTGTAGAAAGAAAACGGATATACAGTGGCATATATATACAGTGATATACAGTGGATATATATCAGCAATAGCTCCTGGGCATTGTTACTGAGTGGCAGTTGGGAGACTGTGAAAACTTCTCTGCCAAGCTCCATAACAATTTATGAGCATATTTGCTACTGTAAAAATTTTAACTTTATGCAACAATTTTTAAATGTAAACCTTTCCCACGAAACAAAAATAGAGAAAAATGCATGTAATGCAACAAATATGTATCATATTTTATGCTCTGTCCCTCAAAATTACTTTACAGTAGTTTATTACTTCTACATCAATCTGTCCCTTTGTAATAAGGTTCTATACAGATATATCAGATTTTACTTTTGTGATGACCTTTCTAGTTTGTTGTGTACCATATTCATATCAAGATCTACAAAGAAAAAATTATAATAAGGGGTAAATTTTTCCTGCCCGTGTCTGTCAGTTTTTAAAAAGGGGTAGGAACAACCAGACTCTGGAGATTATTTTTTTTATTAAATTCGGGAATTTACCAAGCTCCCATGTTTGTCAGGATTGTGTTTCCCGATGGTGTACGTGATCATTCCTACTTTTGTTTCCTGCCTATGTTTTCCTCCCGAACAAGCAGCCTGCACATATCTGTGTGATACGTATTGTGTGTGTGTGTGTGTGTGTGTGTGTGTGTGTGTGTAAGTAACTAAATGGTTAATTAACGAAAAACAATTTGCCGTGGCCTCCACCACCCACAAAGCATAACCAGTCGCAGGCTCCTGACCCAGTCCTGGATCGAAAAATACGGGGAAAAAAACGGGGGGGACGTAATTTTTTCTTTTTTTAAATTCAACCTTCTTAAAAACAAAAGGCGGAAACCTACACAGATCACACTGATCTGTGTTTGTTTCTGCTAGACACGCTGCTCAGGAGAGGTCTATTTGTAAGTGCTATTTTTACACCATGTTTGGTTTTATTACACTCGTGATTCTAATCACGATTTTTGGTAAATTCTCGTGTTGTATTCTTGTCAGTGGAAAGTATTGCCATGTTCAGACGATGGTGTATTCATTTCTAGTTGTATTTTCGGGTGCATTTTAACTTCAAAATCGGCCGTGATCACCTATAAAGATACAGAAAATACCCCCATTTTTTTCTTAGTAAATTCCCGTGTTTGGAAAAATGGCAATTTATCCCGTGTTTGCAATCTCGGACCAACACGATTCTTTGTAAATTTACCCCTGAGTCTCAATGCATTTCATAAAGTGCATCAAAACTCATAGGGGTAATTGAATTTCTGGCAGTGTACCAATGAGTATTGCCATGATGTCTAGCTGCACACATATTTGCCAGTTAGGTAACATCGGCATCGCACGTTTTCCTGTGCACCTTTATGGAGTGCAAGGCAAAAATTGTGATGTACATGGATGCGATTTACCACTCTGGAATGGCAAGTCACGTCCATCATTCTGAGTTCAATCCCCTCCATAAATTTACAGACGGAATCCTTATGCAACATCCCTTTAAAGTGGAAACCAGGCCTATGCATTGAAGGATAAAAATATCTGTCATTTATGTATTTGAAAAAATAAGTTCACCCTTTCTGGACATTAGATGGCTATGTAAAAAGCGCAGACATGTAGTCCCAAATGTAAAAGCCTGCGATTTGCAGGATTCTGCACAATTTCGGCAATATTGTCGCAAGATTTAAAGAGACTATTCGTTTTAAGGCAAAAATCTGTTTTTGCTTTAAGGCTTATCATTGAACACAGATGTGTGCGTGACCTAAATCATATTACAATAATAACAATAAACTGGACGTGCATTTAATTTTAGTTTTGAAAAACATCATTCCACTTACAACATGGACAAATAGCCAACAGAATATTGCAGTGACATACCATGCTAGACAAAATCCCAGGAACTACATCGTGTAATGAAAGACCATTGCCTGCCTTCCCAGGGTAATGACCTGTTGCTTTCAACATAATTTGAAGCTGAATATTGACTGTATTGTAAAATATTAATCTGTGATCTCTTGTTCTTCTAATATCACGTGTAGTTGGGCAACATGAACTGTTTGCATGATGTCCTAGTGTACCAAAATAACTGTCCAGATACTTCTCATCACCGAACACAAGCAGCTGCACAGGTCGGACTCTGTGTTTTGGTGCTCATTTCTACAAATTGGCTGCTGCTGTAGCAACCGATTGCAACATCTGAGGGGACTATTTACTAAGCAGTGTTAGGAGACAGAGTGAAAGTGATAAGGTGCCAGCCAATCAGCTCCTAACTGCCATCTCACAGGCTGTGTTTGAAAGATGACAGTTGGTAGCTGATTGGTTGGCACCTTATCACTTTTCACTCTGTCTCCTAACACTGCTTAGTAAATAGACCCCTAAATCTGAAAACATTTCATTTGATGAATATTAGTAAAACCTGCATAACTGTTGCAGTTGGTATTGATCTCAATAGTGAGTTATAGCTACTTCATTACCAAATGTCCCCTGAAGGAAAGATGCACACCTAAAATAGCGCATTTACATGCGTATGCTGAATCAGACACCTCTCACATCCAGCTCTACAACACTAGCATATACACCGTGTTTACATCTGGGTCAAGAAGTTTAGCCTAGAGAAATGTGGCAAGACAGTGTTAGTATTAAATGTCGAAAATCCAAAGAAAATTCCAGCTCTGTATGAGTCATATACTTTTTTAATTTTATCCAGAAAAGTATTGTTGTTCTAGTCATTATAGTTTACTTACAAGGTTGATGCCATTATACTCCTAGGCAATTAATCTCCTAAAAAGAACATGAGTTCCAAATGGCGGTTCACATAGGAGTAAACAAAATGACAAATTAAATACTAAATTTTAAAACGACAACTTTATTAATATCATGGGATTTTCAGTATAGAAGAAATAAAGAATGCGCTGTTAGAGTTTTGTGTGTTATCATTTTCTTAGTTATAGTATGATATCCAGACACATCAGTAGGGTTTTATCTCAATATTTAACAAGTTCTATATGTATGCATATTCCTTTACCTCAGTCTAGCTTTATATTTGTTGTTGTTATATATTTATAATATATATGAAGCCACTACTATTTTTAATACTATTATAAGAACTGCGCTGAGTTGACCATATAATGAAGTGCACATACCATAGAAAAAATAATAAAATATAATAAAATGTTCACTTGTTGAATAACATTAAATGCATGGGTCCCAGCATAAAAATAAAACATTTATAAATTAACATAGACAATGGATATGTATAAAGATAGATAATATACAAATATCATCACAAAAAGGACCCTTGCTCGAATCCAATATATATATTTTGAGAGTAATAGAATGTAAATGTCCTTTAGATGTACAAATATAGCAATCAATAATCTTGCATCACCAAAGTTCCAAACAATAGATACAATAATTATATAGTCATTGAGGGTGTTGGTATACGTAGGAGAGAAAAAATTCTCTGAAAAATGGTAACCACTAAATTGCAACAGAATGGTAACATATGTTCCAATAAGAGTGTGTACAGTATGGTTTAGATGGATGTTCCAGGTTGCTTACCCCGGTAATAGATATACACCCATCTCTATTCCGTCTATTCCTTGTTTAAGCTAGCTCCGGAGTTTGTGTGTAGTGCTGGCGTCTCCGTATAGTCACTATGATGGGACCGCCGTCTCTACCCTGTGGGAGACGGTGACAACCAGATGATCACGTGTCCCGCCGGAGTTCCCGAATGTCACGTGAACTTGTGTAGTATGCATCAGAGTCAGTTGACGGTAAGGATTTCCAATAGCCGCTTGTTCTTGTCACGGTGGACACAAATAGTGCAGGCTTCCTGATCGGGTTTTCGCAGTCATAGATGTGTTGCAGTGAATCACCCACACTAAAAACGCATCCAGCCCTTGGCATTGAAGATCTGCCTTATAAGTAGATGAGTGAAAAGTTTTAGCAGTGCAGAGATTCTGGTACTGTATGTCCACAGCAGCCTGCGAGCTCGCACCATCTCCCACAGGGTAGAGATGGTGGTCTCATCCTAGTGAGTATACGGAGATGACAGCACTACACACTGACCCCGGAGGCAGCTTAAACAAGGAATAGAGACGGTTGTTGCAGGATTGTTTTTGTGAATTGCAGAGTTCCATTTTAGAGCAGCTGCTGAGCTGACATAAATGATATAGTGCTTCTCTAATCAGTGTTAAAGTGCTTACTGGGAACTGTGTTTGTGTCGCTACTCTTTTTTTGTAGTTTATTATTTCAACATATTAAGGGCAGTACTCCTTGTGTCAAATAAATAATTAAGTAGCTGGTATTTTACTGTATGTGCTGTATTTCCTTTGAAATATATAGCAATAGTAATTTAGATGTTTATTTCGGAATCGGTATGTAATGCTGGCGGATGATTACCCGCCGGATGAAATACCAACGCCAGAAGACCAAAGGCTTTACATCCCGACTGGGGCTGGTAAGTATCCTATCCCACCCTGTCCCCCCCCAACCCTAACCCTCTCTTAGTGGTGCCTAACCCTAATTTCCCCCAGGGGTCCCTATACCTAACCCTCCCCCCCCCCCCCCTCCCGCGGCTAATGCTAACCTGTCCCCGCTTATTTTCGTTCGGGATGCCAGCTGTCGTGATCTCAGCATCGGGATAAAGATAGGCGCCTATCTTTAATCCCAAACCGCGTAGGGATTCTGGCGGCCGGCATTCTGGATGCCGGTAACTTAACTACATACTGTATATATACGTCAAATGAAATATAAAATTCTCAATTGCAAAATTTTATAAATGTCACATTTTTGATGTATTGCCACAATTGCTAGTTTTAATAATTTATATAAACCAATCCTAGGATCCTATAATGTTAATAAAGCTGTAGCTTTAAAATGAATCAATAAATATGCAAGTACAGATGTGTCCTCATTCACCTAGCTTTTTTGCTACATGCGGCGCGACTTCAATGCTCCGCAAGGGGCAGCAATTTGTACTTCCTGAATGTTGAATTTTATTCACATCGTAGCCGCATACAAAGTCACTTACAGTGCACCAGCCATACTAGATTAGTACTTTTGTCGTAAAGGAATTGGTATAAAGTTGCACATTAAGCCTCAAGATACGTGGTGCAAGGCATGGCTTGGTTGCTCTTATCGGAATGCTGTCTTTTGCACCCAGATTAGCAACCCAGATTGCATTGTACTTTTGATTCGACAAAGACACATTGTAAGACTAAGACGCTTGTTGCAACTAAGTTGCAAAGTCTCTGACGTCCAAACGGGGCAATTTGGTGCGAGTTGAGCAACACAGTGGCTTAACTATGGTATTTGGAGCCGAGGGCAAGATGAAAAATGGAAATCCCCCCCCCATGTGCACGTGACAAAGTGGGCGTGGCTTCTGAAAAATTGGGGCATGTCAACATGACACACCACCGTTTCTCCTCACTAAGGGAACATTGCTTTCCATTCCATATGCACCTTAATGCCCCCAGTAGTAGTGCCCCTCTTGCATTGCCCACTGCAGTAGTGCCCCTTATGCAATGTTACCAGTAGTAGTGCTCCATGTAGTAGTAGTGTATACCAGTAGTGCACCCTTATACAGTGCCCCCAATAGTGGTCCCCCTATGCAGTGCCGCCAGTAGTGGTCCCCCTTAAACCGTGCCCCCACTAGTGGTCCTCCCCTATGCAGTGCCTCCACTAGTGGTCCCCCCATATGCAGTACCACTTATACAGTGCCCCCAGTAGTGGTCCCCCTATGCAGTGCCCCCAGTAGAGGTCCCCCCTATGCAGTTTCCCTTATACAGTGCCCCCAGTAGTACCATTCTTTATTCATGGCTGTGTTCTTAGCAAAGGGAGTGGGATCACTCACAGTTTTGACTGAGAAGCAACCCCACACATGAATTGTCTCAGGATGCTTTAATATTGGCATGACACAGGACGCAGACTTTTGGAGGATGGCCTAGTGTCAAGAAGGGCAGCAAAGAAGCCACTTCTCTCCAGGAAAAACATCAGGGACAGACTGATATTCTGCAAAAGGTATAGGCATTGGACTGCTGAGGACTGGGATAAAGTTATTTTTTTTGATGAATCCCCTTTCAGATTGTTTGGGGCATCTGGAAAAACACTTGTCTGGAGAAGGCAAGGTGAGCGCTACCATCAGTCCTGTGTCATGCCAACAGTAAAGCATCCTGAGACCATTCATGTGTGGGGTTGCTTCTCAGCCAAGGGAGTGGGCTCACTCACAATTTTGCCTAAGAACACAGCCATGAATAAAGAATGGTACCAAAACATCCTCCAAGAGCAACTTCTCCCAACCATCCAAGAATAGTTTGGTGACGAACAATGCCTTTTCCAGCATGATGGAGCACCTTGCCATAAGGCAAAAGTTATAACTAAGTGGCTCGGGGAACAAAACATATAAATTTTGGGTCCATGGCCAGGAAACTCCCCAGACCTTAATCCCATTGAGAACGTGTGGTCAATCCTCAAGAGGCAGGTGGACAAACAAAAACCCACAAATTCTGACAAACTCCAAGCATTGATTAGGCAAGAATGGGCGGCCATCAGTCAGTATGTGGCCCAGAAGTTGATTGACAACATGCCAGGGTGATTTGCAGAGGTCTTGAAAAAGAAGGGCCAACACTGCAAATATTGACTCTTTGCATAAACAATGTAATTGTCAATAAAAGCCTTTGACACTTATGAAATGCTTGTAATATTACTTCAGTATACCATAGTAACATCTGACAAAAAGGTCTAAAAACACTGAAGCAGCAAACTTTGTGAAAACTAATACTTGTGTCATTCTCAAAACTTTTGGCCATGGCTGTACATCGTAACAGAGAAATTCTGGGATGTTTAAATAATAGCCAGTTATCCTGCTTCATGTTGTTATCTATTCATCTACCTGTGGCTGTAGGTGCCCGTTATTGTTCCTTCAATTTTTCAAGGGTGTTAACGCCCTGGCTTGGACTGCGGGCTTGGACTGGATTGATCTTCCTTGAATTTGCTTGCCTGAGTTTTGCAGCCTTATTCGTGCCTCATTACCGGTGTCATTTGGCTTCTCTCTACATCCTGTCTACATATTTAATTACTGATGTCTCCTGTAGTTATTTTTCCTCACTCACCAGTACTTATTTAGCTCCAGGGTTTAATCTGTGATCATATTCTCCTGCCTTTTTTGTATGTTATTTGTCTATATTTGATATTTGACTGGGGTACCTTTTACATATGTTTTCTATAGTTGACAGTTTTCTCGTTGGCCCTTTAATCCTGAGCTGGATGCTCCATGCTCAAAGGGTACATGGGTATAGTTACTCTCATTTTCTTTGGTCGGGGGTTTAGGTCGAGTAGAGTAGCTTGGGTTTGGGGGGTAGGGGGGGAACAGTTTGGGGATCCAGGTATGCTGTGAGTTGGGGGTATAGTTATATAGGGGGGTGGGATGTTCTTATTGTTGATGTTCATTCTTTAGAGACTTTGGATAATGTGTGTTTTAAATATTGTAGTTTCTTTTTATTGGTTTGATACTTGTCTAGTCTATGACCTTCATTTGAGGGAGATGATATCTGTGCGGACTGGTCTATTATTTCAGTACTGAGGTCCTTCTTCTTTAGAACATCAATAGTTTATACACAGATATATATATTGGTTTTTCCTTTATACTGATGATACCTACAGTACCTTTTTTACTGTGTTTTTGATAAAAAAAATTTGCGGGGGTCTGAATGGCGCCTTCGGGCACTCGTATTGTGCTTATTATGCTGTATACCTGTGAACTAGCTATATCACATGTCCATGTTCGATTTTGATAGCATGTAACAAGACTACCTCAGTCTTTTCTTTCTTTATTTTTTTATGTATTTTGTGTTTCCTTTGTTATATTCTATACATATATACGTGTGTGTGTATATGTGTGTGTGTGTGTATATGTATGTGTGTGTATATATATATATATATATATATATATATATATATATAATCCTAATACATACCAGGCCACTGTTTTATATTTATATGTATACTGATTTTATACGTTGTTTAATATTGCTGTCCTCATTTATGCTCCTCATTTAGTCTAGATTGTTTGTTTGTTTTGTATCTAATATAACGCACAATTGTCCTGTCTTAAATGTATTTTGTTTATGTGGGTGTAAACTTGAAAATTCCAAAAATTAACATGATTTAAGAAAAATCTAATTAAATACAAATTAAATTACAGTAAGGGGTCATTCCATGTCAAGTGGACTAATTTTGAATATCGGTGACAGTTGCACCAGTCCCCACTTTGTGGGCCATAGTTTTGCTACTATTTCATATTGTGAACTAACATTTTCCCAAAGTTATGCTGGGTACACACTAAACGATGTGTTACCTTCCCTGCTGGAGTCCAAATGGAAATATCAATTAAGTTATGCACATGTATGTCAGCAACTTCCTATATTATAGTAGCCACACTGGTGTACTATCAGCAAGAGAGGTGAATCTGTAAACATCAGAACAGCATTGGCTAATTAGTGCTGCCGATTATGGATTATTGTCGTCCTCGTCATTGCATTTTGTTGCACTAGCCTCCCAGAACCTGCTGCATATGACTCCTGAGTGGTGTATATGGGTTTGTACAGTTCTACCACAGTTGCAAATAAGCAAACATGTAGGGAACGTGCAGTCAGGGGAGGCAGAGCCTCCCATGTCATACTCCTGGGAATTGATATAAAAATTATATCTTCTTTGTAGAATTCTAATCATCTTCGTTTATTGTAATAATTTTTATAGTTAACACTCACCAGCTCTGTGGAGCTCCCTGGGACTGCAGGGAGAAGAGAGATGATGCAAAAACAGGTCAGCCCCGCTTCTGTGTATTCACACACTGCTTGCAGAGCTGGGGGCAGTAAGCTGCACAGTAAGAGAGATAATAGAGGCATGCCTCTGAGTATGGGGGGCGTGCCTTGAGCGCTTATTGACACCTTGGATGTGTCATGTGACCAGGAAGTGCACTGAAGTGTTTAGAGATCGGAGCTCAGTCAGGCAGCTGCAGCAAGAGAAGACACAGAAATGCAGGTAGGAGAATCAATGGATACTGAAGCTTAGTGTAGTAAGGGGAGAGTTACAGTGAGTAGGAGGTGAGACAGGCTCTCAGCACTCAGACCCATCTCCATGTGTGCCTCCCCAGCCATTGGCCTCAACGCACGTCACTCTAAATATGCCCTTACTGTACTCCGCCTATATTTTACTTTCTGTCCCCCATTTTGCTTCTCTTGACCTCAGTGAAAGATGCTACTAAATCTGCATATATTTTAGTGTTAATGAGACCGTATGGAAATTTATTTTACTTTAATAAAACATAAAAGGTTTTAAGCTTAATAAAGCTGTTGCAAAGATGAAAATTATGGTTTTAAAACATTTATTTTATTTCGGAAGTGCATGAAGTAATCCTCAGATAGGCCTTCCTATTTAGCCCTAGTAGTAGCATTGGAACTGCACCTCTTTTTCTTAGTGTCAGGGCGAATGACAACCCTAGCAGCAATTAACAGGTCACTTTCACTGCACTTGCCTGACTTGTTTTTATTTTCTGTTATACAGAGAGGTTGACATACTATTTCCAGGCTATACTCACATGCAGAGAGCTCAGCCTATTCGCTGGAGTCACTGGATACTGAGGTAACCAACTTTGAGGGAATGACCTAAAATCCTCCTTTTCAGAGATTACCATGCAGTGTTTTCAGTTTATTACTTAACATAATGGAGCTCATTTACAAAGCACAAAACCACAATTTCACAGCAGAAGTACAGATTGGTCCTAATGCTTGATTTTTCAACAGAATAATATAAAGACAGAAGTGCTCATAGATGTGCACATTCCTACTGTCATTCAGCTGGTATTATTGTGGCTGATCAAACACACAAGAGGTGTCCAGCATGAACATTGCAGATTGGTCTGGCGCTCACTCACAGCCATGATGTAATAATTATAGTGAGTACTGTGCTGATGTGCGGATGGGTATGGGTGTAGGCTGAATCATACACTGTATAGCAGCGATATCTAGATCAGTACATTAGAAAGTGGAAGAGTGTCAGTGCCTGCTAAGTGTATGGTTACACGCTTATTCTTAAACCTTTTGTTATTTGCAATATCTGAATGAATTAGATTGATTTTATCGATCTTGAGCACTCCATTACTAACAAATTAACCTTGCCTACATGCTGTGCACACAGAGGGCAAATTTACTAAGCGGCGGTTTGACAACGGTTTCTATTCTATTCTAAAGCCCGGCGGTTTGGTGGCGTTTTTTTGCAGCGGTTTCTAAATGACAGGCCTGTTCTATTCTATTCTAAAATGTGTTTTGATGGCAATTTTGCAGCGGTTTTGACATTAGTAAATCTGCAGATAGCAAAACCACAGTCAAAACACATTTTGGAATAGAATAAAACAGGGCTGTCATTTAGAAACCGCTGCAAAACCGCCACCAAACCCCCGGGGTTTAGAACTGAATAGAAACCGCCGTCAAACCGCCGCTTAGTAAATTTTGCCCAGAAAATCACGGGAAAATGACTTTGGAGGCCAGTGAACAATTAGTAGGACTTCGAAAGTAACATATGTACATCTTACCTATAATTGCCTGTGATATAGTGTCTCTAAAGGCGCGTACACACTGGACGATGTGTCCAGTGAGCGGCAGTGGCAGGGGTGCATACACACTTGCCGATGCCTGCAACGACGAACGATGGCAGAGGGGTGAGCATGCTGCATTCGGCAGCATGGCATCGTCATCGATATCCTCAGATTGAGCTGCATGTACAGACGACTAGGGATATCATTAACAAACCGCGGGATACACACTGGACGATTTGAACGTTATATCGTTCAACGATATCGTTATCGTTCATAAAAATCGTCCAGTGTGTACGGGCCTTAATGAAGAACTGATACTGGCCCTCATTCAGAGCCGCTCGTTAGCGGCAGTACGCTCGTTCCGAGCGATGTTTGCACATCTGCGCATGCGTACGGATTTGAGTACGCATGCGCGAACCAGTCAGTGCGGCCGAAAATCGTTGGTACGCAATATAGCGAGGGCCTGCTATTTTGAGTGACAGAATGAGGCGTATGTGGGTGGTAACAGGGGAAGGTGCTTGAAAACGGGGAGTGGAGATCCGAACGCAGGCGTGCCTAAAGGTCAAAACGGGCGTTTTAAGGGTGTGCATAATTAATACAGCAGCGTCATTGACCACGTCACTGGGTTATTTTATAGCCAGAACTGCTCGCAAATTTGTGGTAGCAAAAACCAACCACAAGAATAGCGAGCAGTTCATACGCTGGTCGATGTACTCGATTAATCTAATAAATAGCGGACATGACGTATGGTGCGAGCGGCCAGGGGGCGTTTTTAACAAATAAACGAGCGTATGTTTTGCACGCTCGTTCAGACTTAGAGGTGTGAACAGACTGCAATGTGCGTACGGATCATTTGAATAGCCACCCCTTGTTTTTGAACGAACGACCGCAAATAGCGTACGGCTCTGAATAAGGGCCACTGTTCCTATGTACTGCATACATTTGAGGTGTCAGGAACATGATATGGGGAGGCGTATTGGATTATCTGCTAAAGTGTTATTCTAAGAGGGCATATCCACGCAGGCAATTGAAAGTATTTTAAATTTAGTTGTATGGGACATTGGCCCTCATTCAGAGCCGTACGCTCTGAGCAGAGCGCACGCTCTGAATGAGGGCCGGGCTCCATGAAAATGGAGCGTCCTCCTGGACGCTCGTATAGCTGTGGGTCACCACCCACAGGCTATACGAGCGTGCATTGTGATGGTCGCGATGGTCGAGACCATCGCGACCATCGAATTTGCGAGCCAGAGCCTGCGGTTGAGATTTTCAACCGCAAGCTCCGAAGTGATTTTGGCTCTATCAGAGCCAAAATCACTTCCACTGACATCACTAGTGATGTCAGTGGGCCGGCTTCTGACGGGAGGCGTTCCCGTGGGAACGCCCCCGTCAGGGAGGCACGCCCCCGGCACGCCCACCAAAGGGGGCGTGCTGTCAATCAACATTGACAGCACGCCCCCTTTGATCGGACACAACGAGCGAAGGACTTTCCTTCGCTCGTCGCGTCTGGCGCATGCGCACGACGGAGCTCCCTCCGTCGTGCGCATGCTCAGTCCATAACATCGACCCACTTGCGAGCGGACAGCCGCTCGCGAGTGGGTCTGAATCAGGCCCATTATCTGGATATGAAGTGACATTATTTGGAAGGCTGTAACACACTGGCATTTTTTCTGAAACCTTGTGGTAGGTTTGTTGATGAACTGGGAACTGCATATTTGATTATATTGACTGAGAAACTGGTTATACAGTAGAGGTTTTCATAAGGACTGAATTAGGTGTATACACCTAGTGATCACAGGACTATCTATATTTCCTCTCCCCATTTTTGTTTTTCATTTGTTCTTTCTCTCCCCCCCCCCCCCATTCCCTCCCCCCCAATCCGCACATTACCCAAGTGTTTACATGACTGTAATGAATGCATCAAGGCTGTGAGTGAGCGCCACACCAGTTTAAGTTTACCATGATGTTTGAAAGTGCTCCTTGATGCACATAGGTTTTGGGGAAAGTTTGGCAGAGTGGTAGAGTTTTTGTATGAAGTAGGCAGATATCAGCAATTTATTTTCACAGAGCGAGATTATTATGTTGAGTTAGTGATGGTGCATTTTCACAGACGTTTCCTCAGCAAATAGATGGAGGAAAATGAAGTAATTCTACTGCAGAGTAAAGAATCTGTGGCTACCCATTAACCCAGGAACACCCAGGGTGCATTTACTTTAACCCCTGTAACCAATTTCTAGTTTTTACATACACTGGGCCTGATTCAAAGTTTTATGCTAATGCAATCGCAACTGCATACTCTCACGGATCACAGTTGCTAAAATATGCTAGTACCTTCCAAAGCACAGCCGAGCATAGGGACGCCCACTGCTGTCTTCTCATATCTGTCTGTCAACATACAGCAGTGTAAACATCGGTACAATCGACGCATATGGGGCAGTCACGCAGCCAGCCACTAACACTGTAGCTCTCCTGACATGCAGAGAGCTCTCATACTCTGAAGGCGATCGCAATGGCTAATCTATGCACAAAACAGCGTTTTAGCGGTCAGACACGTTCTGCGTTTTTCTAATTACTCCCCCATTACCACCCCCAAATGCTGACTATCTGTCATTCACTTTGCGAGTGATTCCTTTATATGAGAGTAATCGCAATGCAATCGCTGCGCATGTGATGTGCGGCATTCGTACATGTGTAATAGCAACCAATTGCCCTTTCTGCGAAAATATCGCCATTATATCCATCTCCGAATCAGGCCCACAGTCAGCAAATATAATGCAATTGCAAATTGAATAGAAAATTGGAGCACCTGCAAGTTACCATTGCTCTCAGTCAATTTATATATGCACAATGTTATGCTATACATTCTCACTACAACTAGCTCATTCATAAAATCACCTATTTTTGGATTTAACAGAACCAATATATATGATTGGCAAAATAGAAATACACTTCACAAGCAATATGTTAAATTTCTTGATTAAATGTATTCTTTAACTGTTTTCCTTAAAGAGTATCTGTTACCTCTGTTAAGCACAGACTTTGAATACTGTGGCACTAACACACGTGATTGTCCCTCTAAGACTAGATGGTGCCCCCACTGCATATTCACATGTAAGTGTATTGTAATGAGTATTTTAGAACTGTTCACCTTTCTGTATCACAGCCATGCAGTTGCACTATGTAGGGATGCTGAGAGACTGGGAGAAATAAAGAAGAGAATCAATGTTTTGCCTCTGGGAAGGTAAGTAATCTATCTATTTAACAAATTAATATTGCTGACTTGCACAGAGAAACAGAGAAATGTGGATACAGGCAAGTACTAGGAATTACTAGAGATCCAGCTGAGAGCTAACTAGTAATTAGCACGAAAGCTGACACCAAAGGAACACAAGGAGGCAGTTAGAGAGCTGAGCAGCACACTAAAAGACAAGACAGGGATTTATAAGAAACACTGGAGTTCTGTGAGAGCTGAAGTAACACGCTGGGAATTAGCATGGGAGCTAATAAAAGTAACACTGGTGGTCAGCGTAAGGGCTGAAACAACATACTGTAGATACTTCGTGGAAGACACCGGAGAGCATAATAATCACTGGAACAGCGAAGTTGAAAAGCAGTTTCCTGTTCCTGGAGTCAGACTTAAATATCTCTGGGTAGCTGGTCATTGGATCGGAGGATCAGCTGAGTGACCAAAGGACTACCATTGGGAGAGACTAGTCAGGTGATATGGACCAATATGGCTGCCCCCATGCCCGGCAACCCCGGAAACCAGGACGCACGCACGGAAGCCCTAGCAGACCCCGGGGAGAATACTTAGCAATAACTCATCACTACACCTGGCATCTGAACACCTCAGAGCCCAAGGACACCAGTTCAGCGGTGAGTAAAGGGCCGATCCCAGGTCGCATCCTGACACTCACCTTGTGACACTGACTACCATAATACAATGCCAGAAATTCTATGCATTTTTAATATACCAGAATAAAATCCATGGCAATAGAAATCCTGGCTTTCCTCTAATGGGAAAAGGACGCATATAACCCAAATAAAGCATTTTAAAGTATTTGATCTAGCACAAATGGTGCAAGTATTTGTAAAGGTCACAACATCTTTCTGAACATGAAGCTACCAAATTGATATACTAAGTTGAATAGGCTTTTTTTATTGTGTTAATTTTTGGAGTTTTTGAAATGTTCACCCACAGAAATTACAATAAACAGCATAATGAGGAGACATCACCAGCATAAAGTAAACCACAGATTAACACACAAGAATCGGATACATATAAAGATAAGCAAATGTAAAGCGGATACTAAATATAGCAGCATAAAATAAAACAGCAAAGTGAGCAGCATCCGGCTCGGGGCAACAACGTAATAGTATCTCACATAATACATTGAATCTACATATACTAAGACCCTCGAAGCCATCATTCAGGCTCACACATCACAATATAAGGAGGCTAGCAGGCATCAATGTAACACATATGAGTTCAGCTCTCGAAAAAGAATCCATGCAGTAAGGGCTATTTTCTGGAAAAATAGGTTCAGGAACTGTGGGTGGAGTTATAGAAAAACAATTTTTATATATATATATATATATATATATATATATATATAATTAGGGGTGAGCGGGTTCGGATTTCTGAAATCCGAGCCCCCACGATCCAAGTCTGATCCGAGTCAGGCTCGACTTTTCCCGCCTGACTCGGATCTGAAATCGAGGCAAAACGTCGTCATCCCGCCTTCCGAGTCTCGCGGGTTTTGGATCCTATATAAGGTACCCGCGTCGGCGCCATTTTCTCACTCGGCTGTGGACAGTGAAGAGGGAGGGTGGGAGTTAGGGCTGGCTGGGCTGTGTAGTGTAGTGTAGTGCTGCTGTTGTCCACTACTTCAAAGTCCATAGGGGCTGGCTGTGTTGTGCTGTGCTGCTGTTGTTAATAGGGGCTGTGTCCACTACTTCAAAGTCCATAGGGGCTGGCTGGACTGTGTTGTGCAGTCAGTTCTCCACAGGGGCTGTGTCCACTCCAAAGTCCTGTGCAGTGTCCCAGTCCTAAAGGGGTGCTGTAGTGTTGTCCTGGGGGTGCTCTGTCCATCAGGGGTGCTCCCCCCAAGTGCTAAAAAAATAATATATTTTCTGTGTTTGTGAATTGTGTGCGCAGTAGCCGCACGTGCATCAACAAAGTAGTGCCAAGCGTGCGCTTGTGTCATAAGTAAAGGGCCGGCTGGCTTGACCGTTAAAGGGTGCTGTAACCCCCAAAGTACACTCCAGTCCAAACCAAAAAAATATATATTTTCTGTGTTTGTGAATTGTGTGCGCAGTAGCCGCACGTGCATCAACAAAGTAGTGCCAAGCGTGCGCCTGTGTCATAAGTAGGGATGTGCAGGCTCGGTTCTACTCGGTTCCGTTCGGTTCTTTTTACCGGATCTTATTGGGTTTCAGCTGTCACGAGTTTTGGATAGCCAATAAGATTCGGTAAAAAGAACCGAACGGAACCAAGTAGAACCGAGCCTGCACATCCCTAGTCATAAGTAAAGGGCCGGCTGGCTTGACCATTAAAGGGTGCTGTAACCCCCAAAGTACACTCCAGTCCAAACCAAAAAAAAATATATTTTCTGTGTTTGTGACTTGTGTGCACTGTGGCTGCACGTGCATCAACAAAGGAGCAGCGCCAAGCGTGCGCCTGTGTCCCATAAGTAAAGAGCCGGCTGGCTCATTTCTTAAAGGGTGGTGTAACCCACAAAGTGCACTACTCTCCAGCAAAAATAAAAAAATATTTTCTGTGTTTGTGTGCGCTTTAGCCGCACGTATATATCAATATAACATAAATGGAGGACCAAACTTTCTCCGATAAAAATAAAATAGGGAAAGATCAAGAACCACTTCCTCCTAGTGCTATTGCTGCTGCTGGGAGTTGTTCATCATCCCAGAGAGGAAGTAGGAACATCACTACTTTTACTAAACAATTGACCCTCCAACAGTCCCTAGCGATGAGGATGAAGTACGACAGCAGTCATCCTGAAGCAAAACGTATAACTGAGGCCTTGACTGCTATGTTGGTGTTAGACGTGCGTCCGGTATCCGCCATTAGTGCAGTGGGATTTAGACAATTGATGGAGGTAGTGTGTCCCCGGTTCCAAATCCCGTCTAGATTCCACCTGCATCCTCAAAGCAGCAGCGACAAGCGTGCGTCTGTCTGTTAAAGGGTGGTGACACCCTCAAAGTGTGCTACACAAACAATAAAAATATTCTTCTTTTTTCTGTCTTTGTGAATTGTGTGGGCTGTAGCCGTACTTGCATCCTCAAAGCAGCAGCGACAAGCATGCGTCTGTCTGTTAAAGGGTGGTGTAACCCTCAAAGTGCTCCAAAAAATAAAAAACTATTTTTTTAATGTGTTTGTGACTTGTGTGCGATGTAGCCGCACGTGCATCAACATAGTAGCAGCGCCAAGCGTGCGCCTGTGTCATAAGTCAAGGGCTGGTTTGGACATCTGGTCCGGACTGAAGGACGTGCCAACAATTTCTGACAAGTCTACTGTCACTGCATATGATACTGTCCTCAAAGCAGCAGCGACAAGCGTGCGTCTGTCTGTTAAAGGATTACATCGGTGACAGCATCCAAGTAGGTATGTCAGACAGTCCGTACCTGTACTGGCAGGAAAAAGAAGAAATTTGGAGGTCCCTGTACAAACTGGCTCTATTTTACCTGAGTTGCCCCCCCTCCAGTGTGTACTCCGAAAGAGTGTTTAGTGCAGCCGGGAACCTTGTCAGCGAAAGGCGTAGGAGGTTGCTTCCACAAAATGTAAAGAAGATGATGTTCATAAAATGAATTATCAACTCTTCCAGGGAGACCAGCCTCCAGAACGTACAGAGGGACCTGTGGTTCCAGCGGGGACGAATTAATACTCTGTGAGGATGAGGATGTACACACTGAAGAGGGTGAGGAATCTGTGGATGAGGAGGATGAGTATGACATCTTGCCTCCGTAGAGCCAGTTTGTGCAGGGACAGATTAATTGCCAGCTTGTTTTGTGGGGGCCCAAACGAACCAATCATTTCAGCCACAGTTGTGTGGCAGACCCTGGCGCTGAAATGATTGGTTTGTTAAAGTGTGCATGTCCTGTTTATACAACATAAGGGTGGGTGGGAGGGCCCAAGGACAATTCCATCTTGCACCTCTTTTTTTTTCTTTGCATTATGTACAGTTTGGGGCCTAGTTTTTCAAACTGCCATCCTGTCTGCCACTGCAGTTTCACGCCTAGATGGGTCACGTGTTTGTGCCGCCCACTCGTGTCGCTTAGCATAGTCATCCAGCTACCTCGGTGCAACCTTTTCGACATAAAAACACTATTGTGAGGTGTTCAGAATAGACTGGAAATGAGTGGAAATTAAGGTTATTGAGGTTAATAATAGCATAGGAGCAGAAAAACCTACAAATTCTGTGATTTTAGCTGTTTTTATGCTTTTTTTAAAAAAAAATACAGATCCAAAACACAAAACCCAGAACCCAAAACACGGAAGGGTGGTTTTGGCAAAACCAATCCAGATCCAAAACACGAAGAAAGATCCAGATCCAAAACCAAAACACAAAACACGAAAAGTGGCCGGTGCACACCCCTAATAAATATATATATATATATATATATATATATATTATTTAAGAAAGAAGGCATTCGAAAGGGATTTAAAATTAAACTTATCTACTGAAAAATAGCACTGAATGCAACCAACACCAAACCAAGCTGCTTTATTGTCAACCAGTCCATGTAGAACAAACTTAGTTTATTTATGTTAATCTGCTATTTGTTTAATATAACATTTTGTCGATGTTCTAGACTCATGGCTAGTGTATATTCTAAGTAACTACCACCCCCCAAAAACACCCACCCTAAAGGACCTTATCCCCAATTTATGGCATATCTGGATGCCCAACCCCCCCCCCCCCCCTCCACACACACACACACACACACACACACACTCCCCAACTACTCTACAACTATGAAAACGTAAGGGCAACTATTCCCGTGTACTTTTACGATGGCTAACCCTAACCATGACCTTCATTGTCTGGGTTACAGCTAATTTAAGAGCTGTTTGCTTCTACCTGTAACTGAATGACCAATGTTCTTATATTTATGTTGTTTATATTGCAATTGAAGTCCATTTTGTTTTATCTAATGTTTAGAATGATTGTTAATGCAGATGTCTTGACTTTTATAAATAAATGTATCAAATAAAAAAAAAGAAGATAAGTTTCAATTATACAAGTAAATCATCACAAATACCAAAATTAAGCTCCTAATCTATAATCGATAAAGTCTTGGAAGATAGCTGGTGCATTATGTAAACCAGAGGGTATCCTTGTAGGATTTCTTCCATTTATTTTCACCCCGAATAAGTGTTAAATTAGAAGTTCCTATGAAATCTCAATTAGTGAACACATTTCTTTCTTTTTTTATTTTGCTAAAAATTTCTAGAATGGAAGGTAAGGCGTATTTTTTTTTTTACAGTGTCAATTTAGTCAATGCAGGCATTAAGCCAAGTGTTTTACTTAGAAAGAGGACTGCACCGCCTGGTGACATAGTGAGTTTAATGAACCCCAAGTGTAAGCTTTCTTTTATGTAGTCTTATTGACAGATTCCAGAGTTGAAAGAACATAAACCTTACCAATAGGAAGACTTGAGCTGCCTTTTTACCTAATATATTATTAACATTACTGCAACAAAGATGTCAGATGTACATGGAGACGAAAACCACTCTAATAGTTCCATTTAAATCTATCTATATTTTTCCCAGACTATCTGAGGATTATGATTATTAAACCAATATGTCCAAATTCACTGGATATTTTTGAGTGGTTGTCAATTAAACTGTTTTAAAACTAAGACAACCAACTTCAGCATAGACACACAAAAAAATAATCCCTTTCAAGAGTGGTTTACCATTAAGGCAAGGGAGTTATATGAACACACAACTTCTAGGAACATTTAGAAAATTATCTTGAATCTGTAAAAGCTGAGACACAGAATTGTTCAAATACAGAGCTCTGCTTTCTTTCACTAATTATTTGAAGAAAAGGTACCTGATTGCCTTGTGTTGAAATTCTTACATCTTCAAATAAAGTAGCCTTTCTCTCCACAATAAAGATTCAGATTTCCTCCACAATTCTTTCCTTCAATGATCAATCTGAAAAGCCTACTTGCAGAAGATGATGAGCTAGGCATAAATGGTGGAAAGGGAGCATAGGGGGTGTATATGACCATCTCTCCCTATAAAGTGATTCATTTTAGTGACATCTAGGGTCTCTAATGGAGTCTTTAATGGATTTTGATAAACCAGACTGAAACTAGTGTTCCTCAGCTATGACCTTCACATAGTATTCCTACTTCGGTGTACTTTATTGTCATTTAAGTACTCAAAATGCCTCAACTTATGCCAGTGGTGAGGATTGTGGGTCCTAGGTGCTTGGGTCACCATGTAACGAAGTTTGATAAATGTCAAGCTGGATCATCTTGACCTTAGTTTATTGTATACTTAAGATGTTCAAGAAAATTATTGCAGGAATTTTAGGTTCAGGTTACAGTTGAGAAGATGGATTCACAGGAGCCTGATTAGCCCTTTATACAGCCCCTTCACATTTAAAGTGAGTTTCTCTTCTATGCTGGGGGGACACTGGACCATGGAGGTCATAGATGGGACTGCATGAGCTGGCACTTAAATAAACTAAAACTGTAGCTTTAACCCTAAGTTCCTCCCCTCTGGAATCCCAGCATGCCAGTAGATGAAGTGCCTGTGGAGTTAAGCACATTTTACAGCCCATTGTAGCTAGCTTGTTTATTACAGGTTGAGTCTCCCATATCCAAACTGCTTGGGACCAGGGTTATCTTGGATATCAGAATATTCCGTATTATGGAATATGTGCATACCATAATGAAATATCCTGGGATTGGGACACATCTAAACACAGAATGCATTTATGTTTCATATATACACGGTATGTAGTTGGGAAGCCGGCGGTCGAAATGCAGAGCGCCGGCTTCCCGACTGTCAAATCCCGTCATGGGACTAATGATAAGTGTCAAAATCCCAAAGCCTATCATTATCCACCCGCCGATATACCGACACCCGGCATACCGAACGAAGGTAAGTCGGGCGTCGGGACCTCTTAGCCGCGGTGGGGGGGTTAGGTTTAGGGACTCCCGGGGGAAATTAGGCACACCCTCGGGAAGGTTAGGGTTAGGCTAGGGGAAGGGGGGGGTTAGGGTTAGGCACCACCGGGGGCTGGTTAGGGTTAAGCATCCCCCTGGGAAAGTTAGGTTTAGGGTGCGGGGAGGGGGGGGTTAGAATTAGGCACCCCTGGGGGGTGAGGTTAGGGCTAGGAACCCCCCCTCCCGGGAGGGTTAGGTTTAGGGTGCGGGGAGGGGGTGTTAGGTTTAGACACCCCTGGGGGGAGGTTAGGGTTAGGCACTAAGGGGGGAAGTTAGGGTTAGGCACCCCTAAGGGATGGTTAAAGTAGGGGAAAGGAGTAGGGATAGCCTACTTACCTTCGCTGTCAGGATCTTCACCCATCGGGCTGCTGGCGTTGGGATTTCAATTGCCAGACGTCAGGCATACATATCAATTCCCTTTTACACATAGCCCGCAGTTAATTTTCTACAATATTTTCAATAATTTTGTGGCTCAAACAAAGTTTGTGTACATACATGAAATTCATTTAGGTTTCATATATACCTTCTACACAAAGCCTGAAAGTAATTTTATTCAATATTTTTAATAATTTTGTGCCTTAAACAAAGTTTGTGCACATTGAACCATCAAAAAGCAAAGATATCACAATCTCAGTCATGCTAAAAAAAAAAAAATATGTATTTCGGAATATTTGGATATGGGAGACTCAACATGTATTTCCTTTGTAATCTTATATTTTTTTTCTTTTCTCTTTATGAGGTTGCTGAGCGCTGCCTAAAGCACCTGTTCCAGTTTCTGTGGTATATAGTGTGAGGTTGCTGTGCTCTCTTTTAGAACTTGTTCCGGTTGTGTGGTATATAGTTTATTCAGGGTGTGGTGATCCTCCATGGGAGCAGAAATTGTATTAGCGCAAGATTCTAGTGACTCCTTAATTTTTGTTTGATCATATTATCATTTAACAAATTGTGTATGGTTAATATATCTTATTCTTCAAAGAGAAAGTAAACTCTTGTTGGTTATATATATATATATATATAATTAATCAGAGTATTAAAATAATGATTAAAGAGTTAGTGTATCTCCAGAGTTAATCAGAAAATAATTAAATATTACAAATAAGGACAGATCCACAGTACAACATAAAGACATCCCAATGGTGATTATATTTAATGTGAAATCACAATCTCCATAATAATATGTAGAAATACTAGGGGATTTTATTACATGAATACCTAAAAGGTCTAAACAGTCTACCCAATATCAAGGTATAACACCGGGGCACAGGGCTTGATTCAGCAAGGAAAGCAGATGCGAATGTAATAGCGATTACGCACACAGTATAACTGCGAAAGTATGCTAATCCATTGCGATCGCAATGCAATCTCAGCACAACATAAGGACAGCAACTTTACCTTACACACTTTTCTAATGTTTAGCAGGACTGTGAAAACATTGGTACAATCTCGTACCATCGCATGCACACTTGCACCAGCCCTGACCTTACTCAGAAATTGCTAACTTCAGCGTACGCTATGAGGTCTCAGGCTGCATAGGGCATCGCAGTGGATAATTTATGCACGCCCATGCAATGGTGTTCAAACGAAGTGGCACGCCTGTTTTTCTCCGACCACCCTACCGTTCTCACCCACAAACGGCACTTCCTGCGTTGGGTCTGCGTAGCCACTGCGGTCGTAATGGCTAGTTCATGCATGCGCTCTGCGATGCATGCGCAATACGCAACAATCAGCCAATTGCGGGCGTATTTGCAACTGCTTTCCTTGCTGAATCAGGCCCACAGTTAGAATACCAACATACAATACTGTCTTATTCACAACCATCAAAGGACCGATATTATGATTGTGGGGAAGCACATCAGAAAGTGTAAATATTACCAACACAAATAAATATAATCCTATCCCTATTTGGGAAATACAGGCATATTTACCACATATAGATCTACACACAGCAGACAAACATATTTTTGAACTCATTTCCAACTCTGGAGCTACACTAAGGGCCGTATCCAGTTAACATGTGTTAAGTTTTTGCACACTCCTGGGCTGTTAGTGCGAAAATTTCATGTCTTTTGCCTATGCGCGCTCCTGTTTTTTGCACTAACCTATTCCTAAAGACGCTATGCAGCATTCGCCCAAAAACTGTCCTTGGTGTAATCTGCAAATAGAACAGCAGAAATTGGGGAAATCAGTCTGTAACCCATAAAAAAGGCAAACTCACTTAGGAGAACCAGTATTAGTGGCCCTAATAAAAGTATTTGGGATTTTAAAATTGTGTCTCATGGCTGTTATATGCATTTTTAACAGTGGGATAATGGTATATAATGGTATAAAGCAAGTTTTTTTGGCCAAAATAAATGCTGCAGTTAAATTGGGGGTTCATTCAAATGGATGCAAGTATATTTTTGTGTCATTTTAGGGCACTTTAAAAAAAAATACACCTGGTGCAGCCACCTGCAATGTTTAAAACACAGTTGCCATCCATACAGCCCCCCACTACTTTAAACCCATTTTTTAACACTGTTAATTAATTTTTTCACCCCAAAACTGGCATGTCATTATTGGCCACCTTAAGGGAATTAAAACATAATTTTTGCCTATATTATCAGTAGGGGGTGTCCAAGGGGTTCTGAACCAGGACCCATCATTTTTAGCCAAAAATAGGGGTTTTGCACAACTTTTCACCTGCTCTGAGATGGTGAAAACTTATCTATTTGTCTATAGAGAATTCGCTTGTGCAAAAACCACGGCAATAGGATTGAACAATACACATTTTGTGTGAATAGTTAGCGCCCGTGTGAACTTTTAGCAAAATTGCGGCTTTTCACGTCTAGGTGGATATGTCCCTAACTCTTTAAACTTTATTTTAATACTTCACTATACATATTTAAACTATTGTGTTTTGTACCTTCTGTGTAATAATATATGATAAAATTATGATAATATGATCAAAAGCTACTCCCATAGTGCATCGGCATATACTTGCATTGTTCTGATTCTTGTTATTTGATACTGATTAGTGAGTCTGGCTGCACCACTTTAATTTTAAAATACCAGAATATTAATAGATAAACAATATGAAAAACCAATAAAAAAAATGGAATATTCATACAATGAAATATAAGTACAATATAGAGGTATAGGGAAGAGGAGTAGCAGATTAATAGCTATTGACAGGAATAACGCAACAGTCCCTCTGTGCAGGACTACCAAAAGTACTGAATTTGCACTACAGGGGCATCACAGGCTGCAAGTTTGACATGGCTGGTTTAGGATGTATTGTGTTTTGCAAAATGCAAGTTACCAAAGCACTATATAAATGAATGCCTAGTTATAAAACTGGAATTGCATTCTGAGAAGCATATCAATGTTATCTGTTTTATGCTTGTTTTTAAACAGTGGTGCGATAGCTGGAAACCCATTGGGTATAGACAGAGAGCTGCTGCGCAAAGGTATGAGTTTAAAAAAATAATACTCAAAGCCATATGATCTCTATTTAGTATTTATTTTCTGTGTGTTCAGCTCTTGCCGGGCTTCTTTTTGTTATCAGTCATCTCCTGGATGACATGTCCACTCCTGTAATTCTGTTAGTGGGGAAAGGACTGCACATAACTGGAGCATACTTACAGACATACTGGCAACTCCCTTCGGGAAGGGGCTGCCAGGTTGCTGCAGCAGGGAGTGTGGGGGCAGCTTGAGTGGGCGGTGCGTCATCGTGGCCCCGTCCCCCACTTTATAATGTCAATATTACCAGCATTCTAAAGCAGGGGGCAGGGCTAGGATTGACGCGATTCAGCGCAAATCACATCATCACCCCCCCAGGCCGTCCACTTTCGCAGGGGGGGGGGGGTAGCGACTGTCCGGGAGACTTGCCTACTCTTGCAGGGGGCCGGGAGCGGCACACGATTTTCGGGAGGCTACCAGCAGTCCCTGGAGAGTAAGCAATTATGAACTGGAGCAATATTATGATGTGGAGAGAGGAATGGAGACAAGTACATAACCAGAAAATTGTGGTTAGTGGATAAAGCAGTGTGTCATGGAAAGCACAGTGATATGAGGCTTCAGTCACACTAATGCAGGAAGACTAGTATTGACAAACACTATTTACATTGTGTATGTTCCACTTTTTCTTTATGTTCTAGAAATATACGTTTTTATGTTTGGACAAAAATTCTTAGCTCCACCAAAAAATCAAGCACTAAGCAAGACCAAGCTTTCTGTTTACCTTCGACTCACCTGAGACTTGTAACGATGAAATAAACTTCTATTGTTACATTTTACTGGTAAAGCCCCATTGCTATTAAATAATCCATGCATGTTATCCCATTATACCTAAAAACTAAAAAGTGACAAGACCTTTTGCGCAAAGCTATAGACTTTTATTAAAGTGGACTTTTTTGTTTCCATGTAAAATGTATTGCTTTATTTGACACCTTAGAAAATAGTCTAATTTACAATTGAGCATTAATATACCCAGTGGAACAGAGATGCATCAGTTTTTCCATATTTGTATTTTGAGTTGCACACATCTTAAGACCCATTCAACTTTATATCCAGTTTATACATGTGTACAGAGCAACAATGTTACAATCATCATCAAAATTTGTACCCAATTAATGTAGATGAAAAAGTTTGTCCCATAGCTAATGTATTTCAGGATCCGTATAAGTCAGAATAAGATACACATTACACCCTATGGGGTAAATTTACTAAAGTGAGAGTTTTTAGAAGTGGAGATGTTGCCCATAGCAACCAATCAGATTCTAGCTATTACCTTCTAGAAGGTGCTAGTTAAATGTTAAGTAGAATCTGATTGGTTGCTATACACAACATCTTCGCTTCTAAAAACTTTCAGTTTAGTAATTTCACCCCTTACTGTCCTGAATATGCAGCCTAACATCTTTGAACCACCTTACCAATCACCAGGAGACAGACAGAAGCGCAATTCTAAATATGGAAGAAAGCTGTGCTCATCTGACAAGCTTATTTCTGTGTGTCACACAATTGCACTTATGAGCAGCTCTAAGTCATGCCTGACTTAGCCTGATTTATCTATATAGGTGCACATTAAGATTGGGCTGCTTTGTTCAGTTGAGTGTTGCATTTCTCCTGTAGTTTTCCTTAGCCATGGTGAATTTTAGATCAAGTAGTGCCCTGTAGGTACAGTAAGTGGAGTAAATATACATATAAAATGCAAAAGTATATTACAAACACAAAGTGGGCATCAAGCTTCCCATTAGGTTCTAGAGTAATCATAGAATAAGTAAAATGTTATGACATTAATCTTCATCTCAGCATGTTGTTAGCAAACTCAATCATGTCAATGTAATTCTTATCCTATTATTTTCCTGTAGAGCTCAAATTTGACTCCGTCAGTCTCAATAGTATGGATGCAACCAGTGAGCGGGACTTTATAGGTAAACTGAACACTTTCTGTATTCCTCTAAACAGGAAATCTTAATTCTCTTGCAAAGTAGTTTCAAAAGTGATCTACAAAACCATGCATTTCTTATTATAGTAATACAACAATAGCTTGATTGAAAATACTTAGTGGCATATTCAAATGGGTGCAGGATTCTGTCCGGAAAAGATTTTGCACACCTCGCACCCAATTTTATTCTATCGCAGGTAGTGTAGCAAAAATGTTTGCTCCCAATATCCCGCGGGGTAGAAAAAAAACAGTCCAGTCAGCCTGCTGCCCAAGATTACCAACTGCACGCCCCGCTGCCCTCCACCCATCACCTCCCCTTACCTCCTGAAGGCATGTTGCACTCACACACACAGCACACAGACACCAGCGGCAGCACACAAGCACAGACACCAGCAGCACACTTACTAGTGTCCTGGGTGCTCGGGAAGAAGATGGAGGAAAACCGCAGCAAGTCAAGGCGGTGGAGGAGGATTACAGCACTAACAGTAAGTAAGTAATTATGGACTAATTAAGCTAATAGGAAACTTCCAATTAATTAGTCATTAGGAGGGATGGGGGGGTGTTAGGGGTTCTGGAGCAAGTTCCTACAATTTTTACTTAAATTAACAATTCAAGGAAAAATCAGACATGCGAGGGGCTGCGAGAAAAAAGATAGTGATTTCTATCAAAATCACTGCGGCTCATTTTCTCCCCCTCTGGTGTCCGCATTAAGTACAGTTAGCTCCTCTACATTTTCTATTCCATTTCTATGTTCTTGCTTTAGTTTTCTGAATTTCCCAAGCTAACGTCACTTTCATAGTGGACCCTCCACTAATTGGACCCACAAACAGCAATGTGGCACCATCATGTGTTGGCATCTGCAATCTGTGCGCTTCAACATGTGGGTCAGTACATCTATTTATGCATCAAGATTGCTGCAGTTATGGAAGGGGCTTTTTTTTTTTTTTTTCAACAGATCAGATATTTAAATGAGCTGTCAGTATGCCACAGCGATTGTCTACCTGAAATGTTGCAATCTCTGAAAGTTATATACAATGCATTGGTTTTGTCTCTTCACATTATTTTTAAAGTGACTTGAAATAATATTGTTCTTTTAAAAACTTGACTTTAAGATTGTTGTGGTACCTGTTCTATGCTATATGTTTTGAAGCAAAGTAAATAAGATTTATTTGAATAATATTTCTGTTGCCTTCGATATTTCTCAGGTCCGATTAAATTCCTGATAGCTGACACAGAACATAACCACCACAGCTTATGTTGTTACAAGGGAACTTTGGCCCTCATTCAGAGCCGTACGCTCTGAGCAGAGCGCACGCTCTGAATGAGGGCCGGGCTCCATGAAAATGGAGCGTCCTCCTGGACGCTCGTATAGCTGTGGGACACCACCCACAGGCTATACGAGCGTGCATTGTGATGGCCGCGATGGTCGTGACCATCGCGACCATCGGAATTGCGAGCCGGAGCCTGCGGTTGAGGTTTTCAACCGCAAGCTCCGGAGTGATTTTGGCTCTATCAGAGCCAAAATCACTCCCACTGACATCACTAGTGATGTCAGTGGGCCGGCTTTTGACGGGAGGCGTTCCCGTGGGAACGCCCCCGTCAGGGAGGCACGCCCACCAAAGGGGGCGTGCTGTCAATCAACATTGACAGCACGCCCCCTTTGATCGGACACAACGAGCGAAGGACTTTCCTTCGCTCGTCGCGTCTGGCGCATGCGCACGACGGAGCTCCCTCCGTCGTGCGCATGCTCAGTCCATAACATCGACCCACTTGCGAGCGGACAGCCGCTCGCGAGTGGGTCTGAATCAGGCCCTTTGTGTGATAGCTGTTTCCTGTGGGGGACAGTTGGCTCACTGCCTCAATTGCTGAGTTTCCACATCAACTTGTTTAGGCTATAATGTACCCAAGCCACCTATTTTCCACATAAGCTAACACAGGCATTTTTTATTCTTCAGAGTCCATAGGGCTCCACAGGGAGACAATGGGGTGTAGGTGGTACTTGGAGGACCGGACACCAACAGCAATGCTTTTTCTGCCCAGGATGCTTCGGTCCTTCCCCCTATACCCCGCCCACAGCCTGAAGGCTACTCAGTTTCGTTGGTATCCAGCAGTAGCTGGATCACCACGTTAGAACAGTGGGGCTGCTTTTAAGCAGCCAAAGCTATATTTTTATGATTTTCTTTTATTCTACATTACTGTAACAGAACAAGCCCCGCATTCCAGCCACAGGCTAGGTACTCTTGGCTGGGCATCCATGTCCCCAGACTGCAGCCGGGACACAAGGACACAGGTATGGCAGTCTCACCTCAAGGGAATATGTTACTAGTGCATAGAGGCCAGGGAACCGGTGGTTAATGTCAGCACAGGGGCAGGTCAGCTCTCTCCGTGCGGACCCTCCCCCAGCTCAGAGCTCTATTCCACTGCGGTCTTGCTGCCTCTGAGCTTCTCCACCTGCACCCCTCAGAGACCTCCAGCGGCCATTTTCTACTCCTAACGAGCCAGCCATAGGTCTCTGGGAACGCTGGATCCAGTCTCCATATATACCTCACATATGTGTCTATAGTTCTATATCCTACCAGCCACTGCACTCCGTGAAGTTGATTTTAGTGCCCATTGCAGTTACATTTATGCTCATAGTAGTGAGATTTGTTTTCTGCATTGTATGTGACTTATGCTAGCTCTGTTGTCTGGCTTTCTACTGTCAGCTTATACCTTTCCCTTTTTCTTTCACAATAACCCTGGAATACTGGTGTATAGGGTGTTCACTGTACTTCACATCTACTTGTGTTTGTGAAGGCTGTCACATACTGTATACCTGTGTTGCTCACTACACTTTGCCATATTGTGTGCTATATTATCCTTGCAGCTATGGCTAGTAAAGGCAATAGTAACAAGCAGGCTACTGCTCCTAACTTGGTTTCCTGTAAGTCCTGTTTGGTAGGTTTATCCCCAGAGGATTCACTTCAAGATAGTCTATGTGGATCTTGTTATACTGCACCTGGCCTGTCGGCCCCTGCAGCCCCCCTCAGGAACTCCAACCCTAAACCCAAGCAGGCCTGGGCTACTAGACGTCCAACAACCAAATCTGAAGACAAGTCTTCAGCCTGACGGGGTGGGCCTCGTTCAGTTCACCCAGTGCTGGTGTCAAACCATCACAGACCCCTGGGCACAAGAGGTGGTCTCTCTCGGGTACGTCCTCTCGTTCCAGAGGTGACCCCCCCCCCCTGCAGTTTTTTTGCACAGGCCCTTCCTCTCTCTCTGGACATTCAGGACGCTTATCTACTGTACATGTAGCTATAGCGCCCTCTCATCAGCGATATCTCCGGTTTGCTGTCCTACAGCAACATTACCAATTTCAAGCACTTTTGGGCTTTCTACAGCTGCACGGGTCTTTAACAAGATCATGGCAGTTATGGCCGCCAATCTTCGTCGTCAGGGGATCAGACTGTTCCCATACTTGGACGATCTCTTCAGAGATCCTTCACTGCCATTTACAGGTAACCATTGCCTTTCTGCAAACACACGGCTGGCTGATCAACTGGAAAAAAAACAGAATTGCTCCACTGCCGGATGTTCACGCCTCCCTGCAGGGTGTTCTCCATATACAACCTCCCTTTGTCCCTCCTGTGGCTCCATGGGATTTATCAGTAGTCAAATGGCTCACTGCGAAGACTCTTTTTCTTCTGGCTATAGCATCTGCCCATAGGGTATCGGATTTAGGGACAATCTCCTGTTGATCCCCATTTCTGATCTTTCCTTCTAAAGTCAGAGGAAGACACTATTCAGCGGAGTGCTGCTGTCACCCACGAGCCTGCACGGGAGGACCAGTGCGGTGTGTATATAAAAACAACACACTGCATTAAGAACTTTGCGCTCTGAACCCATGTATACAGGCTGTTTAAGGAAACAAAGTAACTATCTCAACTTGCCGGTGAGCACATTGTATCTATCTCTCAAACACGCCGGAGACTTTAATTGGCCTCACTGATTAGTGAGATGACAGACTTGGACGATTATGGGTAACCATTTACAAATACTACTAAATTGAATATTGCAGCCAAAGTGGTATTATTTAAAGCTATTTTCATGTAGATTTTTTTATTATAATACATTTGCATACTTGCTATATGATATGTGTGTTTTAGATATGTAAAGTGTCTGTGTCTATTAAATATATATTTTTATTGAGAGAAGCCTTGTCGAATTGAAATTGAGTCAAGTTATATGGAATACAGTATACTATTTTATACATAAAATCCACATATAGGCGCAATCCATTTTGTTAAATATTTTTTTATTTGTAGTTTAAATCGAGCCAGTGTGAAAAGAATAATCTCTTTTAACAAACATATAAGCGCAAGGATAAATAGCTGTCAGGTAACTGGCATGCTATAGATATACACATTTAAATATTAAGCCAAAAATCCTATTCCTCACCAACATTAACTTAATTGAGATGTCCTCGCTAGCAGTAAGGTGGAGCTAGCATTTAGCCCCATAATCTGCAACCTACAACTTTTTTTTTCCCTCAAACAAAGCACACAGGGCCTGATTCAGTTTTGGGAATAGAGGGCCTGATTCAGCAAGGATCTCAATTGCAATGCTGCACGCAGACAGCTTTGCAATTACGATCCTTGCAATTATGGTAATGCAGCAGGAGGCATCACGCTTCCTGCTGCATTACGTATCCGAGCTGCGTTGTCCAACGCAGTATCTGATACTCTGCGGACCCATGGGGTCCCGCAGCCAGCCACCTCAGATTAGAGTAAGAGGCCAGGAAATTTCTGTCAGCCAACAGAGATCCTGGCCTCTTCCCTCCCCCCCCAACGGCGGCGACTCGCCTCTGTTTCAGGTAACGGAGGCCATCGCCATCTCCTCCCCGCCCACAAACACCAGCAGACTGACAATCACTGACAGAATGGGTCTGGCGTCTGCGTGCACTGCTGAATTAAGCCCCGAGTACAATATAGCAAGTAACTGTGTACCTGGGCAAACCATGTCGCAATGCAGGGGGTGAAAATACATACATTTTTTTTTTAATGCGGGGTAAATACTGGCTGCTTTTGAATGTAGCCCACAAATACTGCACAGCTTTATTTTTACACTGCAATTCAGATTTCAGTTTGGACACACCCCTCCCAAATGTAATCTCTCTGCACATTTTACGTCTGCCCCACCTGCAGTGCAGCATGGTTTTGCCAAGATGCACAGTTACTTGCTATATCTTAAGGCCCCCATATATCTGCGACGGATCGTCGTTATGGGATCAGTGAAATTGTACATGTTAAATTTCACTGAATTGCCATTCACGATAATTTTTTGATTGTGATCAGCATATCTGTGAAATCCAATATGTTGGATTTCAGCAATCCTGTGATGCCGAGTTGCAGGATCGCTACATCGCAACGATCTGTCGCAGATGTATGGGGGCCTTTTACTCTATTCCCAAAACTGAATCAGGCCCACTGTCTCCTAATGATTTTCATCACATCAGCTGTAGTCATGTGGGCCAATAAAACTGTAGTGGACAATTCTCACTCCTATTCATCCTTTTTTCTTAATTTTACTACAAGGGAAAGTACATAATTTCAACTCCAAACATATATCTTGCACAATAGCAGGCCTATAATCATATGGTCCTCCTTCCCAAACTCCAAATTGGAAAAATTCAGCCTGCAGATACATACCATTGTTGAAATGGCTAATAAAACAGACCTTGGGGTAATTTTACTAAAGGTCGTTTTTGGTTCTAAACAAAAACCAACTGACAACGACAGGTATGGCCACAGTTTAGAAATGTGAAATCTGGCTATTTGTCATCTCTCTGGTTTCAGCTTTAATTGAAACCCGGCTTTGATGTCAGTCGGTTCTTGCAGCTCTAAATACCTTTTTCAACTCGAGGCACACTAGGCAAGATTTTAAAATTGCCAGGGCACACCATCCGGCGATGCGGCGTGCGCGACCTATGCAAAAATATACACATTGGCTCTCACATAAAAAAACACGCATTGGCCTTCACAGGAATAAAACACACATACAATGGCCCCAAAGATATATCACACACATACATTGGCCCCCACATAAAAAAACATAACATAGGCACCCACAGAGGGCCCCCACAGGAAAAAACATAACATAGGCCCCCACAGGAAAAAATTAACATAGACCCCCACAAAAAAAAAACATAGGCCCCCACAGAAAAAAATAAAATTGGCCCCCACAGAAAAAAAAAAAATAGACCCCCCCACAGAAAAAAAATATCATAGGCAACCACAGGGAAAAAAAATAACAAGGACCCCCACAGAAACAAACAAAAAAACAACAGCACATTGCTCTCCACAAAATCAAATCATACTGGCTACCACATCAAAAATAAATGTACATTTTTTTAGACTAATGGAGCATACACACGGTCAGATTTGTCAGACTTGTCAGATTTGTCAGATGAACGACTGAACGATTTGAACGATTTTACCAAAGTTTTGAACGATTGAACGATTTTTGACTGCATTAAAATGAATGGAATCGTCCAAGTCTGACTGCAAACCCATCAGATGTCAGATATCGTTATCTGACAAACGGGAACGCGCATCGTTGATCGTCCATCGTTCAGGCATGTCAGATATGAACGATTTTCCTTCAGATATGAACGACTGAACGATTTTTAAATCGTTATCGTTCATATCTGCAGGAAAAATCTGATCGTGTGTATGCACCATTACCTGTCTGTCATCGGCTGCAGGTTCCCACGGTGCAGAGCTGTCAGCAGTGGCTGGCTGGTCGCGGGCGGCTAGGAGGAAAGGGCTTCCTGGCCGCTGGAGGGAGAGATGTACTGGCTGGCCATGGGCGGGTGGGAGAGAAGGGGTGGCTGGTCGTGGGCGGGTAGTACTGGTTGGCCGCAGGCAGGAGTTAGTGAAGCGGTGGCTAACCGCTGGCGAAGGTGGGAATACTGCCTGGTCGCAGGCGGGAAGGAGAGAAGGACTGGCTGGCCACGAGCGGGAGGAAAGGACTGGCTGAAACTCTGTTGGGGCGGGCAGGCAGGCAACGCGGCATGCGTGACCTGTGATGTCACGCTGCCGCGTTCAGGCAGGTCACGGCCCGGGCGTGCCCCTGAGCCTCCCAGAGGAGCTCAGTGGCAGCGTTGCCCGGGCCGCAGCTCTTTAATGTGACCGGCGGCTCTAGCGCTGCGGCACACCTCACAACCGCCCGCGGCACAGCGGTTGAAAGCCTCTGACCTATGGTTTTGATCTTTCATTTCAAAACAGATGGCAAAGCCCCCTGAACAGAAGCACTGCACAGATCAGTAAGATATTTATTAGGTTAAAATGAAAATAAAGGGTTAACACAATTTTTATTTTTATTTTTTAATTTATGGGGTCAAACCCCACTCGCTCACAAACCAAATCAGTGACCAACCACAGACCTCTCAGCCTGGCCTGGTGCTTGAAAATAGGGGGGAACACTGTGCGTGGAACCCCCTATTTTCCAATAACCACCACCAGACTGAACTAGCCAGGGGGCTAATGTCATATCAGGGGGGAACACAGCGTGGAGTCCCCCTGCCATCACATTAACCAGACCCAGGCTGGTCAGCCCAAGGGTAGAATTCCTTGGGAAGTTGACCCCCCCCCCCCCTCCAAAAAAAAAGGGTCCCCTCTCCCAAGAAACTAATAGTTTCTGCCAGCGCTACTAACTATTCCACGCAACACTGGTGGCAGTGTTTGCAGGGTTAATGTGTAAAGAATAGATCTCAATATTGTCATTTACAGGCAGACTGCAAGCCTTCCCCAGCATTCCTGCACTTGTGGAACAACAAGTGCCAACGTGCTTTTGACATTAAGGGCCTGCTGGCATCTGTAGTGTGTCTGTAAAGAAAATAATAGAATAAAACAGTGAACTGGGTAATCCTTTATTTAAACAAAAAAATCATACTCGTTAAACCCTTGGTTTGGCTCCTCTTCTGTCCATGTAGTAGTCCAATGGTCTTTAGAAGAAAATAAACAAACAAACCACAAACTAGAGCCCCATGGACAGCACTGTACACTCATATAGTGCTACGCGTAATGGACAGGTCATTCCCGGGCGCTGCCATAGGACTGAATGGGGAAGCGCTGATAGGCTGAGAGCAATGCTCCCACGCCCAGGCTTTTCAACCTAATGAAGGTTTAACCTAATGAGGCCAGCACAGATCATTGTGATCTGTTCAGTGTTTCTCCCAAACTCGCCTGCCACAGGCAGCTCTATTGTTTGGACAGGTTAGCTGTCGTTTTTCTGTTGGATTTTGATCAGTTTTAAAACTGAGCTTTAGTAAATCTATGGATCCTATTCTCTAAGTGAAAGTATCGATTCTCAGTCCGATGTTCTAAAGTCAGGTTTTTGGACAGTTTTCTGTCTGTATTGACTTTAGTAAATGGTCTGTTTGCAAAATCAGCAGAAAATCTGCCAAAAATACTAAACCAACCTTTAGAAAATATACCCCATTGTGTATAAAAATCCCTTCAGTGTCTATGAATTGTATTTTGGTTTGCTTTTATTGTTATTTATAAAAAAAAAAAAAAACATTTATTTGGTTTCAGCTGAGTTTCTTTTCTGGGCATCTCTGTGTATGACTCACCTTAGTAAGATGTCTGAAGATCTAATTATCTACAGCACCAAGGAGTTCAGCTTTGTTACCCTGTCTGATTCCTACAGGTTAGTTTTTCTAAAATATTCTACAATAAATAAAACACTTAAAATATTTTAATATATAGGGGTTTTGCATTTTGCAATTTTCTTATATTGTTTTTTCTGTGTAGGTAAAAATGAAGTGCTTTAACAAAATTTTCAATTACAAGTGAAGTAATTAAGCATTACAGTACTGCAAGCAGGGTTCGGTATATGTTGTCGACATTCATCATGTCGACACTGATAATATACAAAGTAATGTCCCCACTCATGCACTCCCAAGGATTAACATGTACATCTTAATCTTTATAAATGGAAATGGTATCCAGTATCTCACACCTTCATATAGATATTACTTTTCTAGGTGAAGGAGATAGTGGTGGATCAAGGATTTCTCCTAATATCTATATGACGATGACATCTCCAAGCGTCCACTGCAGTGCAACGCCGGAAGAGCCGGGTCTCTGGTGTGGCCGGCCTCAGTGGCACTTGGAGATGACATCATCTCCAAGCGTCCACTGCAACACCGGAAGAGCCGGGTATAGCCTGGGTCGGAGCCGTGGTGTGAAAGGGGTCTGTCCCACGTCCAACCCGGGTTGGAAACGTGTTCCAATCCCGGGTCAGAACCGAAACTTTGGTGTAAAAGGGGTATAAACGGGGTCTGACCCGGATCTCACCCAGGACTGACGCATGTTAAAAATCCCGGGTTGGACCCGGGATTTTGGTGTGAAAGGGGTGTTAGTTTTTCTGGTGTATTTGGCTTGTTAAGTCCTTTTCAAAACATCCAGTAATGTTTTAGGTTTAATAATTAAATAATATCTGTAAACCATTGTTGTCTAATATTTTGCTACAGCAGCAAAACATTAGTACTACAGGTATTTGGGTCAGGACAGGCTGAACCTACCCTGGAGTGATCAATTAAATTGACTCAGGTAAGGGAAAAGAAAGATCGTCTCATAAAAGATTATACTTGCCCAGGGGCATCATAATGATTTTATGTTGGGGGGGCAACATAAAATCGTTCCCTCTCCTCTTCCATAAGCGGCAGACGTGGACTGTCAGCTTTTGCCCTTCTGCTCCACGAGTGGCTTCTGTCCTCCCTGAGCTCGCCTTATAGTAATAGGCTGCACAGGCCCTGCACCGCACGAAAGAAGGCAGTGTAATGTATGGTGGTTTAACAGTGGCTGTGCAGCCTATTACTATAAAGCAGAGACCCTGACAGTCCGCACCGTGGCTGCTGCTCCTTTGAAATGTTTGGGGGGGATGAGCCAGCCAATCCCCTCCCCCCACGTCACGTTCTGAAGCCCATGTACTTGCCATACTATAGAGGGTTTTATGTAATCCAATAATAAACTACCAAAAAAGTACATATAGTCTAATTAGACTGAGTTATTAATTGAATTTCGTTAAAGAAGCATAAAAATGCTACTAGAGGCAGTAACTGTGATAAATAAAAATTTAAAACCTGCAACTAACTTTATATCTGTTGAGCAGTGAGATTTTTTTTGTTTCTCTCTTTAGTACAGGGAGCAGTTTGATGCCTCAGAAGAAGAACCCTGACAGCTTAGAACTCATTCGCAGCAAAGCTGGACGCGTCTTTGGCCGAGTATGTGACATAGAAGTAGCGTGATACCTCTTTTTAAACTTACAATAGAAACGTATAACCAGTATCTTAGTATTATATTTATATTTATTTATACACTTCTTAGTTTTTTTGCAAATTATTATCTATATAACAGTGACCAAATTATTTTGATAATTATTCTTGAACATCGTTTCAGTGTTAAGCTGGGTACACATTAGAGGATATGTCACCTGATCCTGCCAACAAATGGTCGACAACGGCAAGTGTGTACACACTATGTCGGCCCATGCTTACTCCTGCAGGGTCGTTCAGCACATCGACAGATCTGCCGTATATGCTGCTTAATCTGTCAATGTGATGAACAACCCCATGCTTCTGGATGCGTGTGGTGAACGACATATCATGTGGTTGTTCACCAGATCGTGCGGTGTGTACGGACCACATGATATGTCGTCCGTCACATCGTGGGTCGTCTAATGTGTACCCAGCTCTAGTCCCATAGGTGTACCCTTTATTTTTATATTTTGTGAAAAATTTTATTTGTTTACAAATCAAGTAATATTCTATATAATAAGCAAGATAGTGTGTGTGTTTGTCCTTTATGCTCAGCCAGAGTTTTGTACCTAGCTCCACCAAATTTGTCATGGTGATGTAGTTTGGCCAGGATTAGGTTTTTGGTTATGTTTGGAGTTTGTCAGGGCCATGGGGGTCTACATTGTGCCAGCCATGTAGTCTCTGATTTGAAATTTTATTTTAAGCAAGTTCACACAGGATGTCTTCCAGTGCCTAAAACTGCACTGATCTGAAGGTTCAGGCTGATATGTAGCAGTGGGGGGCAGGCAGAGCTCCAACATAAGAGCAGTGAGTCAGAGGATCAACTGTCACACTGCACCTGCACTGACAGTTACTAAGTCAAACTGGGCTTGACTTTAAGATGGGTACACACTAGGGCGACGGATTGGCCATCTGATCCGTCTAGTCCTATCTGACAATTAGCAAGTGCATATACACTTACAATCGTCAGCCGATGTGTTATGCCCGACATCACAACTGGACGGGCATTTACATGTGTCTGCTCAGTTGTGATGTCAGCCTCTGCAGCAAATGTACGGGCGGTCGGCTGAGAGCCTGTACATACAGATATATCGGCCATTGACAGTGCTGCACAGCCAACGCGATATGTCTGAGAACGACGTCATTCACAGACATATTGTCGGTATACACCCGCCGATGCGCCCGGTACAGCATATCAACTGTTCAATTGAACTGTACCCAGCATTAGAGAAAATATGAGTAAAGACATTCATTATGAAGCAAGACAAGCCAATCCTGAGCTAACAATACACTGATGCAATGTTCAATCAAGCTCTCAGATGGTAGGCAAGAGTGTGCATCAGTTAGGGCTTCCAACTCCTGACAGAAGTAACACTTTCAGTCTCAAGGCAGGTATCCACTACCCAATTAAAATGAACGATATCGTTCAATCATTCATTTATCGTTCACAAGTCACCCATGAAAATGTCAAACGACCAGCAATGCGTGCTCCCGCTGGTCGTTTTTTACATCTATCATCGCCTGAACATGCTGGTCAATCTGCCGATAACAACGGATTGCCCATGTTCATGGATGAGGGAACTGATCGCCTGATCGGTCAGTGTAGGCACAGCTCAGACTGTGAAACGACTGCACGATTACAATGTCGTAATCGTGCATTCTTTTCACAGTCTGCTAGTGGATGTGCCCCTTTAGTAAAGACATGTTATGTGAAACAAGCTATAATGTTGCACAGTTGCAGAGATTTGTGACTGAAAATGAGCCCAAGCTGGTGTCAGATCAAAAAGTTTCATATAATAGAATTAATTCTATGGTAACAAGAAAAAACTGGAGCTATTGTCTTTCTAGTTGCTCCAGGGGGCACAGATTGCAATTGCAGTTGCCTCCTCAGGTACAGTATTGCAGCAACATTGCTTACACAACATTGTTTATAACTCAGTGTTGAGGTAACTGTGTCTAATTACTCAATATAAATAGATAGGTTCTTTTCAGGGCAAAAACCATGTTGGCAAACAGTGGGGTCGTTTACAGGATGATTGGAATGGGGTTATTGGTGAGGACAAAGTAAAAAATGAGACTGCAGATGGACTTCAAGGTCCATTCTTCAAACTGGGCAATGCTGTGTATCCCAGCTAGTTCAGTCTAATATCCCTTTAAAAATGTTTGTTCAACTAAAACATTATTTTCTTTATATAATTAAGCAGGAATGTATTATATTTCTAAAACACAAATTTTAATATGTCCTGAAATTAACAAAATGAATAGAAAGTGTACAAAGTATTTTCAAAATATTTGATATATCTGATGCTTTCCTGCTCAAAGCATCAGGAAAGAACAATAGGTGTAAAATTACTGTACAACTGTATATACGAGGGCTGATTAAAAAGTAATGGGACTGCCTCTGTTTTTCTGTCCCATAGGTAGAAGTGGCAACACTATGGTGGTTATTGTGAAGCTTATACATTGATGTGTCTGAACCTGCAGTTGGACTGCATGTAGTCATCTTTGTGGGGTCACAGCGAGTGGAAGATCTTCGTACGTTTCATCATTGTGGATGAGGAAGACATGTCTGTGAGATTACATCAGAGATTTGTGATTGAATGTTGTGTTAAACTTGCCGTAACATTTCATGAGTTTCATTTCCGCTTTTTCCAAGTTTAACACAAAATTAAAAACACATCTTTGACATAATCTCACAAACATGTCTTCCTCATCCACCATAACGAAAAGTACGAAGATCTTCCACTCGCTGTGACCACACAAAGAAGACTGCTGCAGTCCAACTGCGGGTTCAGACTAGGGATGTGCAGGCTCGGATAGGTTCGAGTTTGCACGTGGAGTTCGGATTTTTCCCTCCAAAAAAACGGAACTCAGAAAGAGGCAAAACGTCATCTTGCATGGACGAACATCATCATTCCTGGTCCAGGAATATATATATATATATACACACACACATGTAATAAGCATGTTGCAATTATTTTATTCATTTTGCAGTGCTCTGGGTTACTTATGACATTGAAAGGTCTTCCTAGCACATACAACAAGGACCTACAGGTAAGGATTTTCTGCTGCATGCTCAGTGGTAACTGGTGCTATACCTGTCTATGTAATCTTCTGCAGACAAAAAATCTGGGAACTGGGGGAAACATTCGTTACCTATGCCCATCTTGCAACATACTTGTATATAACAATAACTGGCTCTAGTGTTGTTTTTTTCTGTTTACTAAAAGTCAGACATCATGAAACCAGGGGGTAAATTTACTAAGGGTCGATTTTCAGTTCCATTCTGTTTTGTGGTTATTTTGACAATCCGGTATTTACTAAAGGCAAAACCAACTTAAAATCCCCAGAATTTTGACTTCACACACAAATATAACTTCAAATAGACCATCTGTACTTCCTCATAGCCATCAGTAGAAAAAAGCTTATTTACTAACAGTCGACTTGAAAAAAAAGACCAAAAATCGACCCAAAATCACCATTTTCAATAGAACCATTAAATAATGTACAGTAGCATTGTCTGAAAACTCAATATGATGGAAAAAAAACATGAGAGAGAAACATGTGGGGCACTCTGGCTGTATAAATCAGGCATTTACAGGCATAGCAATTACTTTTTTTTACAAATCGTTGATATGCAAATTAGCACTGGGATGAAGGTGTTTGTGGGTAATACAGTGCATGTGACATGCTTTGGCCAATAGGAATGCTTTGTATAATTTTGTGTCTATTTTGAGTAAATTTTAGGTTCTATTGAGGGTGAATAGAACACTTTTAGAACTTCAAATAGAAACCAATTCATCGTAATCAGAATACAACCCAAAATCGACTGTTCGTAAAGGATCGAATTTGGCGACAGCAATGCGTTCCCCATTGCCGGCAATGGGTTCCGGCGGTGCCTTTCTGGCTTCAGCGAAGCCTTCCAAGCACTGCTGTGTCCCCGTGTAAAGCACATGCGCAGACAGACCATCACGCATGCGCATAACACCGAGCCCTGTCGTTGGCAGCGTTAGGCTGCTAGCAGCCCAGCTGAGGACCTCGCCAAGGACGAAGAATGGAAAGTATTGCTAAATATCAGTGAATTTTTTGTTAGTATCACAGTGATACAAAATGAAAAGTTCCGCCGGTATTTGCCTTCATTGTTAAATAGGGACCTAGGTTTAATACCTGTAGTACAAGTGCAATTTATTAAACACCAATGTATATGTTTGTATGCAGGAGGACAAGGAGGCCATGTTTGATGTTTACGATACCATAAGTGCTGTGCTCCAGGTAGCCTCTGGAGTGATTTCCACATTACAGGTATATTTCTGGTATACAAATCTCTTCTAATAATATACAGTATGTTTAGTCAAGGCATAGAAAACCTTTGGCACCTATTTTAGGAAGTTTTCAGTGGCACCCATAGGTGGCAGTGGCAAACGCAGGATTTCTAGAGGGGGGTTTCCAAATGATTGATTTAAGAGTGAGTGTGGCCAGTCCATGAAGAGGGTAGGATTAGCACTTAACCAGCTTTAATATGCATCATACAAAGTGTATCGTGTGCTACAGAAAAAAAAGGGATTTTCCCTCCAGCACACTGCAGCAAAATCAACAAAAATACTTGAATCCTACATGATAATAGAAATTCTGAGGTATTGGTCTACATACATTTGCAAATATATGAATAAGCGCTGGGCCAACGTCAAGGCTCCTCTATACCAGCGTCCCTAACATTATGTGTAAAGATAAATCAATAAGTGTTAATGGTAAGGGGTTAAAATTACATAAATAATAAACAAATAGAAAGGTGATAAAAAAATATCTATGTGAATTAAGTGGTGATGCCCTGAAAAATGCCCTTATTGATTTATCTTTACACAACTATACTTTACACTTCACTTTCACCTTTTTTCCATTTTTCGTGTGATGCCCTGGGGATAGTCCTTGGCTGGATTCTTTTGGGGTTCCCTGCGTCTCGGACATGAACCCCATCATGTTAGGGACGCCAGTATAAAGGAGCCTTGACGTTGGCCCAGCGCTTATTCATATATTTGCAAATGTATGTAAACCAATACCTCTGAATTTCTATTATCATGTAGGATTCAAGTATTTTTGTTGATTTTGCTGCAGTGTGCTGGAGGGAAAATCCCTTTTTTTTCTGTAGCTCAGTGTAAACCCCACCCTTTACAAGCACCTGTGCAATGTCATTAAGTTGATGTGAGCGACCACCATACTTTTTGTTTAAAGTATATCATGTGTCATAATTCCAGCATATACAGGACCAGAGATCACAGTAAGTCATTAGATGCGGCAGTAGGGCCATCCTGCCTGAGCTGAATGTTTTTTATTTTAGATGTGGGCACTATTCCAGAATATCAGAGCGAGTCTGGGAGTCTGGGAGAGCAGCAGAATAATCTAGCACTGCCCTGGGCATATATGTACATATTGGGCTCTATAGCAGCACATCCCTAACAGTGCATGTTTTCCAGATCTCCTAGTTGGTGCACAGGTTATTTATTACTGACTGATTTATTTATTAATTAACAGTTTCTTATATAGCACAGCATATTCCGTTGCGCTTTATAGTGGAAACTTTTATAGAACAAAACTGGGTAATCCTGCTTGCAATCTTACAATCTATAGGTACATGCTAAAAGATCCACAGGTGGTGCTAATTATTTCATTTGTGATACTGTGAAGAACATGCAGCAATAGTAAAATTCTATTACATTACTATTTTTATTGTGGTCATGGTGTGGGCTGGGGAGGGGGGTTTCCAGGCAGGTGGAAACCCCCCCTGCGTTTGCCTATGCGTGGTACACTGTGGCACCCACAGGGTCCTTCCCACTTCTACCAGTGGTGTATCTATAATGGGCACACGGGCCCCGCACCGCACACCCTGCACCAATATTTTTCTTAACTTACCTGTCCGTGGTCCCGCGTCGGGTGTCTGCGCTGCTCAGAATACGGGAAAATGGCCGCTGTGGCTATTTTTCTGGTGTTCTACGCATGCGCAGTAGACTCCGGACACACTCTAGTGCCCAGAGTCTACAGAACACCGGAAAATGACCGCCGCGGCCATGTTTCCTGCGTTCTGCGCATGCGCAGTAGACTCTGGGCACACTCTAGTGCCCGGAGTCTACTAATGCTCCGGTGGCTGGCCAGCCACGTCAGTCGGCTGCCGGCCATCGGGGGGAGAGGAGGGGGCCCCACACGGGGAGTGCACACGTGCCCCCTCCTCTGTTAAGACGCCCCTGCCTCCTACGTACACTATACTTCTCCTCCCCTCTTTCTCTAGAGGAGTCCTTTACGGCACGCTAAACCCTCCTCTCAAAGCCGGAGATTCCAAGCGTGACCTGTCTAACCAGCAAAGCCTGGGCTTCTGGTGAGCGAACCCTGCTCACTAATATTTTAAGGCTGACATTCTGCCTAGACATTAAGCAATAAAACAAAATAATGTACTGGGCAAATCGTATCCAGCTCCAATGCCATGTGTTGCGTAAAAACAAAATTTCAGAAAGTTTATGCTTTGCTCCATACAAAGGGTTATTTACTGGCACAAAAACATATGTTGGCTGCACTACCAGCCAAGCATGCAGAAAAGTGCATTTAAAAGTTGTTTCAATATACATGGCACAGAACAAGAAGTACAATCCCATTGCAATGTATAACATTAAGGTCATCTATAATCACTCTTTTGCACTTAATAAATTTAAGGCTGAGTACACACTAGACAATGTGTACCCAGCCCGACATCCGCAGAAACGCGACCCGGCAGGGGAGCCGGTATCGGCAAGTGCATACACACTTTACGATACGGGCGGCGGGGGCAATGTTGCATTCAGCAGCATGGCCCTCTCTAACAACATCCCTGTCGGACCTGCATGTAGGGCCAATGCAGGATGTCGCTGACAACCCGTAGGAGCGCACATCGTCAGTGACATAGTGGGTACACACTAGACGATTTGAACAATTTGTCGTTCCAGTGCGTCAGAATTCTCTAAATTGTTAAAAAAAATCGTCTAGTGTGTACTCAACTTTAGTCATTAAGAAGTGGTAATGTTAAGAAACGATTGCTTGAACATGAAAATATTGTATGTATAAATTGGGCTCTCAGCATCATCCTTCAATGTAATTGGCTGGCTGTCATATATATGTATATTTTTAACTAATTAGTATCTGAGTAATATTGTGTATATAAACAGTCATATGATGCTGTGACAAATCTTACTTGCACGTTTTGAAATGTATGTTTATTGTCACTATACATTATGAGGATGCACAATATTATTATTATTATCCTTTATTTATATGGCGCCACAAGGGTTCTGTAGCGCCTTACAATATGTAATTGAAACAAAGATTGAGGGGGGTAAGCAATTCGCATCGAACGACGAAAAACAGGGATTTTTCGCAGATTTATACCTGTTTTTCGCAGATGTTTTTTTTTCTCCCTATCCTATTATTTCATCCGAAATATTAGGATATTTCAGGCAAAAACACATAGGATTCGTGATAAGTTCAGGTCCCAAAAAAACACAATAAGTGCCGGCGTCGGGCGGTACTTCAGGGCTTATTGGATAGCCCGGGGGATCAATTAGCACCCGTACAATGTTCGGGGCTAATTGGACAGTGTTATTCCAAATCTCTTTTTTTGTTTGTTTTTTTGTTCTCTAAAATTTCTTCTATCGAGGTTTTAAGGCATCATTATTATTTTTATCTTTATCACTTTTCTGTATGTTGGTGCATTATGAATAATTGACTAATTATGTATCTGTTTATCTGTATGGATTTTTACTGGCAATACATTATGATTGGAAAGACATCTATAAAATGTACCAATTTATCATTTTGTTTTCAAGATAAACAAGGAAGCGATGGAGAAAGCCCTGAGCCCAGACATGTTGGCAACAGACATTGCTTATTACTTGGTCAGGAAAGGGGTATGTGGTATCTAGTATATAGAGGTTGTGATTAATTACTGTGTACACCAGTCTTTCCAGCACCAGAAGTCAAATCTTAGAGGCATGCTGTTCTGTATTATTTGAATTAATTTTTAAAAATCTTGTTATGCAAGAACACACTTTAAATAGCACCCTTTCTCTGTTTTCCTATTTTATTTCAAAAATCTTGCTTGAATTTAGGATTATGCACTGCTCTGCACATTAACGCAAAGGTGTGCCTACTCTGTACTTAGTTAGGAACGTATTAAATCTGCCCAACTCCTCCCCTTCGCTCGTGAAGAGGAAAAGGGTAGCATTTTTGCACTTCACAAATGACCCTGTGTGTTGAATTGATTTCTGTGTATGATTAATGTTAATGCAAGTTAATTAAAAAATCAACAGTATATAATCATCCAAACTGAAATACTAATGTTTCAACGTCCTGTTCTGACTGAACTGTTCTCTGATATCAGATGCCCTTCAGACAAGCACACGGACTCTCTGGTAAAGCCGTCCATCTAGCGGAAACCAAGGGCATCTCTGTCAATAAACTCTCCTTGGAGGATTTAAAGAGCATCAGGTGTGGGATTGATATCCAGAGTTTATGTAATATAAAGGCAATAGCTTATATGGTGCTTTTATGGTTCTTGCACCTATGTAATATAAAGGCTATATAGTATATATGTAATATATAGGCTATGCCCTATATAGTATAAAGGCTATAGCTTATATGTTTCTTTGCCCCTGTCTTTATAGAGAGGAACACCAACACTGTTTCTCTGTTGGGATTTCATTTTCAGACCTTAAAATGATTAAAGGCAAAATACTGTCCCACATAGGCAGCAAAAATGAGAGAAGTACTGTAACTTGTTACTAGAACCCAACTGCCATATCTGCAGCGCTGCCTACTTTCATGTAGATAATTATTGTCCAGGTAAGATGGAGGTAGTGCAGTGCCCCTTCTGCTGCTACAGGAACCAAGCTTTCTGTGGCAGCCTCTGATTCCAAAGCAGGTCACAGGAACCTTATGTTTCCATCACCCTTCACCTGGTTTGTCACAAATAAAAACACTTTTCCATTCTGCTTCCCTTCATTGATTTAAATACCCCTAAAACAATGTGTTTTTAACTATACATATTCAATTCAGATATGAATGGTGCCTAACATTGATGGCTAAAGAAAACCTTTAGTTTGTGTTCGTCAATATTTGTAAATATAAATTGTTGTAGAACTACACATCCCAGCATGCCCTGCCGCAGTTTTGCTATTTGGCCATGCTAACACTGTTGCAAGGCTTTCTGGGATGTGTAGTTCAACATCAGCTGGAGAGCATTTCATTGCCCACCCCTGCTTTATAGGCATTAAGCATGTGCATCACCTACTGATCACTGCAGGGAGCAGACATGGAGAATAACTGTCTATTGCTGGTAGTTACTGCTGATAATGTTGTTAGAGTTAAGCTTACACAATCACTCTGATTCCTGGTTCTGGTCCTTGGCACACACTGCACATGCATGGATATAGGCTGCCACATGCGTCAGTAAGGGGGCACGGAGAGGGATCCAGGAGATCCCCCCCCCCCCTGAAAAAAATCCCTGATATTGGTCGGAAATGGAGGAACCGCAGAGATATCTGGTTAGATTCCTACATGGTACATCTGTGTGATCTTTAACATGTGAGTTGTTTGCACAAGTGTGCAATGGATCAGAGTGAGAGTGTGTTATATATACAGTATATGTAGAGTGCATATATATATATATATATGTGTGTGTGTGTGTATATATATGTGTGCAATGGATTAGAGTGAGAGTGTGTTATATGTACAGTGTGTATGTATGTATGTATATATATATATATATATATATATATATATATACATACATACACACACAGTATATTGTTGTACAATATTTCTTAATAAAATGGCTGGATTTTCCTATTATGGTACCGTAGGCTGCATAGCCCTGGAATAAACATTAGCAGATGACTAGTTTAATCTTTTTTTTATTGTTGCAGTCCCCTTTTCAGCAGCGATATATCCAAAGTGTGGAACTACACCAACAGTGTGGAGCAATACACAGCATCAGGGGGGACGGCAAAGAGCTGTGTGGTCACACAGGTTGAACAGCTGAGAGCCTGGATAAAAGATCACAAAGACCAGTAACATCAAAAAATACCTAAACTGAATTTCTAGATTACAAAAGAAGCTGCTTTATAATCTACGATTTATTGTGTTTCATGTATTTGGATGGCTAAGGATACCCCCAGCCAAATCTCAATATTTACCAAGATTGGCCAATTCGCCTTGCCTGTCCTCAAGTGTCACATGATGTGATGAGAGCGTGATATGATTGGTTCACATGCAGTCACGACACCTTCCACCACTGCTCTTGAGTTCCTGGCTAATAGCAAAATATATTGTGATATGAGGTGAAGGGTATTGCTCTGCTCTAAATACATAGATTATACATTGGTTATTATGGTAATTGGGTAAATTGATGGAGGTAATTGTGACCTATACATTTATCTCAATAAAGCTGAATAGTGGTCATCATTGATTTCATGTGTGATGAATGCTGGCTTGTTACATCCCTAAAGCATATTAAAGTAGTACAAATCCTTTGACCATTGTTTGCTTTGAGGCAAATTGAGGATTAGAAAGTGACTATGTTTAAATGTGGAAATTAATGCTTAAAAATGTAGGTTATGATTCAGAGCTGCACGGAAGTCCGTTCTTCTGACAGATCTTGCTGTTGTTAGTACTGCTCATGCTCCGTAGCCGAGCGCGTGCATCTACAGGAGTCATACGCATCTCAGCCACATCTCCACTAGCCGAATGTATGTAACGGGGCTTCACACATGGGCTAAGTTGAGAGAGGCCATGTAGACAGAATTGCAGGCTATGTGTATGCAGAGATCTGGCTGATCTCTAATGCATCTCTTGCACCAAGGATGAGTGTGGTGCCAATGTGCGCTGATAATGGTGATGGTTATGAAACCAAGCTTATGGATAGGTGCGCTCTCCTAGTTGCATACAACTCTGCATAAGGGTGAATAGCCACATTTCGTTTTGTGCCTTTAATGAATGTAAATGTTGCCTCCCTGCATGCAACTCTGGAGTGGTGCCAATATGTGCTACATAAAAATATAACATTCTGCTTTACACAGAACACATAGATTGTATCATACTTTTCCTGTATAACTAACCACCCCATTTAAGGTAATCTGGACCTGGAGGAACGGACACCAACAGCAAAGCTTTTCAATCCCAGGATGCTCAGGTCCTTCCCCCTATACTCTGCCCACAGCCTGAGGGCACTTCAGTTTTGTTATAACAGAGGGCTGCATTAAGCAGCCCAAGCTTTTTATTTTTTACCAAACGGACGAGCAGCACCATACTGTCCTCCGGACGTCTGTGCTGCTGCCCCATCACTCCTCCGCGGCGCCGTGACACCAAGCCTGTGCTAGGTACTCTTGGCGGGGCTCCGTGGTGGACTAGCTAGCAGGCTCCCTGGACCCCAGACTGCAGCCCGGAATCCAGGGGACAGGTAAGGCGAAACCCCATTTGCGGGGACCTACGTCTTAGTGCAGTCTTGCCTCCAGTTTTAGGAGACAGAGCGGAGGCGCTGATGTGGACACTGGCTCGACCACTCATCCACTAGACCACCAGGGAATAATGATACTGGCTCAGAGGCATATTATAAAGGCCAGGGGACCGGTCTGTTAACGTTAGCCAGGGGATAAGGCGCTCTCCCTGCAGCCCCAGCTCAGGGCGCCTTTCCACTGCGGTCTTGGTGTTCCCTAAGCTGCTCCTCCCTCACCCTCTGCACCTGCAGAGACGCGCGGCAGCCATTTTAGGTAAGCAGGTCTCCAGAAAACGCTGGGTCCAGTCTCCCTGTATACCTCTCCCACGGGCCAGGTTATACAGCGTTATATAACTGTGGTCTGTGTAGTTGATTTTAGTGCCCATTGCAGACACGTAATGTTTTTTCTGCATTTGTATGTGACTTGTGCTAGCGCTAATCTCTATTTTCTATACTGTAAGTTTATACCTGTCCCTTTTTTCTACTATACCCTGACATACTAAGGTATTGGGGGTTCATTGTACCTCACATCTGCTATTTAAGTGTGAGGACTATCACATACTATATAGTGCGGTTGCACACTACACTGTGTGCCACATATAGCGCAGTTGCACACTACATTGTTCCATAATACACATACTGCTTAGGTGTTCATTGCACTGTATAATACAGTGTATTCTATTATTCTTGTGACTTTGTCTGGCAGAGGAAAGACTGACAAGCAGCCTGATGCTGCTCCTCCTACTCTGATATCTTGTAAGTCCTGCTTTGCAGGCTTAAGCTGCGTACACACCTATAGATATATCTGTCCAATCCGTCTGGTGGGATGGAAAATCTGGTAATGTATGGGAGCAAATAACAATAGAAATTTGTTACCAAACACTGGAAAACGGACCAAATTTTCTTTCCCACCAGACAGATTGAACAGATATATATATGTAGGTGTGTACACACCTTTAGCCACAGAGGACCTCATTCAGGATGGTTTCTGTATTGTTGCACAGCCCCAGCTCCATCAGCCCCGAAGTTTCTCCCTCAGGACCCACCCTGGGCTGCCTTTTCACAAATGCTGGCAAAACTTGTGGACCAAGTAGCCGTCCCCTTATGGGATGGCCACAGCAGGTACCCCTGCAAATCCTTTGCCTCCCCCATGGATGGACATACTGGCTACCTCAGTACAGAGTTTGGATAATACCTCTACGGTTTTTCAGCAAATGCTGCAAAAAGATAAACCTTTACCTACTAAACGTACTATGATATCTTCCCAATCCACACAGTTATCTGATTCTGATATATCATCTGGGGAGGCAGAAGACGCAGATCTCTCTCACTCTGACTCCGTCTCAGGAGAAGAGGAGCCACCCTCAAAAATAAATTTACCTGCTCTTGTGAGAGCTGTTAAAACTATTCTACAAATAGAAGAGGATATACCCACTCCTAAGAAAAAGCATGAACTTTTTAAGCGGTAAAAGATTGTTTTCCAGAGTTTCCTCACTCTGACCAGCTATCTGATCACATGATAGAAGCTTGGAATATGCATGGTAAAAGGTTTCAAATTCCAAAACGGTTCAATTATTTTTACCCACTTCCAACTTCTGATTGTACTAAATGGGAAGTTCCCCCAATGGTGGATTCTCATGTAACACGTCTGGTTAAAAATGCCACCTTGCCCATTCATACTGCAAACTCCTTGAAGGAGACTACAGATAGACGTATAGAAGCTTGTCATACATCTATATACTCTCTTACAGGTGCTATTACTCGTCCTGCTAGGACTACAGCCTGGGTAGCAAAAGCCATTGAGAATTTGGCAGAGGCCCTAGAAGAGACTTTTCCCCCTGATGCTTTGAGGGAACAGCTGTCCTACATATCTCACATTAGAGATGCAGCCTCCTACTTAGGTGAAGCAGCTATGGATACGGCTCTCCTGGCCTTCGGGCCTCCAGGATATCTGCCACTTCGGTAGTGGCCCACCTCATTCTTTGGCTATGTTCCTGGAAAGCAGATGCTGAATCAAAACTGGCTCTAGAGTCTCTGCATTATGCAGGAGACATACTATTTGGTCCAGAATTGGATAAAATTTGGACTACTTTGGCAACTAAGAAGAAGGCGTTCCTTCCCTTTGCATATAATACAAAGCTGCAGACGTCATCCTTATGGTCCTTTCACAAAGCCAAGGGTCACTCCTTTCCATGGCAACAGACATCAGCCACGGTCTCCAAGCCAAAGGCCAAACAAACCTGGGCTACTAGACGTTCACCTGCCAGATCTGAGGACAAGCCTGCAGCCTGATGGGGCGGGCCTCTCCCTGGGTTGGAGGCCGACTTCTTCAATTCGCCCAAGTTTGGCATCAAACCACGTCAGATGCCTGGGTAAGAAAAGTGGTCTCCCACGGATATGCCCTCTCCATCCTGAGGCGACCCCCCCAACAGTTCTTTTGCACATTGTAATTTATAATAATATTTAAATAAAAAAGGTCGGGGTTAATAGCAGTACGGCATTGTAAAGCACTGAGGGCCTGATTCAGAGCCACTTGTAAGCGGCCGCTCGTTTGCTCCGAGCGATGTTCGCACAACTGCGCATGCGTACGGGTTGTAATATGCATGCGCGAACCAGTCATTGTGGTCGGAAATTGTGTGCTCGCAAAATAGTGAATGCCTGCTAATTTGAGTGACAGGATGAGGCGTTTGTGGGTGGTAACAGGGGAAGGTGCTTGAAAACTGGGAGTGGAGATCCGAACGCAGGCGTGCCAAAAGGTCAAAACGGGCGTTTTAAGGGTGTTCATAATTAACAAAGTAGCGTCATCGACCACATCCCTTGGTTGTTTCTTAGCCTGAACTGCTCGCATGATTGCGGTAGGAAAATCCAACCACAAGCACTGCGAGCAGTTCAGATGCCTTTCGATGTACTCGATTAATCAAATAAATAGCGGAGATGACGTAGGATGCGAGCAGCCAGGGGGCGTCTTTACAAAACAGCGAGCGCATATTTCGTTCACTCGCTCAGACATAGAGGCGTCAACAGACCGCAAAGAGCGAGCGCTCAATTTAAATAGCCGGACCCTTTTTCTGAATGACCGTTCGCAAATAGCGTCCGGCTCTGAATCAGGACCTGAGCCTACAGCCACATACTTTATTGTATTAGATGGCAATAAAACTCAGACCGTGATCATAGTGTGACTTAACTATACTCTGGTTTTATAAATCACTGAGCAGACAGATAGATATTTCACTGCATAAGAAAGTAAGACAGCTCAGACTGTGATTTATGATTGATAGCGGAGCCTTGGAATGTAAGCTAGATAGCGGAGAGGGTATGTCTGACAAAACTATCATCTATACCATTTAGTTAAGTACACATTGATTGAAGCACGGGTGAATTTGTAGCTGCAGTTTAATTACAACAGTGATCAGGGTTAATAACAATTTAACCCCATGGATCACTGATTCACTAACCTTATTTTTACTACTCTACTCGGGTCTTAATATCTGTTTGCATAGGAATAAGGATATATATCAAGCTTGAACCAACAAACAAAGAAAATTACTCCGGCGCTTATTATAAATGAATATATAAAAACTTAAATTTAAATAAATCTCAGCTGCAGAGAGTTTGGATGGGTCTGTAAAAAAACTCACCCTAAATAGAAAGACAGAAAAAGAAATAGATATATATATATAGAGAGAGAGAGAGAGAAAAAAAAACTTTTAGTTTTATTTTTCTATTCACTATGTGTATGATTAAATATGTTTTGTTTTATTGATCGAGTCCTGAACAATTTCTGCACAAGCAATGGTTGCTGTGATTTATCTGCCAATTCACATCTTTTATGGTTGATTTTTATTAGTGCAGAGGTTTTTTATATATATATAGAGTTCCATATATCAAGCTTGATCTCTTATATTAATATCAGAACAACAATTAATAAAAATCTATTGACATCCGCTCCGTAACAATACTAATCTCAGTGGTATAAATGATTGACATTCTCTTGCAACAATTGTTGCAATCTACACTGTAATACTTTCAGTTTGTGAGAAACCTATTTTACAAATAGATACAATATTTAGGTTTGAGATTGTCACAGTTCGTATAAAGCTATTGGATACATTACTATCTCTATAGATTTATCTTATCCATAGATATCAAAAGGATATTCTATACCCTTGTGTTAAAACACATTTACTATTAGAGTAATCATAATTTGTAGTGGAACATAGGCCCTCATTCAGAGCCGTACGCTCTGAGCAGAGCGCACGCTCTGAATGAGGGCCGGCCTCCATAATTATGGAGCGTCCTCCTGGACGCTCGTATAGCTGTGGGTCACCACCCACAGCCTATACGAGCGTGCAGTTTGATGGCCGCGATGGTCTTGACCATCGCGACCATCGCCACTGCGAGCCGGAGCCTGCGGTTGAGTTTTTCAACCGCAAGGCCCGGAGTGATTTTGGCTCTATCAGAGCCAAAATCACTCCCACTGACATCAAAAGTGATGTCAGTGGGCCGGCTTCTGACGGTAGGCGTTCCCTTGGGAACGCCCCCGTCAGGGAGGCACGCCCACCAAAGGGGGCGTGCTGTCAATCAACAGCACGCCCCCTTTGATCAGACACAACGAGCATAGGAAAGTCCTTCGCTCGTCGCGTCTGGCGCATGCGCACGACGGAGCTCCCGCCGTCGTGCGCATGCGCAGTGCACAATATCGACCCACTTGCGAGCAGACAGCCGCTTGCGAGTGGGTCTGAATCAGGCCCATAGTGTATTATGATTATACTTTATTGATACACATTTATTAAATCATTTTCTTTTTTCACTTATATAACGTTCACCTTGCACTTTTATCACATTAATATGGAACTGTATCATTTTGCGTTGCGTTTTTGTTTCAGTGAGTTATATGTGTCTTTTTAATGAGTATTAATAAAAGTTATATTGTATAATTTATTGGTCTAAGTGCACTGCCAGACAGACTTCTTTTCTTTCTCCTTTTTGTATTAGATTTTATGGTATCCCTAGACAGTACCAATAGCACCTTCTCATCAACAATATCTCTGATTTGCTACACTGCAGCAGCATTACCAATTCCAGGCTCTGCCGTTTGGCCTCTCAACGACCCCTTGGGTCTTCACCAAGATCATGGCAGTTATGTCGGCCTCTCTTCGTCGTCAAGGGATCAGACTGCTCCCATACTTAGACGATATCTTGCTGTTGGCAAGCTCCCCAGAGACTCTTCACAGTCATCTGCAGGTAGCCATTGCCTTTCTACAAATGCACGGTAGGCTGATCAACAGGAAAAGTTTTCCTGACACCCTCTCAAAGGATGGTACATTTGGGAGCCCACCTGGACTCTCGAGTTCATAAAATCTTCCTAACGGTGGACAAGATTTCAGCACTACAGCACAGACTAAGCAGACTGCTTCACAATCACAGAGTGTCGATTCACTCTGCAATACAGGCCTTGGGATAAATGGTGTCTACCTTCGACATGGTGGAGTTTGCCTAGTTTCACTCCAGGCCCCTTCAACACTGGATCCTCTCTGGGATCCCGAACTGGGCTCTCCTCACCACGGACGGAAGCCTCCGAGGGTGGGGTGCAGTAACTGGCCAGCACTCCATCCAGGGTCGATGGTCCCCAGTCAAGGCAGTGTTGCCAATCAACATCCTGGAACTTCGAGCAATCTTCAGCGCTCTCACTCTGGCTCAAAATATTCTCAAAAACAGGCCAGTACAAGTACAGTTCGACAATGCCTCTGCTGTGGCCTACCTCAAACACCATGGGGCACTCAAAGTCAGTCAGCAATGACAGAAGTGTCCTGCACTCTCACCTGGGCCGAACACAGTCTCCCAGTCATCTCCGCAGTGTTCATTCTGGGGATTCTCAATTGGGAGGCGGATTTCCTCAGGCGTCACGACGTGCATGCAGGAGAATGGTCTCTACATCCAGAAGTCTTTCAGCTTCTAGTGGACCAATGGAGTCTTCCGGAGGTGGATCTCAACAACAAACTTCCAATTTATGGAGCCAGAACAAAGGACCCCGACGCGGCCTTCACAGATGCATTGTCTGTGAAATGGAACTTCCATTTAGCATATCTCTTCCCTCCAATATCCCTGCTTCCTCGAGTGCTTCAAAAGTTCAGACAGGAGGAAGGCACAGTCATTTTAATCGCTTCGGCCTGGCCCAGACGTCACTGGTACTCTGATCTTCAAAGGCTCTCCATAGACGTTCCTCTTCAGCTACCTCTAGGAGTAAACCTGTTGTCTCAGAGTCCATGTCTACATCTGGACCTAGCCCCTCTGTCTTTAACAGCTTGGCTCTTGGGACATCCATCCTAACGGCTAAGGGTTTTTCCAGCTCTGTGGTCAAGACCATGCTAAAAGCACGTAAACCAGACTCAGCCAGGATTTACCACAGAATATGACATACATATTTCCAATGGTGTGTTCCAAGAAACTATGATCCTCCGGTCTTTAAGGTTTCTAGAATTCTTGGCTTTCTTCAAGCTGGATTGGATCTAGGCCTCTGCCTAGCATCTCTGTCAGTGCATGTCTCTGCTTTGTGTATCTGGTTTCAGCG
>JAUIMM010000389.1:7860000-8030000 GCA_031769625.1 Taudactylus pleione | reverse complement strand
CTTCTCCTGGTCATTTATTTCCTTCTCTGTGTGAGAGTGTGATTCCTCAGTGTACCAGGCCTCCTCCTCTCCTATACTGCTCCTTCCTTGGGCTTGTTAACAAAACTGAAGTGCCCTCAGGCTGTGGACAGGGTATAGGGGGAAGGACCGGAGCATCCTGGGATTAAAAAGCTTTGCTGTTGGTGTCCGTTCCTCCAGGTCCCACCCATACCCCAATGTCTCTCCGAGGACCCTATGGATTTCGAAGAAAGACAGTTAACCAAGGTAAGTTTTACCATAACTCTCCTTTTTAACTAGACATTGCACACATTAAGGAACCTAAACTAGAAACAAATTGACAATGGTTTAAAATAAAGAAAAAGGCACCCAAAAGTAACTGCCCCTTCAAGATTTTTTTAAATACGGCATATTGCTCATAAATAATGAAATCTCAGTAACAGGCAACTGATCACGCAACTTTTTATGCTTCACCTGTCGCTTTGGATGCAGTCATGGTCCGTTCAGCCACATTTTTGAATGCATCATCAGCACCATTGGAAGTAGAAATTGGTCACTAAGGAGAAATACATACGACATTCAAAGAAACACTGAAATTAGCCATGGCTTCTACTAACTGTATTTCCTTGCAAAAAGCTGCAGATGCCCAGTGTCTATGATCATTATTACAAATGATGTTATTTCTATTTACCAATGAGGCTAGATGACCCATGGATGTATCACAATGCAGAACAACATACACTGGACCAATGGAAGCACCCTATATCTTGTAGTAGATAAGTTTTGTCCTGGTGAAAATCATAGAGTACACTATTGTGTCAATTGGACAACTAGGTGGTAAGTATTAAACTCTCTCTATAGATGATGAAGTCACACCTCGGACAATCTTGCACAATTGTCCTATAGTGGTTGCTAAATGTAACAGTGAGCGGGACAATCTCTTAGATCTGCGACTTCGGGAGTCCAACATTCAGAAAGGGAGTAGAAAAGACAACAACATAGTGTGTACCTGTGAAGTACTGTGATGGGTAGTCCAAAACTTTGGAAATATTAAATTCACCTTCGTATGTGGTGAAATCTGAGCACTCTGTCCGTCCTTGGTTGTGAACAAGATGAGATTAGCATAATATAATGACTTCTATTACTAACTCCTGTTAAAATATAATTAGTCCCATATCACACATATTTATTATTTAAATAAATTAAACAAAGTACTGTAATTACTCATCCTTTTACTGACCTTTTCAGTAATATCATAACATAATATAAACTGTAATTATATAGGCTGGATATACAGTAAGTCCTTTGAACAGCACAGTCTGAGCAGTCATGCGCCCAAAGCTTGCCTTGGGCTTCACAGAGATCCAGGTCACAGAAAAATGATATAAGTACCTGATATGTAGGTACTGATGAAAAACAGATATGATTAGGTAGATGGATTCTTGAAGTTCCTCAGAGGTAGAGAACACTCTACCTTTGACCAAATTGTTAACTAATCTAACCCCTTCCAAGGACCAATATAAAAAAAAACAGAAAAACAGAGTGGTGAAATCTGGGTTGAATCAGAGTGGGAGAAGAGGGGATGGAAGATGAGCTAGTTAATAAAATTTGTTACAATATAGCGAGATAGAATGAGCAATGACAGGATGAGAGCGAGCCTCAGCTAGGATGAGGAGACCAAAGTGTGGAACCTGCGGAAGCAGTAGAAAGAGACGATTATTTCATATCCACCTATATCCAAGAGCCTGGGGGAGAGCACCACTGTGTGCACTGAGGTAACCCGGCAGCATAGAAATACTTCTTGAAATCAAGTACACCCAAGCCATCCGCCAGCCCCTAACACAGCAATATACCGGCCCTAACTCCTGTTTCCTTGTCAGCCCATATAAATTGAGAAATCATCCAATGTAGACTGATATGTATTGGAAGGGTTATAAATAGGCAATGTCTGGTCTGAATTTACTAGACTGACAAATAAAATGGATGTTGATTTTTAGTAATGGGAGGCAAAAAAATATCCAGAATTCACTTTAACATTATTTTATTACCAATTATTTATATAGCTCACACATATTCCGCAGCGCTTTACAGAGAGAATATTTGGCCATTCACACCAGTCCCTGCCCCAGTAGAGCTTACAATCTATATTCCCTATCACAGTCATACACATTAAAGTTCATTTTGTTGGGAGCCAAATAGCCTACCAGTATATATTTGGAGTGTGGGAGGAAACCCACGCAAGCACAGGGAGAATATACAAACAAAACACAGTTTTGGGCTGTGGTGGGAATGGAACCCACAACCTCAGTGCTGTGAGGCAGTAATGCTAACTATTACACCGTCTGCTGCTTAACATTAGGGAGAGAACCGAAATTAGGAGGCTCGATAAAGACATTAGGAAAGGAGGCTTGTGGCCTTAAAATAGAAAGAATAGGACATCATCAGCATAGAGAGCTATTTTTTGATCCTGATGACCTACTACATCTGAGATAGTGTTGACAAATCCTGTTGTGCACCATTAGTGATTTTAGGGAGGGAGCCATTCACAAGGACTGAGGCTTGCGGTTTATTGGTAAAGGGCAGAGATCCTAACCAGAAATGTCCTTCCAATGCCACCAGCACCCTCATCTTGAAGGACCAAGCTATGTGATCAAATGCTTTTTTAGCATCCAGGGCTATTAGCAGAGCAGGATACTTTGAGATATTAATTTGATATATAAGATTGATCATGCTTTTGGTGTTGTCCAGTGCTTGACTACCAGGGATAAATCCAACTTGGTTAGTATGGATAAACTTAGAACTGCCCTGTATCAACTCTGTTACATGATGTCCCTGCCCAGTATATACATATAGGATAAAAGCTGAACTTGCACATGAAGGCCTCTACTGCTGAAGCAGTTAGCAGAAGAGGTCAGGGGGCTGATGCTGAGTTTGGAGCAAAGCATAAAAAGCAAATAACTTTCCACCTGGGTAAACCCATGCTGCACTGCAGGTAAGACAGATTTAAAATGTGCAGAGAGATTTAGATTAGGGAGGGGCGTGTCCAAATAAGTCTAAATTGCAGTGTAAAAATAAAACTGACCAGCAGTAGTGGCATAACTAGGGCAGGGCCGCCGGATCTTGTGCCCTGGGCGCCGTGGGACAGGGGGCGCCACCGGCCACAGTACCGGCCCGTCCTAGTTAGCCAGTGTACTGCCGATCGTAGTGAGTGCGGTCAGTGCTACACAATTACTCATGACCGGCGCTAGGCTTCCCAGCACCCAGCGCCATCCTGTGCTGCACAGCCGCTCCCCTTCCCTCCCCCTGAGTGCTTACCCAATAGCACCAGGCAAAGGGTGTGAGGCGGACTCAGGCCTCAGTGCATTTACACACCGCCGCCGCCGCCAGGTAAGTGTTTTTGTTTGTTTTTTACTTGTGTGTCTGCACTACTGGGGGCACTGCATCGAGGGGGACACCTACTGGGGAGAGATTACTACTGGGGGAATTGAATTGGGGGCAGCCTCTACTGGGGAGGACTACTACTGGGGGCACTGAATAGGAGGGGACCACTACTGGGGGCACTATCTAAAGGGCATTGCATAGGGGGTACCACTACTGGGGGCACTATATAAGGGGCACTGCATAGTGGGGACCACTACTGGGGCCACTGAATAGGGAGGACCACTACAGGGGGTACTGGATAGGGGGGATCACTGCTGGGGGCCTGCATAAGGGGGACCACAACTGGGGGCACTGTATAAGGGGCACTATTGGGGGCCTGCATAAGGGTGATCACTACTGGGGGCACTGTATAAGGGGAACTAATGGGGGCTACATATGTAGGCCCCCAGTAGTGGGCCCCCTTAAGAGGGACCACTACTGGGGACATTGCATACTGGGGGTACTGTATAAGGGGCACTGCATAGGGGACTGTATAAGGGGCACTGCATTAAGGTGCATATGGAATGGAAAGGAATGTTCAGAGTGACGAGAAAGGGGTGTGTCATATTTACACGCCCCATTTTTAAGTGGCGTGCGCACATGGGGGGAGCTCCATTTTTCAATTTGCCCTGGGCCCCAAATATCCTAGTTATGCCACTGCCCAGCAGACAGTATTTACCCTGCAAAAGCAGACCGTATTTACCTTGCATGCAATATATATACAGGGTAGTCCATAAGTGTTATAAAAAGGAAATGAGTAAGGAAATATTAATCCAGTGCCTACACATATGATATATGGAGTGGGGAAATCTTTTTAGGGTATGTCACCGACATGGCAGTCATCTTGAAGTCGGCCATCTTGGATTCAACTCTAATTTTTTAATTTGGAAGGTTGTCCTGTGACATCAAACAATGGTGTTCTTAGTTTAATGCATCTTTATTCATTATTCATTCTCGAGTTTTATCATAAAGTTGATAGGATATTTTCAAACTGCTGTCCACCATGTTGCAGTGTTAAGGCTGTTCCCTTTTTACCATTCCTGATTAACCTTGACCAACATGTCTGGCTGAATCTGAGCACAAGCATTATCAATTAATTGTTACAGATAATAATGATCTTATATCTTCACAGCATAAACACGTTCCTTCAGGTAACCCCACAGAAATAAATTTTGGTATCTTAGTGTCCACTGGACTGGGCTTCTATGGCCAATCCACCTTTGTGGAAACTGCACATCAAGATATTCCCTCACAATGGGTTCATAATGAGGTGGAGGACCATCTTGCTGGAAGAAATTAAGATATGACCCATCATCTGATAATAATGAGGGAAAAATATCTTCATCTAACAACCTCTTGTAACATGCTGCTGTTAATGTTCCATCAATGAAGAATGGTCCCACAATACGGGTACCCCACAAACCACACCATACCAACTGTTTTGCCGAGGCTACAACCCTACAGGCATCCATCCAGCGAGGGTTTGTCTATGACCAGTACCTGTGGTTCTGTTTGTTTACCTCACCATTGATGAAGAAATTTGCCTCATCACTAAACAATACCTGGTGTGGAAAATGAGTGTTCAGTAGCTGTGTTACCCAGTGTGCAAACTCCACCCGCCGGTCTAGGTCATCCTCAGTCAGATGTTGCAACATCTTATTCTTGTAGGGCTGCCATTTACAGCGGGTAAAATAAGTATTGAACACATCAACATTTTTCTCAGTAAATATATTTGTAATGGGGCTATTGCAATGACATTTTCACCAAATGGCAGCAACAACCCATGCAATCCAGACATGCAAAGAAATCAAACCATAGATGTCCATAAATTAAGTTATGTGTAATAATGTGAAAGGACACATGGAAAAAGTATTGAACACATGAAGAAAGGGAGGTGCAAAAAGGCATGGAAAGCCAAGCCACAAGCTGAAATCTATCAGTAATTAGAAAGCAATCCTGCCCCTCTTCAGTGCAAATTAATATAAGCTGGTTCAGTCCCAACTGATGGCCTATAAAAAGGTGTCTCATTACCAAGGTGTCACACAAGAAACATCTCCTTGTTGCAAAACATACTGATTGCATTGTGTGAGGTTCTGGTTTTGTTGTGGGCCCGGGGTGGTAAAAGGAGCAGACACTGAAGCAGATTTAAAAATAAATGTGGAGTTTTTAATGAGTGGCTTAACAGACATGAATGTGGAAAAACAAAAAGTCTGGGTACAGCACTAAAGTGCACTTGGGAAACTGAAGTGAAGCAATGGGAAAAAGTCCAGGTAGTGATAACAGAAGGTAGTCCAGTATTCCAGGGTTTGTGAGGCTGAAGTGAGTTGCAGGCTGAAATGAATGGCAGGCTGAAGTGAATTGCAGGCTGAAATGAATGGCAGGCTGAAGTGAATTGCAGGCTGAGAAATAATGTCCAGGGAAACTGCAAGTGGAGGCAAGGTGCAGGGTAACAGCTGACACAGGTACTCAGGCAAGAGAAAGGCAAAGGAGGAGGCAGGAGCGAGCGGGGCTGGAACAGGCTAGGTAATGATCCCAACAGACAGGTGAATGAGCACAGGAACTCTCTCTCGCTGAGAAACACGTTGCACTGGCAATGAGAGGAAGCTTGGCAATCCCTTAAATACCCAGTGCTGCACTATGACAGGCCAGAGAGAGCATGTGACACACCAGGATAGGGTGACTAGATCACATGACCGGAGTAAGATGGTGGCGCCCATGCCAGAACGGAAGCACCACCAGGCCTAATCAGACCAGAGTGACAGTATGCCCGCACAGGACTACGCGCAGCCAATGCACCCCGCCAGATACCAGTGCCACCGCCAGACGCCCCTCACCATAGCGTCCTCACAGGTAATACCTGCCGGCCAGCATGCCGAGAAACCCTGGTCGTGACATATTGGTTACAGAAAGATTTCTAAACTTCTGAATGTTGCAGTGAGCACTGTTAGGGCCATAATCCAGAAGTAGAAAGAACATCATTACACAATAAACCAGCCACGACTAGGTGCTCCGCAGCCCATACCCTTAGTGTGTATCCATAACACAAGTACTATGAAGCCTCAGGCCGTACCCCATTGTATATCCACAACACATGTACTGTGAAGCTGCAGGCCGTACCCTTAGTGTTGTTTAGTAGTTTATTAAATTGCCATACTGTCTGCCACTACAGTGCCACTCTGTTTTCTAGATGTGCTATGTTGGAAGCTGAACTGCCATATGTTTTCACTGCTGTCGCTTAGCTTAGTCAGCCAGCTAGCTCGGTGCAACCTTTTGGCCTAAAATGGATGAAATCAATATTGTGAGCTGGTCAAAATTGACTGGAAATTAATGTTATTGAGGTTAATAATACAGTAGGAACAAAAACAGGCCCAAATTATGTGATTTCAGCTGTTTTTATGATTTTTTTAGACAAAAAATACATATCCAAAACCAATACACACGAGCAGTTTTGTCAAATCCAGATCCAGAACACAAAGGAGATACAGATCCAAAATCAAAACATGGTTGGTGCACATCTCTAATCTTAACGTACTCTACTATGATAATAAATGGGGAAGTTACAGAAAAAAAAACACATTTATTTAAGTGTAAATAAAGCTGTTTATAGGATTCTTAGTTCACATTTCCATTGAGGTAAAAGTTAAAGGTTGCCACTCCCCCTCTCCCAGTCCAGTGGTCCGTTCCAATGTTCCCTGCCCCGTGCTCCCTCCATGTCCAGCCTTCCCTGCCCTGTGCCTTGCCCAGGTCCAGCCTTCCCTGCCATGTGGCCTCTCCTAGTCCATCATTACCTGCCATGTGCCCTCCCAGGTCCATCCTTCCCTGCCCTGTGCCCTCCCAGGTCCAGCCTTCCCTGCCCAGTGTCCCCCCCAGTGCAGCATTCCCATCCATGTGACCCAGCATTCCCTGTCCTGTGCCCTCTGAGGTCCAGCTTTTCCCTGCCCTGTGTATGCCACCTAGTTCCATCCTTTCCTGCCATGTGTCCCCTCTCCCTAGTCCAACCTTTTCTGCCATGTGTCCCCTCTCCCTAGTCCATCCTTCCCTGCTCTGCCAAAAACCAAAAAAATTAGCCACAGGCACTAAAAAAGGATAATAATTCACAATTATATGAAACCTATGGATGTGTAACACTGCTGTTAAAAAATGGTTGCTTAGCCAAATGAAACAAAAAAATAGAAAAAAACAGCGCCGTGGGACAAACTCCCTATAGCAAAAAAAATCGTTACTGATTGCGTGAAACATGAATAAAAGTTAAGAATCTGTGAAAACTGAAACACAGTGGCTTTATAGTAATGTAGCCATATTACACAGCAGTCTGTTGCTCAAAGAAGCAATTGAAAGTTTTGTTTCCAGATGCATCCACTTTCATATAGAAACAATGGCCCTCATTCAGAGCCGCTCGTTAGCGGCAGTACGCTCGTTCCGAGCGATGTTTGCACATCTGCGCATGCGTACGCTTTTTAGTACGCATGCGCGAACCAGTCAGTGCGGCCGAAAATCCTTTGTACGCTATATAGCGAGTGCCTGCTATTTTGAGTGACAGAATGAGGCGTATGTGGGTGGTAACAGGGGAAGGTGCTTGAAAATGGGGAGTGGAGATCCGAACGCAGGCGTGCTTAAAGGTCAAAACGGGCGTTTTATGGGTGTGTATATTTAAAACAGCAGCGTCATTGACCACGTCACTGGGTTATTTTATAGCCAGAACTGGTCGCAAATTTGTGGTAGCAAACACCAACCACAAGAATAGCGAGCAGTTCATACGCTGGTCGATGTACTCGATTAATCTAATAAATAGCGGACATGACGTAGGATGCGTGCGGCCAGGGGGCGTTTTTAACAAATAAACGAGCGTATGTTTTGCTCGTTCGTTCAGACTTAGAGGTGTGAACAGACTGCAATGTGCGTACGGATCATTTGAATAGCCACCCCTTGTTTTTAAACGAACGACCGCAAATAGCGAACGGCTCTGAATGAGGGCCAATGTGTTAAAAAGTTTTCCAAAACAAAATAGTGGAATTGAACCTGTACTAGCAGTTCTGACTGCAAGTGTTCCAAGATGTAAAATAATGTAAAAAATGATCAGTCATCAGTATTTGTGCAGCATATCAATCTGCATGGTCCTGCAGCCGTGTCTGGCTAACACATACGTGTCACCTCTTTATGGGGTCTATTTATCAAGCAGTGAAAAGTGTGGAGAAGTGGACCAGTGGAGAAGTTGCCCATAGCAACCAAACAGCTCCTATCTATTACTATCTAGATTGTACTTGATAAATGCTACTTCAAAGCTGATTGGTTCCTATGGGCAACTTCTCCACTGGTTCACATCTCCACACTTTTCACTGCTTGATAAATAAACCCCTATGTGATCAGGTGACGGGTGAATGCTCTCTCGTGACGTTAAGCGGGAGCTCCTGATGGGCTCACTGAATGTGAGCAGACACCCTCTGTTGTGTTGTATATTAGTGATTGATGTGGCGGTGGACTGTTCTCACCCCTCAAATGAGACTCAATTCTCTCCGGCTGTGGGCTCTTCTGCTTGCTACCAACCGCTAACGTCAATACTTGCTGCATGTTTGATGTGGGCACAGGCCAGTCGAGTCCCGTGTTTGACAGCAACCTGATGAGGAGAGTCAGATATGCGAGGGCACTCACAAGCTGTGGACAAAAAGTACTTCTACCTAACGTGTTTCTTCCCAGACAGGAACTTCCTGAGTGGTGTGTCCAATTAGGAGTGTTGACCTGCTACATATACCAGACTCAGGGGCCTATGTATCAAGCTGTTTTTTACATAAAATTATGTAGAAACTGCAGTTTCTGCATCATTTTATGTATCGATCGTATGTACTAATGGCACAATGCAGGAGATTTCACAGACCTCTCCGGCAAAGTGTTAATTAACACTTCAGATCGCAGTCCCCATTATTATCAATGGGGACTACGATCTGACCCCTATGTACTAAACTCCAAAAATCAAAGCTTTTCAGAGTTTAGCCCCAGTAGTTTACATCATCTTCAGATGGTGTAAACTGCTATTTACCTATGGGGGCTCCCGGTGCAGGAGAGAGATCTGTTGATCTTTTCCCCTGCAGCCCCCGGCCAGTCTCTGAAGCTGGCGCTGTGCGCATTCGCAGTTTCAGCTTACACCATGGAAGTCTTTCACTTCAATGAAAGACTTCTCCGGAATGCCGGGGATATAACTCACAGGGACTTTGGTTACCGCAGCAGCTGTCCCTGCGAGTTCCTGTTAGTACATAGCTGCGATTATTAATACAGAAACCCCTTAAATTGCCAAGACACCTGTGGATTATCTATGTTTATTAGACCCATTCAGGGCCGGTGCAAGGTTTCAGGGCGCCCTACACAAAGGTTCACAATGCCGCCCCTGTTTTCCCCCAAACCCTCCGCCCAGCTAACAGACACATACACAGCGCCCTAATAATATTCACATGACCCGAATTAAATGGATGATTCCCCCTGCAGTGCCCCCAGTAGTAATGCTCCCTGCAGTGCCCCCAGTAGTAATGCCTTTGTAGTGCCCCCAGTAGTAATGTTCCCTGCAGTGCCCCCAATAGTAATGCCCCTTGAAGTGCCTCCAGTAATAAGGGCCCCTGTAGTGCCCCCAGTTGTAGTGCTCCCAATAGTGTCCCCATATGATGCCCCCAGTAGTAAGGCCCCTGTAGTGCCCCCAATAGTAAGGCCACTGTAGTAAGCCCTCCCCACACACATGCAAAAAAATTAATAAAAAACCCTGTTCCAGTGACTGCTACCGTCCGTCCCCGGTGCCCGCTCCTCGGAACTATGGGAGTGATGTCATGACATCATTCCCATATTGCACTGCCACTGGCGCCGGGGGGGGGGGAGAGGAGCCGGGCGCCCGCTGGTAACAGAATCGCAGCGGGTGCCTGGCAAATGGATGGTGCAGGGGGTGCGATCACGCCATAGCAATCGCGCCCCCTGCACCCTCCATTGGCCGGCGCCCCTAGGTAGCTGCCTAAGCTTGCCTAGTGGTAGCGCCGGCCCTGGACCCATTGATACTATGTTGAGATAGTTTTGAGACTGGTAATATGTTGAAACAATAGTAAATACCCATGAACAAAAATTAAGCATAAAATGCACATTATGACAGAAATGAAAAAGTGTATAACATGTATAAAAAAGGATATGGATATAATTATATAAATAATACAAATGTAAAAATATATTTTCCATGATTAATACATTCTGTTGCAATGAATCCTATTTGACTCTACAGTTTAATTAAGTTTAGTTCTCGCAGATAACAATAAGACTGTGGGGCTAATTCAGCTAATTCAGTTGACTGTGGGGCTGAATGCAGATTCCTGATTATCTGCATGTGTAGGACCCATTCTGTGAATGTGCAGAATGGGTCCTGCTAACACGCACGCTAGCCCTTGAATATCTCTGCCTGACTGACAGTCAGAAGCATTTAAGAGGCGGTGCGGGGGTGGCCGACGTTCCCAAAAATGGGGCGTGTTCGCCCTGTTTTCCAGGAGTGGATAGCCCAGAGACTGCGTGGATATACGCAGTCTGCTGGGCTTGCAAGCCGACCAACCTGAGTAAGCTGAGGCTTACTCAGCTGGCCAGCCACCCGCCGCTGTCCACCATCGCAACCATCGACCACTGATGGTCGCGATGGTGATCCCAGCACTGCGGCCTTCGTCACAGTGCTGGGATCGCAAATGCAGCAGGGGGTGTCATAAACCTCCTGCTGCATTTGCATGATTGCAATGATCGCATTGCAAAGTTGCCTGCGTGCATATATCATATACAGTTTTCTATAGCCTGCCTGCAGCTTTGCAATTGAGACCTTGCTGGATCAGGGCCCTGTGTCTTTCTGACATTCATCCAAAAAAAACCAATGTTGTAAATGCTCAGCAGCAGTAAAAACAGAAGTAAAAAACATACAAAGTTATTAAATTTATGATGATAATAATAATAATAATAATAATAATAATAATAATAATAAATAATAATAATGAGATGGTGTCCTATCAATTGCAATTCTTTAATTTTCTTACTTTAATTTCCACACTCTGATTTACTGATGTTTGAAAGTAAAGAATTGCAGTAAATAGGGCCCCATCTCTTTATTATTATTATTTCTTATTATTATCATAAATTTCAATTCTGTATGTTTTTTACTTCTGCTTTTACTGCGGCTGAGCATTTATTATTGTTTTTTCTCGCCTCCTAAGGTGCGAGCAGAAATCCGACTAGCCGGCCGCGATGCTGTTTTCCAGCTTAGCGCAGCGCTGACACCCTCGTGGCCGGCACTTTAGTCAGAGAATGGCGATTACCACAACTAAACACCCAGCTTAAGGCGTGGTAACCGGCATTCTCCAGTTTAAGTGGTTCTAGTCAAACTTAACAGCGTGGTCAGTTGACTAGCTCCAGGAACTCCTGCCCAGGGCTATTCAACATAGCGCTGAATTGAATTGCCCCCATTGTTTCCGGCTTTTTCAATACGTTTAATATGGTCTCCAGCTTTTTCAATGCAATTAATATGATTTCAGTTTTTATCAATATACTTTTTAAATGGTTTCCGGCAACAGTTGGTGGCATGGGCGGATTAATGTGGAAAAGCATCCCGGGAAATTTCCGAAAGCAGCCATAATGGGGACTGGTCTGTTGAGGAGACAGGGTTTGTAGAGGGGGGCGGTACAGGCTTGGCCTGGGCCGCCAGAGAGTCCTGGTGGGCCCCACTGATTTGTAGCCACACCCTCCCTACGGCACTGTCTGCTAGAGCAGGCTGCAGTAGGGATGACCATCAATGGGTCCATCGGTGATTACCATCGATGGCATGCAAACCATCTATGGTGAACCATCAATGATTTGCACTCCTCAATGGCCACCACTGCTAGGAGCATGGCGGGCCACAGGCCAATAAAAAACGCAGGCAGGGCTTAGCGGCCGGTAAAAAAAATTACCATCGGCTCCCACTAGTCTATCCATGAATGAGAACCATTAACTCTATTATCAATGGCAAAACCATCGGTCATCGACAATTTACCATCAGTGATAGCTAACTATCGATGGTCAATGACCATCCCTAGAGTGCAGTGCAGCTACTTGCCGGGCAGTCATCCAGGCTGTGACTGACCCGGCTGGCAGCTACATGCAGAGGACCGGGTCACACTGTAGTCAGACTCCGCACTGCACTACTGGGTAATAAATCCCAGTAGTCTGCAGAGGAGCATGCGCTAAGCTCTGATTGGATGAGACCATTACATGCTCCTCTGACCCATGGAGATCAGCAGCAGCAAAGCCTCTTATGGGAGTGACTCATTGTGAGGCTGTGACTGCTGCCAGCTGCTGTGGCTTCTGAAGAGTACACTGTGTAGGCACTACAGTGTGGCATAATGTGTGGGCAGTACAGTATGGTGTAATGTGGGGAGCATTACATTGTTGTGTAATATGGGGGACACTACTGTTTGGCATAATGTGTGGGCAGTACAGTATGGTGTAATGTGGGGAGCATTACAGTGTGGTGTAATATGGGGGACACTACAGTGTGGCATAATGTGTGGGCACTACAGTGTGGCATAATGTATGGGGCACTATAGTGTGGCATAATGTATGGGCACTACACTGTGGCAAAATATGGGGGGACTACAGTGTGGCATAATGTTAGTACATGTGTAGAGGTATCATTTACCCATAACTGACTAGCATTGTAATGGTTACTGGGTGGCTCACAACTACCTCTGACTCCTCCATGCTCACCACTACCTTCCTGACCCCTCTTTACTCACCACTACCTATCTGTACTAACCCCTTGACCCCTCTGTTCCAAACACTATCTCTCTGCACTACCCCCCTGACCCCTCCTTACAAACACTATCTAGTCACCTCTTTTGCTGCAGTTGTATCTGCGGCTTTATGCGAATGCACCTTGCATGGTGTACATTCATACTATACAATGAGCCAGTGGCAGAACTAGTGTGTGATGCGCCCAGGTGCAAAAATATGCTCTGGGTCTCCACGCACTGTGTCTCCACGCACAGCGTCCACTGTGCCTAAGACACGTATTTTCCCAGAGGTTGTTCATTTTATGCCCTCTAAGCTCGCAGGCCCCATTATAGTTACATCCCTGATCATGTCACTACTTTGTATTATGTTATGTAGGGTTAAGGGACAAGGGAAAAGTCAGGGAAGATGGGGAGAAAAGGGAAAATAAGTAAAGGGTAGGACACCGCACAGAGAGATGGTATATTGTTCAAAGAAAACAAATGATGTATAGCCGATATTCTGAAAGAGGGTGCTCCCTAGGAGTTATTGACCATAGATAAAAAGGGGAAGAAGAAAGTACTCCTCTTTTGTGGGGCACACCTCTTATATTAATATTTAACCTTTATTGTATTTAATTTAAAAGTATATGATGTAATCACAGTAATATGAAAGCATACAGGTTCAGTAGACAAAATTTCATTTGTTAGATATTGAGAGATATGTTGGCATTCAATATATATATTATTGATATCTCACATTGAATATAATCAAAACACCTCAAAAGAACATAAAACAAAATAAAACAAAATTATTATGCCTAGAAAAAATTAACTTAGAAAATATATGTTAAAGATATTGAATATTGACAATTTAGCTATATTTAAACCTTAGGACAAATATCCTCCAGTGAAGTACCAGAGAAATGAGATACAGTAAATTGACAGTGAGATATGATTTCTGTCCAAAGAAAAATGTTAATTAAATAGGATACAGTAATTAATAAATCTGGACTAGGTCTAATGATCTGTCAATTGTGTGATGTACACGTCCTCTACTGTATAAGGGACATGAACTTGGTATCTCACTGAAATGCTATAAAACAGTGATCCTTAAAACAAAAAACAATGTGTTAATAAATAATTGTATATGCTTAAAAGCATATATCAATAGGAAAAACAATACTCTGTTGAAATAAGAAAAAACATGTTTGTAAGTGATTTATATATGCAAAAGGAGCATATATCGGCAAACATATAAGTGCAAATAGAAAAATGTATAAGTGAAAAAAACACACAATTTTAAAAATTTAGCACCTTAAACCAGACCTGTTGTCCTAAATTAATTCATTGGGTGAGGTGTCCCTCATTTGACTGGGAAATTAATTTTTAAGGTAAGTATTGCTGTAGTAATGTATCTAGTACAGAGTGAAAAGCAGTATCCGTGCATTTAGATACACTGGGATCTGCTTTCTCCAGTCTTATGAAAATATCAGACTGGAGATGAGAGTCCCTATGCAATGGCACAGTTAAGAAACATGAGACTGCTTCTGCTGCTAGCTCTGGTTCACAGCTTTGCCCTGTTGCTAAGCATTGCAGGGTATTAGCATGGATCCTAAGCTAGTGAGAGAGCAGTGAAAATAAGAACAAAGTACTCGCGCGTTTCGCCGGGGCCTTTCTCTTCCTGTGAGAAAGCCCCCGGCAAAACGCGCGTCAGGCACTGCTCCACGGGTACCTCTGTGCGCACAGAGGACCCCTGCACCACCAGACCTGTGTCCACTGGGACTTCACAACATACAACTATCAGGTACTTTGTTCTTATTTTCACTGGTCTCTCACTAGCTTAGGATCCATGCTAATACCCTGCAATGCTTAGCAACAGGGCAAAGCTGTGAACCAGAGCTAGCAGCAGAAGCAGTCTCATGTTTCTTAACTGTGCCATTGCATAGGGACTCTCATCTCCAGTCTGATATTTTCATAAGACTGGAGAAAGCAGATCCCAGTGTATCTAAATGCACGGATACTGCTTTTCACTCTGTACTAGATACATTACTACAGCAATACTTACCTGAAAAATTAATTTCCCAGTCAAATGAGGGACGCCTCACCCAATGAATTAATTTAGGACAACAGGTCTGGTTTAAGGTGCTACATTTTTAAAATTGTGTGTTTTTTTCACTTATACATTTTTCTATTTGCACTTATATGTTCGCCGATATATGCTCCTTTTGCATATATAAATCACTTACAAACATGTTTTTTCTTATTTCAACAGAGTATTGTTTTTCCTATTGATATATGCTTTTAAGCATATACAATTATTTATTAACACATTGTTTTTTGTTTTAAGGATCACTGTTTTATAGCATTTCAGTGAGATACCAAGTTCATGTCCCTTATACAGTAGAGGACGTGTACATCAAACAATTGACAGATCATTAGACCTAGTCCAGATTTATTAATTACTGTATCCTATTTAATTAACATTTTTCTTTGGACAGAAATCATATCTCACTGTTAATTTACTGTATCTCATTTCTCTGGTACTTCACTGGAGGATATTTGTCCTAAGGTTTAAATATAGCTAAATTGTCAATATTCAATATCTTTAACATATATTTTCTAAGTTAATTTTTTCTAGGCATAATAATTTTGTTTTATTTTGTTTTATGTTCTTTTGAGGTGTTTTGATTATATTCAATGTGAGATATCAATAATATATATATTGAATGCCAACATATCTCTCAATATCTCACAAATGAAATTTTGTCTCCTGAACCTGTATGCTTTCTTATTACTGTGATTACATCATATACTTTTAAATGAAATACAATAAAGGTTAAATATTAATATAAGAGGTGTGCCCCACAAAAGAGGAGTACTTTCTTCTTCCCCTTTTTATCCATGTCACTACTTTGGGCAGCACTAGGGTGATGCGCTGTGGGCTCTAGCGGGAATCACCAGAGGGGGGAGTTTTCACTCTCCCACTCCAGCATATGAGATGTTCTTACATCTCATCGTTAGTGCTTCCTGCTTTCCCTTGGTAAAGAGGCGAAGCAGGAAGCGTTATAGAGGCACAATAAGAGCCGCTATAATACATCTCTCCCAGTGTGTGTAGTGGTGTCTGCTAATAAGTCCCATGTGTGGCAGGGATGCAATGTGTACTGCAACTATTGTGCTACACTTTATGCAGTATTAGTTGTTGCATGAATTGCTGGATTGGAGAGATTGGGAGTCCCTATGTCTGTACTTGGGTGGAATTTGACATTGACTATATGTCCATGTTCATCTCTTTATATAGGGCATCCAGATGTGGCAAGGTTTGCGGTGTTTGATAGGTACATTTGTTTTTCATTCTTGAATTGTTTTATACCTACAGAATATTTGAAGTAGTGTGTATGTGTATAGTGCAGGGAATAGCAGGGTGCATTCACTGGGCTCACCCCTATTAGGTGCGAGTAGTGGTCCCGTGAGCTGTTCTCAGGGTGAACTTGGTTGCATGATGGTCTCTGTAGTTCTAGAGTGAGGTTGAGTTCACTGTAGCGAAAAGCTCCTGAGCCTACACCAAACTACAACTTCCAACAGCACGCGGGTATCTATCCTCCTCCTCTCCTCGTGATGGTTGGATAAATTGTCTGTATAGGCAGGGCCGAAACTAGTGTTTTTGTCACCCGGGGCAAGACAGTAATTTGGCGCCCCCCTCCCCCTGGTAATTCCCCCACAGCAGTGCCCGCATAGTAATGCCCCTTCAGTAGTGCACCTATAGTAATGCCCGCTGAGGTAATGCCCCTGTACTAGTGGCCATATGGTAATGTTCCCATAGTATGCCCCTGTAGTGCCCATATGGTAATGCCCCTGTAGTGCCCAAATAGTAATGCCCCTATAGTCCCCATATAGTAATGCCCTCTAGTAGTGCCCATGTAGTAATGCCCCTGTAGTGCCCCCTAGTTATGCCCCTGTAGAGCCTCCTGGTAATGTCCCTGCAGTGCCCATGTAGTAATACTCCTAGTAATGCCCCTGTAGTGCCCATTTACTAATGCCCCCATAGTGCCCCCTGATAATGCCCCTGTAGTGCTCCCTGGTAATGCCCCCATAGTGCCGCTTATACACACACACACACCTAAAACCCTGCTCCTGTGACCGCCGCCGTTGGGTCCGCCGGCTGCTCCTCGGAACTATGGGAGAGACGTCATTACGTCACTCCCATAGTGCCTGTGGGGAGAGCCGGAAGCTGGAGTTCAGGAGAGAACTCCAGCCTCCTGCTAGCACGGCGCTGCAGAGAAGAGCCGGGCGCCCGCTGGTAATAACATCTCAGCGGGCGCCCGCATTAGAGTCTCCCTGCGGCGCCGGGCTGGAGGTCACTGACGCTGGGTGCAGCGGCGCACCCGGTGCACGTGCACCTCCAGCCCCCCCCTAGTTGCGGCCCTGGTATAGGGATGTGCTATTGGCTGCGTGTGTTCCCGGAGCTGCGCATTAGCGCTGTGTCAGTGTTGTGTCTGTGAGTGAGGAGAATGGGAGAGAGCAGTGATGTCCGTATACAGGGCCTGATTCAGAGCCGGACGCTATTTGCGCTCGCTCGTTCAGAAAAAGGGGCTGGCTATTTAAATTGAGTGCTCGCTCTTTGCGGTCTGTTGACGCCTCTATGTCTGAGCGAGCGAACGAAACATGCGCTCGCTATTTTGTAAAGATGCCCCCTGGCCGCTCGCATCCTACATCATCTCTGCTATTTATTAGTTTAATCTAGTACATCGAAAGGCGTATGAACTGCTCGCAGTGCTTGTGGTTGGATTTTCCTACCGCAATCATGCGAACAGTTCAGGCTAAGAAACAACCAAGTGATGTGGTCGATGACGCTGCTTTGTTAATTATGCACACCCTTAAAATGCCCGTTTTGACCGTTTGGCACGCCTGCGTTCGAATCTCCACTCCTCGTTTTCAAGCACCTTCCCCTGTTACCACCCACAAACGCCTCATCCTGTCACTCAAATTAGCAGACACTCGCTATTTTGTGAGCGCTCGATTTCCGACCGCAATGACTGGTTGGCGCATGCGCATTACGACCCATACGCATGCGCAGTTGTGCGAACATCGCTCGGAGCGAACGAGCAGCCGCTTATGAGCGGCTCTGAATCAGGCCCATAGTGACCAAATCAGCAGAAGCAAAGACCCCCCCCCAGGCTTACTGATCTCTGTCATCAAGTAGGTGGTGTGGTGGGTTACTCCAGCTGTCCCTAAGAGGGTGACATTCAGAGATTTAGGGGCGCCAAAATGAAATTATATCTTAGCACAGCTGTACAGAGGGCCTGATTCAGAGCCGGATGCTATTTGCACTCGCTCGTTCAGAAAAAGGGGCTGGCTATTTAAATTGAGTGCTCGCTCTTTGCGGTCTGTTGACGCCTCTATGTCTGAGCGAGCGAACGAAACATGCGCTCGCTATTTTGTAAAGATGCCCCCTGGCCGCTCGCATCCTACATCATCTCTGCTATTTATTAGTTTAATCTAGTACATCGAAAGGCGTATGAACTGCTCGCAGTGCTTGTGGTTGGATTTTCCTACCGCAATCATGCGAACAGTTCAGGCTAAGAAACAACCAAGTGATGTGGTCGATGACGCTGCTTTGTTAATTATGCACACCCTTAAAATGCCCGTTTTGACCGTTTGGCACGCCTGCGTTCGAATCTCCACTCCTCGTTTTCAAGCACCTTCCCCTGTTACCACCCACAAACGCCTCATCCTGTCACTCAAATTAGCAGACACTCGCTATTTTGTGAGCGCTCGATTTCCGACCGCAATGACTGGTTGGCGCATGCGCATTACGACCCATACGCATGCGCAGTTGTGCGAACATCGCTCGGAGCGAACGAGCAGCCGCTTATGAGCGGCTCTGAATCAGGCCCATAGTGACCAAATCAGCAGAAGCAAAGACCCCCCCCCCAGGCTTACTGATCTCTGTCATCAAGTAGGTGGTGTGGTGGGTTACTCCAGCTGTCCCTAAGAGGGTGACATTCAGAGATTTAGGGGCGCCAAAATGAAATTATATCTTAGTCCCCCAACCTTAAAACATTGTGATGCCCCTAAGGCTACCTTTCACAAAATATGCTTCGGAACCTGCCCTGGCAATGACCACCACACATGCGTGGTCAGTAGACCATGAATGTACAGGAGTGTCGATAGAGGAGTGAAGAGAATGCTGATGCACTCCGAGCACATTGCAGGGACATGTGCTATTTGATACATTCCAATGGTATAATTGCATAGTGCAATGCGATTTTGGGTGCTATCACACCAAGATCACATTGTGTATGTGATTATTGATAGATGGGCCCCTCAGTCTCTCTGGCTGATACACTGTTTTGCCTCATACAGGACAGGATGTACCAGTACCATGACTAGCCGACACTGTACCGTTCTGGCCTTGCCCCCTGACTGAATGATGTCATGATGTCATGTGGAGAGGGAAAAGCCACCAGCACCAGGAAGCACAGTACTGCCTGGAACATCCTGAGGACACCCCGGGAGGGTGTACAGGCTGCAGTGTGCATGTCGGGAGTGTTCAAATGGAAGCTACAGGTGGCACTGAAGCATTGATCCTAGCTCTAGGGTGTCATTACAGCCACCCTGCTAGCCAGAAACAAGGGTTGAAGCCATCTATGCAGCCCTGTGATCTGTGCAGCGGCACCACTAGTTACACCTAGTTACGGCCCTGGGATGTAATAACAGTAAAATTAAGTCAAATCTATGTTTTCTGAGGTTTGCTACAATCCCCATATGTTTCTGTCAGACACCTGGTTTGTAACAACATCTATTCATTTCTTTTTTTTATTTATTTTCTATTGACAAATGAATGTTATTGAATTTTACAATAATAAGGGCAGTACAATGCAGGTAAATAACAATATGGAAATAGTAGGCGCTATCAATCGCATAATATGAAGATGAAATGACACAGGCCATGTCTGTCCTGGGTCTGACCCTTTTTGAAACTGTGGGCCTGATTCAGAGACGGACGCTCTGAAAGAGCGCTCGCCCTGAATCAGGGCATACTTTTTTTTTGTGTGTGCGGCCTCCTGGCCGCTCACATAACTGTGGGTGACCACCCACAGCTATTGCGAGCAGCCAGGATGATGGTTCGCGATGGTCAAGACCATCACGACCATCGGGTCTTGCGACGAGACCCTTGTGGCAGGGTCTCGTGGCCGCAAGCCCCAGAGAGCTTCTGGCTCTAATAGAGCCGGAAGCTCTCCCACTGTCATCACTGGTGATGTCAGTGGGGCCGCCCACAAACGGCAGGTGTTCGCATGGGAACGCCTCCGTTTGTGAAGCCACCCCCCGCCGCGCCTACAAAACGACAGCCGCCCCTTTTGTAGTGAGCCACGGAGTGAGAGAATTTCTCGCTCTAGGGCTTGCACACGCGCAGTGCGGCCGCTGCGCGTGCGCAGAGCACACCATCGACCCGCTCAAGCGCTTGCGAGCGGGTCTGAATCAGGCCCTGTGTTCCAAATCTCAGGTCAGACCCAGGACTTAGGTGGAAAAGTGGTATTAGTAATGGGAAAAGAAGGGGAGGAGAACTGTTGGCAAGTGCTACCAATAGCTATTGAGTGTGAAGTGTGAGCCTCATGTTAAGAAGTCCCGGGAGACCAGATTCCAGTAAATTTGTGTGGGCATTCATGCAAACAGCAAGTGATATAATCCAAACTAGCTGAAGTACCCGGCGTTGCCCGGGTTTAAATTTTTAAGTTATTAAGTTAGGCATCACAGACCAATTGTCAGGCATCCCAGATCAATTTCCACCCCTCTGTAAAGTTTTCATCCAAAGCCATTCATTGGAAGGCTCATAAAAGGCTCCCCAGGAAGGGGCATATTAAGAGAGGAGGGGACCCGTGTGCATTCCCTGTCCGGGCCCCTTCCTCTACCCCGGCCCGGCAGCAGACTGACTGCAGCAGTAGACTCTGGGCACTAGCCTGTGCCCAGAGTCTACTGTGCATGCGCTTTCCCAGCAGTTTCCCACTGCGCATGCGCAAAACGCTGGGAAAAGGTCCATGCGACTATTTTACAGGCGTTTTTTTTGCAGGGCTGCTACAGCTGACGTGGGACTTTGGATCCAGGGGCCTGTGTTCACTGCACACCCTGCACCCATTATAGATACACCCCTATCCTCGGGGCAAAGTTCTGCCCAGCGTACACCAACGGGAGGTCCGACCGGGACCCTAACCCCCCTAAAACCTGTCCAGTATTCAACTGCACCACCTCGTGTTGGTGTCGGCACAATCAGTGCAGGGGTTTCCGAATGCATAACCGGATAGATAAACAAACAAACCAATGTAAAGCAGAAGAGGAGGGGGCCTACTTTCTTCCAATGGGCCGCAATGGCACAATTAGCAGCGATAAGGATGTGCCGAATAAGTGCTTGAATATTTCTATCAACATTGGGGATGGATGCAGTGGTAAGAGGGAATATAATTGGCAGTGAGATGACCATGAGAGAGAATTAAGCAATGTACCATGTTCCAAAAGCACCTAATCTTAGGGCAATGCCACCAGATATGTGTGAAAGTGCCCTCCTATTCACAACTCCTCCAGCATCTACATGACGTTTGGGGGATTATGGCTCGGAGGCAAGTAGGTACTAGATACAAGTATCAGAATAAGCGTTTGTAAGTATTTTCCCTAATCCTGACACAAATAGAGGATTTAGCAGTAAGTACTTGAATTTCAGCCCACTCATCCAGCTCCGGTGTCTCCAAAGTTTCTCTCCCAGGCTAGCTCGTGAGGCTCTTAGGGGGGCTGGTTGTAAGTGGAGACCATAATGGGGAAATATGAGTTAGATTGGAGGAGACAAAAGGTTTCAAAGGGAGTATAGGTCGGACAGGGTCGAGATCCCAAAAGCGATGAACCTCTATCCATTTCAATAGAAAAGCATATTTATAAATTTATGCTACTTTTTCCTGGAGTAAAAAAGGCAACAGAAAACCCACTAGTACTTGGTTTGACTTATTTGGGAATGTATTTTTTTTAAATGGACACTAAATCAGGACAGCAAGTCAAATGCGGTATCTATATAATGTTCGCTGGTTGTAGATGAAGTTTTGTATTGTGGCATTATTGATACAATGGGCACACAACAGTTTGCTCATTGAAAATAACTGATTATCATTTTGCTTCAACTCCTGTGTTACTATTATATTTTAGTTACTTCTGTACATGTTATGAAATTCTGTACATTGAGGGGATCATGACACCTAGGGGCGTAGCAAGACCTATGGGGCTCCATAGCAAAATTTCCACAGGGGCCCCCTGTGCAAATTATTTTTCAGTTTATCCATTTTGATTGTAAATGATCTGATATTTGTACTACAGTATCTGTCTACTTAGCTGACATGCAGGATTAAATGAATAGTTATTAGATTTATTAGTTTATAATACTTACTATATGCTATTTTAAAAAAAATATATAGTCTTCCTAATCCTAAAAGATTATGATATAACGTATAGAAAAATGCTATGATTCACTAATAAATCAGTCATTACCATTTTACACCTAAAACCCAGATCCAGCCCGGGTCACTGAAAATGGTTTCAGACCTGTTTATACCACAGCGACTTCAGACCTGTTTATACCACAGGCTGGACCTGGGTTACTGCCGGGGCTTCTCCTTTGCAGGCGCCTGAAGATGACATCATACCCAAGCGCCGGTAAGCCGGCTCTCCACTGGGTGTTAACAGGACCTGCATCACCTTTTTACCTTACACAGGTCATTTCCTGTTAAACCCAGCTCGCTACCCAGATTGGATTGCCAGGTCACTCGCCTTGAGAATCCAACCCTGGCCCCTTTTACACTGAGCTGCGACCCGGGTTGACACAGCAATAACCCGGGTTCTTTGGCCAGTGTAAAAGGGGCATCAGTGAGGAGAGATGGAGGCGGCTGGGCCAGTGACAGCAGATGGGCTGCAGCAGCACTTGGAGATGGCCTGGGCCCCGTAGCAGCCCCATTCTCTGCACCTACAGTCTGAGATCTGCTGCACAATTAGACAGGTGTGTAGGCATATAATTTGCGTTGAATGTGCTTCCTGGTCTCCAGTAGGATTGTATCAACAGTCTGATCTGGAGTTGGATCCTCAGAGGTATGTGTGTACCCATCTTCAGTCATGCAGTATCATATCAGATTAATAATTTGCTTTATCCATTGCTTCTAAATTAAAAACTGCAGATATAACGTAAGGTGTATGAATGGGTAAGAGTGACAGGCCAAAACTTGTTATATAGTCCTTACCTGAAGATGTTATACAGATTCTTTTTTTGAAGATGTTGCTGTTCAGGACCTTATTGGAAGATGTAATCCAAAGTCCATATCAGTAGCCGTTATCCAAGTATCTTAAATAAAGCAGGAACTACTCAGAGAGTATCAATGTAGGACAAAATGTCACCACAACATGGCTGCCAGTAACTGGGCATCCCTTATATAGGGCTGTGACCTGCATTGTGACATCACAATACATGCAGGCAGCAGCTAGAGATGGCTGTAGCTTAGGTCAGCTCTGGGCCCAGATGCCCTGCATGTATGGTGAAAATAGAAAAGCTGGGGCTCAGGAGATGGCCAGGTCCAAAAGGAGACCTGGGCCCTGTAGTAACCGTACTCTCTGCACCTTCTATAGCTACGCCCTTGATGACACAAGCAAATGTTATAAAACAGAAGGTAAAGATGACCTGGCCCAAACGATACATAAGTTAGTGGAATAACAACTGTAGAATCTAGTGGTTGAAAAAGTGTGTGGCAGCTGTAAGGCAGCAGTGCTCCCTCTCCAAATTCTCAACCAGTCCCACAATGCTATACAGCCCATGCTTGTCTTAACCATTACACGGAAACCACAAGACACATATACAGTGGTAAAATGCCAGTCATTGAGGGGATGCACGAGGACTTTTGACTTTAAGCATTTGGAGGATGGTGGCTACTGCTTCACAAATTGAATTCTGTCATTTTTAAGGAATGTCTAAATTCTGCCCTACTACTGATCCATGAGTGAGCAGACTGCTGCTCCTTCTCAAATGCAATTTGCTTTGCAAAGCTATGGACCTTAGAGAAAACCTAGATGTATTTGTGCAAATTGAGATGCAAGGTTCTTCCAAAGTTCCATTTGCTTTTTAGTATGTTGCTTTATGCTTTATAAATAGCCTACAGCCCGTTTTAGAAATTGTGCTAAATTGCATTTAACATTAACACATCCTGCTCAATTTTTCCTCAGGCAACCTGCCTGCTTTACCTGTTGGAAAATAGGTCAAAACTGCACATATGATCTGTAATGACGCAGTACCCTGTATGATGCTATTTAGTATTTATGGATAGTCTATGGGCTTGATCCTCTGTCACACACATGTCCAAATGTAGCCGCACCTAGTGATTTTTCCCATTCTGTACATGTGCCCCAGGTTGCATAGGCACCCATGTGAACATAAGCATGGCTCATAGTGGTGCATATCACAGCCGTTTTCCTGAGGATCTACTGTAAATGAGCATTTTTGGATGCCAATTGGGAGGCAGCAATTTGCACTTAAGAGAACAGTTTTGTGAGTGTGACGGGGTGTTGTGAGCATGTACCCAGAGTCGCATGTATGCATTCTGGATGGATCTCCTGCACCTAGCATGGGGTAGGTGTGTCGGTGATGACGATGACTGCTGCTGTTATGGAGAGAGTGAGGTGGTGCGATGCATATGCATTAGGACGTCTGTATACTCACACTAGCATTGAGTTTGCAATCCATTTCCATTTACAATGCGGTTACAATCAGATAGACATGCATGCACCTCAGAATCAAGCCCCATTGTGTCGCTTGTTTTCTAGAATGCTGTTTTTCCAGCTAGATTAGATAAATTATGTGGGTTGAAGATTCCATAATAACACATCCAACAGCATATATAATTTGTGACTAGGAATATCTATAGAAGGATGTCTGATTTTTTCTACATGATAGCTGGGCATCAGGGCCGTATATAAAGTTTTGTGGGACCCCTAGCAATAAAAATGTCACTATGATATGCTGGTGATGCTATTAAAAAGTCTAATTTGTAAATACTGCCAGCACCACAATTTTGTTAAACACACTGTAGTGCCCACGGTTCACATTAAGCCACACAGAAACCCCAGGTCACATATGTAACAGTGCCTCTGAAGCTGGAGATGTTATGTAGCTATGTGTGGGGACAACCCCTCTCCCCAGTGTGTGGGGGCCCCTGGGTGTTCGCTTCGCTTACCCTGTTAATAATTCATCACTGATGGGTATCCATGCAATTATATAATATAGACGCTGTCAGGCAACATTGGTTTTACAATTAAATGTAGAAAAGTCATTAACAAAAATCCTGGTTAGTGATACACAAAAACACTGATTGTTGTATTCATTATAAGAGGTAGAGAACTAGGAGGCTGATTCAGAGATTTACACTCTTTGTTACAGGATATGTTACAGTATTCCATTTTAGTATACAGTATCTATCCTTATTAGTTATATTTGTCACAAAGACTGATACTGCCCACAAACCAGTTTAGTTTATTATCATTTGAACACGTATGGCCATCTCACACAAAAAATAAATGTCTGGATATTGTGAGCACTCCCTGCCTAAGGCAAAGATAACCTAAGCACATATTCACTGACTCTGAAACTCATAGACACAGGACATTACGTTAGGGCCACCAGGGGCAAACGCAGGATTTCTAGAGGGGGGTTTCCAAATGCTTGATTTTAGAATGAGTGTGGCCAGTCCATGAAGAGGGCATAATTATCACTTATCCAGCTTTAATATGGCTGTACAAAGTATATTGTGTTGCATAATTCGAGCATATACAGGACCAGCAATCATAGTATGCCATTAGATGCGGAAGTAGGTCCATCCCGTCTAAGCTGAATGTTTCTACAGTATGTCACATGTGGGCACCATTCCTGAACATTGGAGCAAGTCCGGGAGTCTGGGGGAGCGGCAGAATAACCTAGCACTGCCCTGGACATATATGTACATATCGGTCTCCTTATGTACTGGATAGTGTATTAATAATTAACCCTATTGATGGTCTATAGCAGTGCACCACTAACAGTGCATGTTTTCCACATCTCCTAGTTGGTGTACAGGTATATTTATTACTGGCTGACACATTTTAAAAGATCCACAGGTGGTGCTAATCATTTCATTTGTGATACTGAGAAGAGCATGCAGCACTAGTAATATTCTATTATATTACTATTTCTATTGTGGTCATGGTTTGTGCTGGGGAGGGGGGTTTCCAGGCAGATGGAAACCCCTCCTGCGTTTGCCTATGGGGCCACCCCCTGGGCTGGACACACATACAGAGTGGGGCAGAAGCTCATTATTACCAACTCTCACACATTAGACACCATGGGGCCTGGACTCACCTGGAGAAATGGCTGAGTATCTCATTCATGGAACTTGGATTACATAGTCTAATGTGTGAAATATGTGGCTTTAATGGTAATGGATAATGGTTATTGTGTAAGTATGCGGTAGATTGTCTGTAGTAATTATGTGGTAATTAGTGTAATATAAACAGCATGTAGTAGATGCTGTTTATTGTGTAGTTATAGTATTTAGCTCTATAGTAGTTATGTGGTGTGGAGTGATATGGCCAGCAATCAGTATGTGCTGTTAATGGTAATTTTGTGTCTGTAACAACAAGTGGTGGTACTGAAGATGGTGAATTATATATTGGTATTTAAAAGCGGTTAGTGGAATCCGCTTATGTATCATACAATGTTTTACATTTATACATTCTGGAATACTGTATAATGGAGTTTTTGGGGTCAATCCAATTAGGTGCGAGTTGCGAGCTTGTTTCATGAAACTCTCAGAGTTCGCACAAATGCGCACACCTGAGAATTCTCCAATCTAATTTAAAATACCTATTTGCAGTACCCACAGCATGGGTTTGAGAATTGTCAGCCAAATGCAATGTGAGATAAGTGCATGAAAAAGTAGGGTGGCTTTCCTGGACCTCAAAAAAATTAAATATGCAATATCATACAGAAGACTGTTAGTGGGCATAAGGAAAGTACTGGTATTAAATGGCTGATTTGTGCATTTATTTTAAAAAGTTAAAAAAATTATAAAAAGCTAATTTTTTTGTTTATTTTTTATACAAAATAAATTAAAAATGCAGAAAAAATGCTTTAGGGGTATTTTGAGGTGACTTTAAAAAAATAAAAATCAAACATAAAAAGCAATTATTAAAAAAAAAAATATATATATATATATATATATATGTGTGTGTGTGTGTATATATTACATTTGGGCTGCATAAAGCAACAAAATGGATGATTTTGAGGCCATCTTTTATTTGACATGTAATGATACTTCCAATTGCCTAATTAGTCATTTGGGGGGGGGGGGGATCCAAGGTGTTCTGCATGGTATCCTGTCATTTTAACCATCAAGTAAAGGTTTTTCTTACCATATCTCACCCTAAGGGAGGTGTGAATGGAAAACTGCAAGTTTACTCTGACTGGTTCCACAGTTGCTGATTGGATTGCAATATGAAAACGGCAATTCGCAACTCATACCTAATTAGATTGATCCCTTTGCAGTGCTATTTTTCTAGAATAATAGGTTCAGGAACTCGGTGGTGCAGGAACGAGGTAGGCGAAGCTGTGGAAAATGTGGGTGGAGCTACAGTGGGGTGGGGCATCAATTGGTGTGTAAACCAATTTAATAACAACTTGTTAAGGTGCATATCCACTACACGAGTGTAGAACGACTGTATGATTACATCGTAATAGTGCAATCGTTCATCATACAGTGGATAATGTGTCCACATTGAACGATATGTTGTTCAGTGCAGGCATCCTCCCTCATCACCGAACATGCACAATCTGACGATCTCGTCAGGTTGGCCTGCATGTTCAGGCGATGACAGATGCCACCAAACGACCAGCGGGAGTGCGCATCGCTGGTTGTTGCTGGCATAATTACTGCACGATTAATGAACGATTGAACGATAATGTTGTTGTTATCGTTAATTTTAATCGTGTAGTGCAGGCCTGGCCAACCTGTGGCTCTCCAGCTGTTGTAAAACTACATGTCCCAGCATCCCCTGCAACTGTTTTAGCATACCCTAATAATAAAACTGTGGCAAGGCATGCTGGCACTTGTAGTTTCACAACAGCTGGAGAGCCACAGGTTGGCCAGGCCTGGTGTAGTGGATATGCGCCTTTAGAGTTTGGACTGTGGGGGTGTTATTATAACATGTCAATCAAAATGTAACCAGACCAAACCTTGTCCAAGTCATAATATTTCACCTACATTCTACATTTTCAACCTTGTGCTACACATGTGATGATGTAAAAATAGATAGGAAATCACTGCTTGTGTCTGGCTCCAATGGACACAGAAGACAGGCTAGCCAATAATCTGACTGGAGTATAATGGGCCCTGACCAAAACATTAAAATTAAAGGGAGAACTAGAGAGCAAGAGAGAACAAAGATTTTACAATCTACAATCTATACTACCTGAGGCCACTGGAATTTTACAACAGATGAAATTAAACTAACATACACAACAATTCATATCATAACATTGCTTTCTAAGTAATAAAGTGGGGAAAAGCCAAACATAAGACACGTGTAACCAATCTACTAAACTAGCACAATATGATGACACAGGCTAGAGTGGCTGGAGGACTTGAGGCTTCCACGAAGCAAGGAGAGGCAGGCTGGCTTGGTGGACTGACAGGAAGAAACACAGCAGGATCTAATCCTGCAATTAGCAAACGATCAAGGAGGCATAAAAGCCCCATCTTTAATATGGAGAGTATTCTGTCTGAGGAAGCCGCTGAGACTCTGAGAGAGGCGGGGAAACGCGTTACATTATACCTACCAACGTGTATGCTCCACGTTACCTGTTGCATGCAGCAAGGACTGTTCAGCTTTAAAGCACACTAAGCCTGGGAAGGAGTATTACAATATCCCTCTGCTAAATTCCCAGTGAGTATTATCACATGGATATGTGCTAAAAAAGCCACTAAGAGGATTGAACTCTGATATCTACATCACAGTGTGTTAACCATCTAAGTGCTGGACTTCATGCTTTTATTTAATATGTTGATCTGTACCTCAGTGTGATAACCATCTCAGTGCTTGATATGTGTTATAGCAACTACTAAGAGGATTAAATTCTGAGATCTGTATCTAGTGAATATTATAACATGGATATGTGTTAAAAAAAACCACTGAGAGGATTGAACTTTGATATCTGCACCACAGTGTGTTAACCACCAAAGCGCTGGACTGCATACCTTCATTTAATACGGTGATCTGTACCTCAGTGTGATAATTATCTCAAATGCTTGATATGGGCTATAAAAAAACCCAAAGAGGATTGAATTCTGATATTTACACTACAGCGTGTTAACCATATAAGTGCTGGAACATATGTTTTTATTAATGTGTCAATCATTTGAACAACTGAATTATTGAGACTTGCACCTTAGTGTGCTAACAATCCAAGTGCTGGACTGTATGTTTTGTTTTGTTTTTTTCTCTCTATAATCACAAAAAAGAACGGAGATATCATCTATTATGCTAATTATTTGAGGAATTGGATATCTATATCTGTGCTCCATATTCTCCAAAACGGATCATAGGGAAACTTAAGAATCATTATTGGTAGCATTATCCTTGGAATTTTATACAGCCTTGCATAAAAAAGCATGACCAGTAATTATTGATTATCTAAAACATATATGCTCATTTTCAATGTGCAGTCTCTGCATGTGTGGAGTATATAGCTACTAATTGATGGTACCATATTAATGGTGTTTTTATAAGAGATTAGTTTATATTCATTGTCAATTAGAACAAGTGGAATATTGCATACTATGTTTGTCCATTTTTTATAATTGTTTTTTTTTTTTGTTTTGTTTTTTTCTCTTCAATATTGGCCAATGGGCTGGGAGAGAGGCCTGCATAGGAGAGCGGATTCCGAAGCATCCCCACCCACAGATGCTCTGGGGCTCCTACAGAGTTATGCGGCAGACAGGGCCGGTGCTAAGCTGTCCCGCGCCCCCTGCAAACTATAAATTTCCGCCCTCCCACCCATTTTCTATAAAGGGACAGCATGCCTCGAAGATGTGTAGTCTCACAAGTAAAGGGCTTGACAACACATAAGGACCCCCAATTCAAATTACGCCACACAGAAGCTCAATCTTATTCACATTACAACGCACGTAGTGCCCGATCCACATTACATCACATAGTGTCCCTTATTCACATAATGCCACATTAGTAGAGCCCCCTTATGCACATGCCACAGCAGTAGTGCCCCTTATACACATGTCACAGGAGTACTGATAGGAAAGCAGACCCCCATCTGCATCCAAATAATTGTAGAGGGCTCAGATGTCAATGGGGCATCATCCTGGGGCAGAATTTAAGCAAATCGTGTGACATGCGCTTTCAGTCATGTTTTCTAATTCTATTACCGCATTGCAGCCTTTACTACCATTTACATGTTTGTTGCCCATGGTGTCTAGATTACCAAATAAAAATATTTAGAATAAATGTGGCAAAGCAATACAGGAGGACACTTAGGTAACATTGGTAATAAAAATGTGGGAGAAGGATGTTTGGTGGTCAGTCTAATAGAGTTTTACTGGGGCTCATAGACATCCACCTACACCCCTACGTAGCTTCTTCCATTATCAGTAAAATAGGTTACAAATTGGTGTAACAGTGACCGCTAGATAATGCATAGAGCGTAATAGTGATCTCCAGATAATGCATAGAGCGTATCAGTGACCCCAGATAATGCACAGAGCATAACAGTGACCGCTAGATAATGCATAGAGCGTAACAGTGACCTCCAGATAATGCATACAGTGTAATAGTGATCTCCAGATAATGCATAGAGTGTAACAGTGACCCCAGATAATGCATAGAGCGTACCAGTGACCCCAGATAATGCACAGAGCATAACAGTCACCGCTAGATAATGCATAGAGTGCACCAGTGACCCCAGATAATGCACAGAGCATAACAGTCACCGCTAGATAATGCATAGAGCGTAACAGTGACCTCCAGATAATGCATACAGTGTAATAGTGATCTCCAGATAATGCATAGAGTGTAACAGTGACCCCAGATAATGCATAGAGCGTACCAGTGACCCCAGATAATGCACAGAGCGTAACAGTGACGTCCAGATAATGCATAGAGCATAACAGTGATCGCTAGATAATGCACAGAGTGTAACAGAGACCGCCAGATAATGCATAGAGCGTAACAGAGACCGCCAGATAATGCATAGAGTGTAATAGGGACCGCCAGATAATCCATATAGCGTAACAGTGACTGCCAGATAATGCATAGAGCGTAACAGTGACCGACAGATAATGCATAGAGTGTAATAGGGACCGTTAGATAATGCATAGAACGTAACAGTGCCGCCAGATAATGCATAGAGCGTAACAGAGACCGCCAAATAATGCATAGAGTGTAACAGGGACCGTTGGATATTGCATAGAGCGTAACATTGACCGCCAGATAATGCATAGAGTGTAACAGTGACCGCTAGAAAATGCATAGAGCGTAATAGTGACCGCCAAATAATGAATAGTGCCCCTGTAGTAGTCCTCCCCTGTAGTAGTGCCCCCAGTAGTAGTCCCCCCTATGTAGTGCCCCAATATAGTGCCCCTTTATGCGCCCACCGCCTTCCGCTCCTCCATCGTCCCGACCCGCTCTGCTCTATGGGAGAGATGTAATGACATCTCTCCCATCACCCACTATGGGAGCCGGAAGGTGGAGCTCATGAGTGGGATCACTCACAATTTTGCCTAAGAACACCGCCATGAATAAAGAATGGTACCAAAACATCCTCCAAGAGCAATTTCTCCCAACCATCCAAGAACAGTTTGGTGATGAACAATGCCTTTTCCAGCATGATGGAGCACCTTGCCATAAGGCAAAAGTGATAACTAAGTGGCTCGGGGAACAGAACATTGAAATTTTGAGTCTATGGCCAGGAAACTACCCCAGACCTTAATCCCATTGAGAACTTGTGGTCAATCCTCAAGAGGTGGGTGGACAAACGAAAACCCACAAATTCTGACAAACTCCAAGCATTGATTAGGCAAGAATGGGCCGCCATCAGTCATTATGTGGCTCAGAATTTGATAGACAGCATGCCAGGGCGAATTGCAGAGGTCTTGAAAAAGAAGGGCCAACACTGCAAATATTGACCCTTTGCATAAACTTATTGTAATTGTCAATAAAAGCCTTTTACACTTATGAAATGCTTGTAATATTACTTCAGTATACCATAGTAACATCTAACAAAAAGGTCTAAAAAAACTGAAGCAGCAAACTTTGTGAACACCAATACTTGTCATTCTTAAAACTTTTGGCCATGGCTATATAATAGTATTGCACAGATGTCTGAATAAGCTTGTATAGTATCATAGATGTAATCATGGTCTGGTATCAGTGTTCGAGACGGGCGTATTAAGAGAGGAGGGGGTCCATGTGCATTCCCTGTTCGGGGCCCCCCTCATCTCTCCCCGGTGGCCGGCAGCGGACTGACCGCAGCAGTAGACTCTGGACACTAGTCTGTGCCCAGACTCTACTGCGCATGCACAGGTCTCAGGGAAAAAGGCGATTTTCCCAATGCACATGACACTGGGAAAATGGCAGCGGTAGTCATTTTCCAGGCGTTTTATGCAGGGCTGGGACAGCTGACGCGGGACTTTGGAAAGGTGAGTATTACAAAATATGAATGCAGGGTATGCGGTGTGGGCCCTCCCTGGACCCAGAGGCCCGTGTGCACTGGACACCCTGCACCCATTATAGATACGCCCCTGGTTCTAGAGATTGACCGACCATAGATCAAATAGGTAGCAAGCTGGGATAACTATCGTGACGGTGGATGGCGCCAGGCCACCAGCCAGCTGAGTAAGACTCAGCTTACGCAGACTGGCCGGCTTGCGAGGCCAGGAAACAGCTTCCATCGACAGAATCCCTGGCCTTGCCACTCTCGGAAAATGGGGCGGGCACACCCCCATTTCTGGGAACGCCAGGCGAACCCACCCCCGCTCCTTAAATGCCTCTGCCTGTTAAACAGGTAGAGGCATAGTAGGGGCTGCGTGCGATTACGCAGGACCCATTCTGTACACTCGCTGAATGGGTCCTGCGCATGAGCAGTATCCAGACAATTGGGAATCTGCATTCAGCATTGCACTTATCAACACCACTATACACTGATTCTTTCTGTCATAAATATATTTTAATTTATTCAACAACTCCAAAATGTATCCCCAAACATAAATACTTGCCATTTCCCTTTGGCAGTAGTGTGAAGAATTGTGTGAGTATAGTACATGATCACACAATTCTCCATCCTCTCCAGCTCCATTTCTTAATCGTTACACAGCACATTGCTCACAAATGTCCCACACTAGTGCAGTTACCTGGGCTCCACACATCCATTGATGTTTTATGTCTCCGCATCAGTTTATTATATCAGTCCAGGTTATTGCTTTAGAATAGTAAAGTTGGGCATTCAGAACAGAGCATTTTGGTACAGTGCTGAGAGGTACTGGTTCAACCTATAGGATAGATGTACTAAGCCTTGCGAAATAAAGTACCAACCAATAATAATTATCCCCAACTGATTGGTTGGTACAATCTCTCTCCACTTATTGTATGACTAATTGTGTAACCTGTGTGGGCACAGTATCAGAAAATGTATGATAATAGTCAATTTTACAGAAACGTAAATAAAGTTCTCAGGTTCTGTCTTTTCTTTATTTCTGAATAACATTTCTAGACCATAAGATGGTGCAATTTGTATGTTACGTTCGGTAGGCAGTCCAACAAGGTGACAGTAACAAATCCTTTAGCAGCTATGGAGTTATGTTTCAGATATAATAGTAATTCGTATTCTGCAGTAATCCACAAAGTACGGACACGGTGCAGCTCACATGTGGGCACTACACACAAGCTCCATGATCTCCCCATCTGTGTGTGTGAGAGACGGACTAAGCAGCAGCAGTAGTTCCCCATACTGTACGTCATGTGACTGTGGTGATCATGTGATCCCCAGACTAGCAGCCCGGGCCCCTGCTGCCAGTAGGGAAGGAAGGACGGGCATTTACTACCAGCAGGTTAACAGCAGGATTTGTGTCCTGTCCTCTGAGCCGATGGCTACACCGTGGTGTATCTGTTGGGCAGCAATGCTTCTCAGCAGTGGGCTCGCACATGCTCTGACTGAGGGGATGTTATATCCCAGAGAGACCCCAACCAGGGAATTGAAGGAGCTCAATGGGATCTGGAGTTTCCGGGCTGATAAATCCCCTCAGAGGGACGAAGGTTTCCAGAAGCAATGGTACAAAAGTCCACTGAGGGAGGTAAGATACCACCTTTGTCTCCCCAAAATATTGCACTGAGATTGTGCTTCTTTTTGTTTTTTTCAGTTCCTCTGTGCATGCCTTCTGGCACACCAGCCTACATACGAGCACCTGGGCACACTGTTGGATTAGTCATTTTACAGACATTATGTCATCAGGATGTAGACAGTTATGTTGACATTGTTGAAATGTCAGCAACTTTGACATTTTGAGATTTGTTGCCATGAGCTCTTCTCCACTTTATCACTCTTAAAGATTTTAGAAATCTACATAATTTGGATATATGGACCTGAGGATAAAGTATTTCTGAAATGTTTGGGGGGCATGGGGGAGTATTAATTCTAATATCTAAAGCTATGTACACACCTATACTATCAGGCTGATCACCCATATTGGCAGAAATATATGTATAGGTGTCTATGCAGCAGATAAACTGCTTATAAATCTCATGTAAATAACACTAAATGTAGTTGGTCTCCATAGCGGACAACCTACTTCTCTATTCTCTCAATAGTGTTGTGTTTCTATGTAATGACAGTATCCCAACCAATTTGTATTTGTTCTTGCAGACGGGACCTGTGATAGAAATGCCAGTACCCGCCAGCTACAATGATATCACCCAGGACATCACTTTGAGAGATTACATTGGATGGGTCTGGTATGAGAAGGAAATCTGGCTGCCCAGCCGCTGGCAGGAAGACCAGGCCTCTTCCAGAATTGTCCTCCGTGTTGGTAGTGCCCACTACTTCTCTATAGTTGTGAGTACAGCCAAGCCACTCATTAACCCACTATGTGCAAAGCAGACCAGATAGAAAAAGAAAAACGTGTTTATAATCGTTTTTAACAATTGGGAAAGTAATTATTTAGATATACACAGTTGAGTCACATTATTATGACCACCTCCTACATTTGACGTCGGCAGCACGTAGCCCATGACATATGTCACGTGCCGTGCGCTGGCTTGGTGGGTATATAAGGTATGTGGTAGGCTATCTGCACACATATCACTCGTTGCTGTCATGGATAAAAGGGGCAATTTATCTCAGTTGCAAAAAGGGATGATTATTGACTTCGGGCCAAGGGTGGCAGTATTTCTGATACAGCACAGTTTGTGAACTGTTCGCGTGCTGTTGTGGTGAAGGTATATCTGGACTGGACAATAACCAACGAATAACCAACATGGAAACTGCAGAGCACCTCATGCCATCGATGTGAGAGGTGAACGTCGGCTACGAAGGTTCGTGAGGGCCGCCCGACGTGCTACAGTGGAGCAGCTCACCGTCAAAATTAACCAGGGGGCCAACAGATGTGTGTCTAAAATGGCAGTTCAGCAAACCCTGCTGCGTATGGGGCTCCGAAGCAAATGGATGGTCACTGCACCTATGCTAACGAAGGTGCATCGGCAGAAAAGGCTTAAATTTTCAGGCCTGTATCGGAATTGGACCTCCGCTCATGTTGATTGTCTTCCCTGAGGCGGATGGGATCTTCCAACAAGACAATGCAACATGTCACACGGCTAGAAATGTCCGACAGTGGTTGGATGAACACGACCAAGACTTCCAAGTACTTCCGTGGCCCCCTAATTCCCCGGACTTGAACCCAATTGAGCATCTGTGGGACCACCTCGATCTTTGTGTTCGCTCTATAGATACTCCACCACGTACCCTCCAGCAGCTGTGGAATGCACTGCAGTCAGCATGGCTCCAGATACCTGTGCCAACTTACCAGCACCTTATTGAGTCACTGCCAGCCCATCTAGCTGCTGTCGTGCTGCTCACGGCGATTACTCTGGCTTTTGGCTGCTGGTCGTAGTAATGTGACTCGACTGTGTGTGTGTGTGTGTGTGTGTATATACATACATACATTCCAAATATTTTTTTTTTATACTAAAAAAAAACCATCGCTTTGGTAGGCTATAACATTTTTGTTTTATAGTCCGGTCCAGTTTCCACAGTGTCATATGACTACCACTGTCACATGGTACATGATGTAGTGAGTTTGTCAACTATTATTTATTTATCAGTACTCATTTTCATTACTTACTACTTTGAAGTCTCAAAAGAGAAACTACAGCGGGCACACTGACAGTAAAGGAATAATTAATTTCCCAACATCAGTGCGATGTGACGTAGCAAAGCTCTGTCAACATACCAACTTAAATAATATATGCAGAGTAGTGAGAGGATACTACATAGCCCAATACTATGTAATATCTGTGCAAGTCCAGTGTAATAGTAATATGAAGAAATAGTCCACTGAATTATCTACAGAAAAACTTGGTCAGTGCACCCGGTGGACACTATCATATAACACATACATCAGACAAGCATAAAAGAAAGCTGAGAAAGGGAAAGTGGGGAAACTGAATGAGGCAATTACATAAAGCTATGAGTACAATTCTCAGGGGTAGATGCAAAAAAGCAGCACATAGGGAGATGGCCTGAGCAATAAAGGTCACAGGTAAAAATAGGTGTAATTACATGTACTAGCAACAAGTCTAATGCTACCCATCCACTAGGCAATTAAATCTAGCGATGGAGCGATAACGACGGTCGTTATCGCTCCATCGCTTGGTTATCGCCCGCAAATCGGGCAGTAAAAGGTTAAAAACGACCAGCGATGCGCGCGCCCACTGGTCGTTTTTAACATCCATCATCGCCCGAACATGACTGTCAACCTGACGACCGCCGTCAGGTTGCCATGTTCGGGGATGAACCCGCCACCATATAGCAGAGTGCCAAGAGAGGGAGCGCTGTCACTCACTTGTCTAGAGGGATGCTGCTGCCATGGAGTGTCCGCTGCTGGGAGCCGCTGAGGAGGGGGTCCTGCAGCCTGCCGGAGACCAGTGCCCTGCTGACTCTGCCCGTCACCGTCGAGGACCCGGGAGGAAGACCTCTCCAGACTTCACCCCGCGGGAGACGACGGCGTCGTAATCGTGCCGTCGTCCCCGCAATGCCTAGTGGATGGGCACCTTAACTAGGTGTATATTGAGTTTCTCCTTATATATTATTCACACATTTTATTACTATATAAGCTCAACTGTTCATGTTGGTTATATCCACCAATAGTAAATTAATATTGTTGCTATCAGAATCCAGACAGATGTGATCTCTAGTAGCTGCATACATCTATACTTATAATAAAGATGTAATAGTTGTGTCTGTGTTGAAATACATATGTGTTCATTCTAGCACACTCTGGGCCTGATTCAGAGCCGGACTCACTGACCAGAGCGCTCGCTCTTAATCAGGGCCCTCCTACCTAAACTTGGAGCGGCCTCCTGGCCGCTCGCATAGCTGTGGGTGACCACCCACAGCATATGCGAGCGGCCAAAAAGATGGTCGCGATGGTCAAGACCATCGCGACCATCGGGCTTGCGACAAGACCCTGCGGTAGGGTCTCGGTGACCGCAAGCCCTGGAGTGATTTTGGCTCTGACATCACTAGTGATGTCAGTGGGGCCAGACCCAGACGGTAGGGTCCCGTCTGGGCAGCCACGCCCCCGGCATGCCCAACAAAGGGGGCGTGCTATCACTCACCATCGACAGCACGCCCCCTTTGGTGCGAGACCCCGAGTGACAGCTTCCCCGTCGCTCGCCGGGTCTCGCGCATGCGCATGACGGAGCAGCCTCTGTCGTGCGCATGCGCATTTGGGTACCATCGACCCGCTTGCGAGAGTCCTGTGCTCGCGAGCGGGTCTGAATGAGACCCTCTGGTCTGTATCTCAGCAGTTTGATACAACAGCTCAGTGTGCTAGAGGCACCACAGCAGAGAGCGACACCCTAGGCAGGAAGAGGAACTGCATGGGTTGTGACAGGTGCAGGGTGCTAGAATGAACACTAGTGCAGAGCTACAATACTCAAAAATTGTAATTGTACTATGACTGTGTGTGTGTGTCACTTTCAGCCTTGCACTGGTGCACAGTCAGCAGCCTCAACCGTGCAGTCTCTTTATCTGTGCTCTCTGGAACCTGGTCTGGGAAGGAATGATTCTTCCAGACCAATGCCAAATCGTCAACTGCCTGTGTGCCGCAGCTGGCCGGAAAAACAACGTTTGGCCCCTGTTGACTTCATAACATGCAGCTGGCCTCCATGTCATCAGACTGCGCAGGAGCATCTCCGCTCCTGCACGGCTTCTCTTCCGCCCTCCATTGCCCTCCACTGTTCTAGTAACATTGTTGGGACGCCGGGACATAAGGCCAAAAAGTGGTGCGATTCCAGAACATCTGAGATGTATAGCAGTCCTGCTCATAAATTTTCTGTATGTAGTAAGCAGTGTTATTGGTTCAATTGCTCTTTAACTGTCAATGTGACTTAATTACAGTGGATTAATGGGGTTCAAGTGACCCATCATGAAGGAGGGCACCTGCCATTTGAAGCCACCATAACCGACTTGCTAAAGGGTAATGTGGGCAATTCCTGTCGCATCACTATTGCCGTAAATAATACTCTGACACTGAACAGCTTGCCTCCGGGATCTATCCAATTCATGCATGACCCCGCACTGTAAGTATAATAATATGTATGTGTGTATACATGTATATTGTTTCTTTTTATATATAATACATACATATGTGTAAACTCCTGTAAATGTAACTGTATTAACAGTGAGTTCTGATGAGTACAAGGAACACCTGCATATAACTGTGCACATGGGCTGGCATACTAGAGCACCAAATGTAAATACGCTCAGAGGGGAACTGATCATAGGTCGTTTACTCTCTGACCAAGCGGATGCAGGCAGAAGAGCCACACAGAGTGAGTGAGGGGGAAGGGATAAGGATTGTACGGTTAATACTTTCAGCCTTGCACTGGTGCACAGTCAGCAGCCTCAACCGTGCAGTCTCTTTATCTGTGCTCTCTGGAACCTGGTCTGGGAAGGAATGATTCTTCCAGACCAATGCCAAATCGTCAACTGCCTGTGCGCCGCAGCTGGCCGGAAAAACAACGTTTGGCCGCTGTTGACTTCATAACATGCAGCTGGCCTCCATGTCATCAGACTGCGCAGGAGCATCTCCGCTCTGATGAGTACAAGGAACACCTGCATATAACTGTGCACATGGGCTGGCATACTAGAGCACCAAATGTAAACACGCTCAGAGGGGAACTGATCATAGGTCGTTTACTCTCTGACCAAGCGGATGCAGGCAGAAGAGGCACACAGAGTGAGTGAGGGGGAAGGGATAAGGATTGTACGGTTAATAATGAGGTTTTTAATGATCGGATGATGGGTCAGTAAGGGTGCGTTAATGATGCACACTGGAAGGGTTAATAACGACTGATTCAAGAGTTAATGATAATGAGGACTGTGGTTAATGATAATCCAAGAAGATGGGTTACTAATTAATGAGGAATATGTGGATTTATAAGGATTATGATGACTTTGTAGATGGGGGTGTTGATCAAGATGGTGATAATGATGGAGTTGACATGTTTATGGGGGGAATTTGTGGTCTGGAGGATGAGGGGGCAGTGATGATGCTGTGGAAGGTTATGGTCTGAGGAATGAGAAGATACGTATATAATGCATTAGAGGGGAGGTGCACAGGAGTGAGACACAGAAGAGGATTGAGGTGGACATAAATATGAGTTATGATGTGGATTGAAGGGCTTTTAATTTCTGTAAGAGACAACCTTTGTGTAAAGGGGACTGGGGCTACGTGTATGGTCCGCGGTTTATTAGCCTAGACTATTTACCATGTTTGAAGTTTGCCTGGCTTCTAAATTGTCAGGGCAACAAAACTTGTTAAATCCTGAGTTATGCACAAATGTGTTGACAGAGGTCCTGATTCAGATATATACACTAATTAGTTACTCTGCATGGTGAATAGTTGTTTATTTCAGAATTATTCAGGATTACTAATTATATTTTATCATAGATATCCCAAAGGATATTTTGTCCAACAGATAGATTTTGACTTCTTTAACTATGCTGGCATTCATCGTCCTGTGGTTCTGTATACAACACCGCCGGTTTACATTGATGACATCACAATATATACAGACTTCCAGCAAAACACAGGTGGGTCACAATCATTGGCTGTCTGAAACAACAACCTCAGAGGCCTGACTTCTTTACATTAGTTGTGAAGTGACAAACTTCCCCTTCTGTAAGTTATTTTATAATCAATTGTTATTGAATAATTTGCTACTTTTTATAGTAACTAGCCATTATAGTTTTCTTATCGTTTTCTTATTTAATGAAATTGAACAATGATGTCACTTATTGTTGTGCTGTAAATATGTTATGCTGGTGACACGAGCTGTGATATCACCATGTATGCATGGTCCTATAATGGCTACAATGCCTGAAAATTTCAAAATCAGTAATGTAATTATTGGGTATGTTGGCATATGAGAGAGGCTTCTATTGTCCTGAATATGCAGGGTTCTTCTCGTCACACTGGACTACGTGACCCCAGAAGTGATTGGGCCTTAGTCTCCAAATTACCAGATCCCATTCAACTTAAGATCTTGAGCCAAGCAGCAGGCAGGCGCGGATTGTGTCAGAAAACCAGCCCGGGAAATTTATGGAAGCAGCCTAATGGGGGTGGGGTCTGTCAAAGGAGGAGGGCCTAATTCTGAATTGGACGCATTTGTAGCTTTCCTTTGCATCTTTTGCTGAATCTGTGTCTGCGACTTTATGCTAACGCCACTACGCAGTCTTTCCCTGGTGTACATCTGAATATGCAAGGACTGAGGGCCTACAGTAGTGTGTACAATGCTGCAATGCAAGCGCCGACAAAAAATTCATTGCACAAGAATAAAATAAAACACATTGTCCCTCCAGGAAAAAAAAAAACACACACATTGGCCCCCACAGAAAAAAAGCAAACATACATATTGGCCACAATAAATAAATATAAAACACAATAGCCTACAGAGGTAAAGAATAAAATGCATTGGCCCCCACCAGAAAATAATAAAATACATTGCCCCCCACAGAAAAAAAAAATAAAACCTGGGACAGGGGTAGGTTGGGTAGTGTATGTTCCTGGGGCTGGGGAATGTGTGATATGGTGAATAGTGTTTGCCCCTGGGATGTTGAGTACTGTCCCTAGGGCTGGGGGGAGTTTGGGTCTATGGGGCCTATAGATATAGTGGAATGTGAAAGATAAAGCAGAGGAGGATAGTGTGTAACAGAGGGTGATGTAGCAGAAAGGATAGTGTGTAACAGGGTGATGTAGCAGAGAGGATAGTGTGTAACAGAGAGTGATAGATGTGGCAGAGGAGGATAGTGTGTAGCAGAGAGTGATGCAGCAGAGGATAGTGTGTAGTAGAGGGTGATAGATGTAGAAGAGAAGGATAGTGTGTAACAGAGAGTGATAGGTGTAGCAGAGGTGGATGGTGTGTAGCAGAGAGGATAGTGTGTAACAGAGGGTGATAATGTAGCAGAGGAGGATAGTGTGTAACAGAGGGTGATGTAGCAGAGAGGATAGTGTGTAACAGAGGGTGATAGATGTAGCAGAGAAGGATAGTGTGTAGCAGAGGGTGATGTAGCAGAGAGGATAGTGTGTAACAGGGTGATGTAGCAGAGACGATAGTGTGTAACAGAATGTGATAGATGTGGCAGAGGAGGATAGTGTGTAGCAGAGAGTGATGCAGCAGAGGATAGTGCGTAGCAGAGGAGGATAGTGTGTAGCAGAGGGTGATGTAGCAGAGGGTGATAGATGTAGCAGAGGAGGATAGTGTGTAGCAGAGGGTGATGTAGCAGAGGGTGATAGATGTAGCAGAGGAGGATAGTGTGTAACAGAGGGTGATAGATGTAGAAGAGAAGGATAGTGTGTAACAGAGAGTGATAGATGTAGCAGAGGAGGATAGTGTGTAGCAGAGGGTGATGTAGCAGAGAGGATAGTGTGTAACAGAGGGTGATAGATGTAGCAGAGGAGGATAGTGTGTGATAGATGTAGAAGAGCAGGACAGAGCTGTGTTAAGTGTGTTATAATCACATTTACTACAGTGGTCTAGAGCAGAAGGCTTACATAAAAAGGGCTGTGCAGATCAGATTGTCTCCTGTGTGTAGTGAGATCGGCAGCTCTCCTCTGTGATCCCTGACACTTCCTGATAAAACATGTTCTAGCTCTAGCAAGCGGTCTGGTCCCGCAGCATGCTGGGAAATGGAGTTTCCCAAGCCACAGACTAGCACTCTATGGATTGTAAAGAAGTTAGAACACTACAACTCCCATGAGACCACCATTCATATGCAGAGCCAGGCATGCAGCAGCGTGCTCTACACAGTGCACACACACACGAATCGGTACAGCTGATAATGGTAATGAGGACATCCCTGCAACACTACCCCGCTGCTCTGCTCCCGGAGCTAGCCTGAGTAGATGACTGCTAAAGCTTCCAGTTTGCGTTACACAGCAGAACGCAAATCCAGGAAGCTCTGCAGTTGGCCCGGCCGAACTATGAATGAGTGCAGGCTGGGTGAGCCGGCCCTGAAGAGGGGAGAATGGGACCGGCCCAGCGGGAACTCTTCCGCTTTCCCGGCGGCCCAATCCGCCCCTGGCAGCAGGTATCACCAAGTTTAGATGCACTCTGCCAGAGAGTGTACCAAAGCAAAGCTCAAAGATGGTAATGTGTATAAATTGTAAAGATTACCATTAGGGTATCTGAGATATAATGCCATTAGAAAATCTTGTAAAGTTGATTATTTTTTTTATTTTTTTTAGGCAATTTAACATTTACCACACTTCTTCCATAGCATTGTACAAAGTTAATATATGGGTCTTCATATTTTAGGGGTAATGGCAGTTTGTACAATCCTATAAAACCTTGGTAAACTGACCAATGTGCGTGTGACTGGTAACATTGACCTGGATGTGTTTTGTTTTCTTTGACTAGGTTTAGTGACCTATGAAGTGGCTGTTGTTGGTTCAGATTACTATTCAGTAAATGTAACCTTGCGTGACCAAGATGGACAAGAGGTAGCCTCTGGTCTAGGTGCTGTAGGACAGCTCAAAGTTGTCAATGCACATCTATGGTGGCCTTATCTGATGAATGTAAATCCTGGATATCTGTACTCTTTTGAGGTAAACTGGACAGAACTATTGACTCTTACCTGTCACTTTGTGGCAACAGAAATAATGTAAACCGACTGTTCTGTGGACTGATGTAATCCCATGTGATCCTTCAGGAGCTATTGCTCTAAACTGACACTTCCTCTAATTTATCATAAAAAGCATCAGAGGACCAGAGCGGATTAAGGGCCACATAGGCTTGGGGCTTACCATTAGCAAGGGCTTTTGTGAGAAGTAGAGGATGTGTGGGTGTGGCTAGTGCCATGTGGACATGTACATCTCCTTATATAAAAGTATAAAAATTGCATAGTTCTTAGGTGAAAATAAAATGTAATTTCTAATTCTTACAATATTTGGATGTCTGGGCATGAATACTGCAAACCTGTCATTTGGAGACTGTCATCTCCAAATAACGGCAGTCTGTGGTGCCAGCCACAAGTGATGCCTGGTCCCAGTGACAAATCATTTAAAACATTTTGTGTATCCCACTTCATTGTTTCTTGTTCCCATCATAGTTTCTGGTTTTATAATTGAATCTATCATTAAATATATAATGTCTTCAGATCTCCCCAAAAGGCCTTTAAATGCTCATGACCCATTTCACTTAAATGCCCCTCAGATCACTTTTTCTTTATTGAAGCATGAATGTACAAATAAAAGTACAATGTAAACAGATAGTATATTAATACAATAGAACATTTTCTGAATCAGTAGCTATAATAGTTGGAATAGGAGGTAGACCTGGATCCAGACTAAAGATATGAATAAACCATAGTCCCTATGAACCATTTCCAAAAGAAAGTAAGGTCGTCCAATCACTGACAATATGAGGTATGAACAATGGGAAAATAAAATGGGGGGACTTGAACACACATATGGGTTTCATACCAAAATGTGTCCTGAAAGCATTTCCAGGGCTTGCTCGCTAAGTGAGGAGAGAAGGGTGTCAGACCACATGCCTTTCATATGCCTACCTGATTCCCCCACATGCCCTCAGACCTCCACAAAAAATTAGAGACCAAAAGACAAAGTGGGGGGAAAGGGACAGACACACAGAAGATGCCTTGTGCTAGAAGGGCTACAGTGGAGAAACTGTAAGACCACCCAAAAAGCAAAGTACAAAATGATTACTTTTAAGACGTGACTCTCCATACATTTGCTTAGATATAGCTTAAATATGAACGTTACAGGTAGTCACTCTATAAATAATTCCCTATAAAATATGCATTGAGTGATAAATTGGGCATTATTGTAGCGATTGTCACCTCTTAAAATGAGAAGGTTTAAAGTAACATGGTAACTAAAATCTACTTAGAAAAAGATAGACAAAATAGGATTGTCAGATGATTAATATTTTAGCTTCTGCCTTCATTAAATCACTTAATTTGAAATACTGTACTTAATGTGATAGCATATGCTACAGAAATACTTGCCCTGCATACCTGTTTTACACCATATGAAAAACATTCCCTCTACTTTGGTCAGGTATTATGGACCATTTTCCCTGCTAATTAACAAAAACAAAAGGCACTTACCAAAGCAACAGCGTAATATGTGTGCACTATACAAATAAAGATAAATAAATGTGTTTTCAGTATGAACATTTGCAGTGCCAAAGCTGCTCAGGGGCTGCTAGTGGACAAGCAGAGAGAGGCTCAGGAGGGCACTTCCCTTGCACAGGAAAATACTGTGCCCTGGTGCCCCCTCTGTTACACAGCATTTTTACCTTGGTCCCTGCCCCAATGGAGTTTATAATCTATATTCCCTACCACATGAACTCATATATCCTAACCATTTCATCTATCAGTATGTCTTTTTTTTTTGGTGGGGTGGGAGCATTGCACCAAACCACACGTGAGCGTAACTTGTAGAAATTGTTATGATTTGCAGGTGAAGGTGACATCTGCTACCTCGGAGGATATTTACACTTTACCTGTCGGAATAAGAACAGTCCAAGTTACAGGACAACAATTCCTCATCAATGGAAAGCCTTTCTACTTCCATGGAGTCAACAAACATGAAGACTATGATGTAAGTGATTGAGGCCAGCGTGTTATATGGGTAGTCCGCTTTTGTCGCCTTCATTATTAGAAGGATCTGCTGTGATTCTTTTTATATTTATTTGATTTTCTTTTGGCTTATAAAATCCATGTTTTGAAATTCAATATTTAAAAAAGGTACTAATGCAAAATAGAATATGAAAATGTCATTCCATAATATGTACTGAATGAACAAATCCACTAGATCTACTAAGCTTAACTCCCTTAATAAAGTGAAATTGGAGAAAGCTTTATATGCTTTGTGGGCTCTGCATGTCAATCTCTTTAATGCTGGCCATACATTCACATGCACATTTGGTCAAACTGGTATTTTTTTTGACCAAATTGATCAAAGGCACTTTGGCCAAGGCCTAAGCAATCAAAATAAGTTGTAGTTGATCTGACAAGAAAGACAACCCACTAGGTGTGGAGCCAAATTGTTCATAGATCTTGTCACTTATTAGTTAGAGGCAATTCATTTATTTATTTAAAACTAAAAATTGCTGATCTCTTCTTCCTTATATAGTTGATTTATATACAGAATTAGTGTTGTAGCATGGCAAGCAGCATGCATAAATGTGTTAAAGAATAAGAGTACAGTAGGTAGCAAAAAAAAGTTACACAAAAAGTGTGTTTTCCCCTGTATGCTGAGGAATGCCCCAATTACTGCTAGAGGATTGTACACACAGAGCCAGCTACAGTTTGCTTGTGCTGGAGACTGTACTCATCATTGTCCAGTATTTGCACCTGCCCCTGATTACCAGCAAATGACACAACATTCACAAGTATATATATATATATATATATATATGTGTGTGTGTGTTCTCATTTGTGTCCTTATTGTACTTGGCCTATGTTAGAAAGTGCCCATACAGTCTCCAGCCACTGGAGATGGGTGTAAGTGGCAGAATAAAGGAAATCTCCATAGGCGCATGTGTGTCCACACACGATTTCACACCAGTTACTCCATGTCTGTTGGCATAGTGCTCACTCTGTTTCCAAATTAATCATAATTTATAAATTGCTAATGCAGCCTCACCATTTACTTGCTGCTGATAAAGTGTCAGGTTTTACAATGTGGATTATATGTGAATACTGCTCTTAGCCAAATTGTAAATGGGAACATACCCTAAAACAAGATGATGATGATCTGTGAACCCTAGGCATGTTTATGGCATAATAGAGAAACATTATTTTATTTTATGTATTTACAATTCTGCTATTATTATTATTATTATTATTATTATCTTTCAACAGATCAGAGGCAAAGGGCTGGACTGGTCTTTAATCATAAAGGATTTTAATCTACTGAAGTGGATGGGTGCAAATTCATTTCGCACTAGCCATTACCCTTATGCTGAGGAAATCATGGACCTGTGTGATAAATATGGTATCGTGGTCATTGATGAATGTCCTGGAGTAGGAATAAAACAGCCGTAAGGAACCCTTCTTCTTTGTTAAAGTGTGTTTAATACTATTTTTCTGTAACAAAAAACAGTTTGTCATTGGGTCTGAATGATACAGTACAATACTTTTTATTTTGTGAGAATCAGAATTAGACCTGTGTCAAATGTATAAACCCAACATTGTTACTAGAGCTACCTGTAAATAGCAAACATGTTATCAGTGTGATATGGTTCCACACAGGAAAATGTGTGTGTATAATTCTCTATCTCAAATCCATTTGTGTGTTAAATAAATCCAAAGGTTTGTTACATAAAACACTCACCTGAGCCTGCATGATGTGTGTTAGTATGGCAAAGGGTTAATCACAACAAAACCACATGGTTTGTATAAAATTTTTAAAATCACACTTTTTATACCTCAAACTCACTATTAATCTTCCAGTACTGCCATCATTAAGATTTATTTCCAAAGCTGACTCTTCGTGGCAGTCCCTACTTGCTTAATTTTTAGTTTAATCACAATTCTTGTAAACCAAACAATTCACTGTATTTAGTTCGTTCTGTAGAATTTATAAAATAACCAAGCTTTTCTAGCGTGTGAATCTCTTAAGAACACAAGGACAGTATTTTATTAAAATTAGTTTAATATGATGAAAAGTGTCACAATGCTAAGATATAAAAATATAATAAAATAATATACTGAGAAATAACGCAAAACAGTTTCTTTAAAATATAAAAAACCTCTATGCATGGGAATGGCAAGAATACAGGAAGCTCCTCAATTTGATTGGCCATCAAAGAAAAAAATCTAACATTAATTCCATAATTTTTAAACAGTATGGTTTCCACCTCCTTTTGAGGTTAATACACCAGGGAGCTTATGTAATAGGGTGCTAGCTGGCACCGCTGTGGGAATTCATGCAAGTGTTCCCGTATTTTTAAAGGCAAAACGAGCTTGGGTTTGCCTTTTAAATGATTGTCGCTTTAAAAATACGGGAACATTTGAATGAATTCCCGCAGCGGCGCCAGCTTGTACCCTATTACATAATTTTCTAATGACATCCTTGGTAGCTTTTTAACAAATATTGCCACTCAGGATTTTTTTTAAATTAAATATCCTTTCATTAGTACATTCTAGAAATATACTTTTGCATTCAATCCACAGATGATACCTTCCTACAAATTAAATTTTGACTATTCAGCCCATGATTTAGGTAGCTACTTGATTACTGTAGTTTCTCTATGGACTATAAATTTAATGTCAGAGGCCAAATGCTAGTGATGGTAAATACCTATAGAGCTCTTTGCATATACAGATGTGTCCTCATACAGTATTGCTGCCGATCAATTTATGTTTTTACTTTTATTTTGCGTATTTTCTCCTGAAAACGTGCATTTAGTCGCAAACGGATGCGACAAACCGCTTCCTGAGACTGCACTGATTAATTTAATATGTGATACTTGTATATCTGTGTGTGACTGAGTCTGACTCTGTATATGAAGTGCTATGAAAAAGCGTCTGCAGCTTTTTCCACGCCAAGGTCCCTTGTGCTTCGTATACAGATTGTCGCACACAGATATACAAGTGTTGTATATCAAATTAATCAGTGCAGTCTCAGGAAGCGATTTGTTACATCTGTGTTTGACTAAGATACATTTTTGAGTAAAAAAGATGTTAGGCTCCAAGCTAAGTTGCAAGGGACCTCGCAAAACATGGTGTATTGAGGCTGGGGGTATATTTACTAAAATGCATTTTTTTTAGAAGTGGAGATGTTGCCCATTGCAACCAATCAGACTCTACTTATCATTTATCTAACACCTTCTAGAGGATAATAGCTAGGATCGAATTAGTTGCTATGGGCAACAACTCTACTTCTAGAACCACACTTAAGTAAATATACCCCTAGGTGTATGAGGAAATATCTTTATGAACGTTAATATTTCTGTGATGTAAACGTTGGCATATGAGGACTGGACTTGCTCACACCATTGTCCTTTTTTGAAGCCGCCATTTGTTGCCTACTTATAGCCTTTATCTTGACATGCAGATTTAGGGCGGTATCCAATTAGCCCCGGACATTGTTCGGGCGCTAATTGATCCCTGCGACTGGCAAAAAACTGATTTTTCCCAGATTCTCCCCGTTTTTTCGTCAATGTTTTTTTTCACCCTATCCTATTATTTTGAACAAAATAACGGGATATATCTCACGAAAACACAAACAGGGGTATTCAATATGGGTGCGATAACATCGTTTTTGCGTTAATATCGGAGGTATGACCTCATTATTGCAGGTTTTACTTTTACACCGTATTCAATTTCAAAGACTTATCGCAGTTTTGAGAAGTCTTTGATAAAAAACGGGGATAACTTTTCACCATTGAATAGGTGTCGAAAAAAAGTGCAGAATTGGGGTCTAGGGGTGCAGGCTTTAAAAAAATAGCCTGCACCCCTGGGAATGACATTTAAAAAAGAACTGTGTCAAAAAAAGTTAAAAAAATAATTAGGGACACCCCAAAAAATGAATTTCAAAATTGGGGTGAAAAAAAAAAAATGGGAAAAAATTGTTTAACAATAGGGAAATAGGTTCAGGGCTATTGTGCAAGTATGCGGCAGATGTTTTCTAGAAAAGAATTATAGCGGCAGGTGCACAAATGCAGAATTTTAAAAAAATTACTTTAGGGACTTAAAAATATGCTAGTACCCATTTTCATGTACCCCAAATTTGATGGGACCACTTAAAAAAACGAAAAAAATAACCTAAGTGCTCTTCTGCATCACTTATTCAATGTCGGGAAAAAAATGCCTGCTGGGGCTATTTAAATCCCCGACTTTCAATTAAAGGCTAAAACGGGGGTACCCATAGTGTTCCCCCATGTTTTTACAACTTTAGGGGGTCTTACAATTATTTTAAGGAAAAATTCGTAACTTTGCGCAAATCCAACTTCAGAGTTTCCCGTTTTCGTTAATTTTATATTGAATACGGGGATAAGCGGGAGCGCGCACCATACCTTAACGCAGAAAAAAACTCTGATATGAAACGTTAAGTTCGACAGTGAAGTTAACGTTTCATATTGAATACCCCTCATAGGGTCTGCAAGCTTATGTGTTTTCGCATTTTTTGGGGTGAAAAAACTGCCCTTATCGTAGATTATTCAGGTCCCGAAAAATATCCATGATAAGTGCCGGCGTAGGGAGGCACTTCGGGCTATTAGGATAGCCCTGCCGCGATCAATTAGCAGCACTACTTTAGCGCTGTTAATTGGATACCCCTCTTAATATGTGATCTTGGGAGACAGCAGTTTGTAAAAATTCATCTGTGTAGGACAGACATTGCAGGGAATACCCGATAGACACTCACCAGGCTTTGAAATGGATTTTGAATTTAACCCTTTACTGGTGTACATACAGATTTCATATCCTAAAAGCAAATTGTCATTGTGAATAATTATTTTTATTTTAACTCTTGACTATGTCATAATATCAATATTGATTATGTATAAAACTACTAAAGTCGATAACCATTGAATAAGTCCAAAGACGAGAATATCGCAGTTGCAAGTTGCACAAGAGTCCCACTCTCCAAGGTATAGCAGTTTCCACTGTGTAAATACACTTTGATTTAAGCTACCGGTGCTAAATGACCAAAACTGATCAGGGACAGAATATAGCATCACCTTTATAAGCATTCCTCATATAGTGTAGTATTAATGTACAAAAGTACTTGCTTTGTAAGTCAATAATAGATCTCGGTACAAAGCAGCATGTGGAATTACCAGTTACTTTATTGTAGATCTGGATCATCTCGAAGTCAGCACATCAGCTGGTCTCAGCAGTCATAGAGGATGTTGTCCACAGAGTTTAAAGTGTGTGCCAATATCTTGGTGCTTACACTGCCTGCTATCTACAGTCAAATTGCGTCCATGTTACTGACCTCAGCCAAAATCCTAATAGGCTGTTAGTAGGGCATGTCCTGTGGACTATGTAAATGTATGTCTTGGGAGTTAACTTAATACTTTTGGCAATTTGATGGCACCTACAGCTTCTTATTATGATAGTGAGTATACGCCTGCCTATTCATGTGACATTAATACTTCTATATTTTTCCATGCTTGCTAGAAAAGTTCCTATCATGCTAATATGTATTACGGTCTATACAAAATAAAATCTATAGCTGTAAAAGTGAATTTAACACAATTATGTTTATTCACACTATGACGCAGAATTATTTTAATGTGCTTTACATGCTTTTTAATCTGTTTGTGGTCTTGTATATTCTCCGGTAGTGAGAGCTTTGGAAACAAGTCACTGCAACATCATTTAGTTGTCATGGAGGAGCTGGTGCGCAGGGATAAAAACAGGCCTTCCGTGGTCATGTGGTCAGTCGCCAATGAACCAGCCTCACAGCTCAAAGTTGCAGGTTCCTATTTTAAGTAAGTGGCAGAACGTCTTCATTCATTTCTTCAGTATGTTATGAGGTTGGCACAAATCTAGGGCCATCAATAGAGGAATGGGTTTTAAAAATGGACAAATTACACTCAAGTCAGATGTGATTTTACATTTTTAGAAATGTCTTTAAACTACTGAATTGGTGGAATTGCAAAACTAAACAAAATAATCTTTTATTTTGGGATATACTGTGAATATTTTTTTTTATTTTGCAAATATATCCTACTATACTTGCAAACTTATTTGATAATCATTAAGTTAAGACTTATAAAAATTTGTTTTTACATTGTAAACATTTAGCAACAAGAGATTATGGTAGAAACTCTGCATAAAGAGTCCAGTTACTGACAGGTTTATTTGTTCTACTCTAATCTGCATTATTGTCCAGCTGGGCTGCTGAACGATAAATGCAATGATATTTACAGCAATGATTATATCTCGCTGTGTTATGCTGCTTACCTGTTCAGCGGGCAGAGTGAATGAGCCAATGTAGACCCGTGATACATACATACGCTCTTGTTCCTAGCACAGCTGTACAGAGGGCCTGATTCAGAGCCGGATGCTATTTGCACTCGCTCGTTCAGAAAAAGGGGCTGGCTATTTCAATTAAGCGCTCGCTCTTTGCGGTCTGTCGACGCCTCTATGTCTGAACGAGCGAACGAAACATGCGCTCAGTATTTTGGAAAAAATGCCCCCTGGCCGCTCGCATCCTACGTCATCTCCGCCATTTATTTGATTAATCGAGTACATCGAAAGGCGTCTGAACTGCTCACAGTGCTTGTGGTTGGATTTTCCTACCGCAATCATGCGAGCAGTTCAGGCTAAAAGAAAACCAAGTGACGTGGCCGATGACGCTGCTTTGTTAATTATGCACAGCCTTAAAACGCCCGTTTTGACCGTTTGGCACGCCTGCGTTCGGATCTCCACTCCCCGTTTTCAAGCACCTTTCCCTGGTGCCATCCACAAACGCCTCATTCTGTCACTCAAATTAGCAGGCATTCGCTATTTTGCGAGCACACGATTTTCGACCGCAATGACTGGTTGGCGCATGCGTACTAAAACCCATACGCAGATGTGCGAACATCGCTCGCAGCGAACAAGCGGCCGCTTACGACCGGCTCTGAATCAGGCCCAGAATACAAACCGCGGGTTTGCAGTGAGTTCTAGCTGCTAAACGTATACATAATGCTCTACTTTGAGAATGTATATTTGATCCCTCAATAGCATTTTCTCCTTTTTCTGCCTGTAGATTAGCAGGGTTTTAGTAAATCTGAATGCGATGCACAACTTTCCTAACTCCTCCATGCAAAGTAAAGTCATTTTTGTTTGTCTGTGTATGTTGGTCATTTTAAGAACGATTTATAAAAATTCCCCTGTTTGATACCTGCGCATTTACATATCGGGACGTGCAAACCAATCATCTAGTCCTTATATGACAAATGGCCTATAACTGATGTCATTATTTATTCAACAAAAAAATAAGACATGAAGTTGAAAATGTACAGTAAGTGCAGCCTGTCCCTGAGCGCTTCCATATCAATACAGATTGTCCTTTGGGCAATGTGCTGCTAATCAGTTGTATCATCCCATTATTTGGTGATCATGACATACGACCACCTATCCCAGTAAGACAAGACCTTTGGCAATTTGGTCTGGAGCATTCAGGTTTGTGTTCTCACCATGCTCATCAGTCTGGAAAGGATATTAAGGCCATTATTTTACATTGACAAAGCTTATATACAAATGGAGAACAGTGAAACCGTTGCCCATCTTCCCAGGAGTGCATCTCCGCATATTCACCCAAAGATCTGACTCCATGATGCTGCAAGAAACCTTCATAGTGGCTTCTATTTTGTTGAGTAAGGACAAAGGCCCTCATTCAGAGCCGCTCGCTAGCGGCAGTACGCTCGTTCCGAGCGATGTTCGCACATCTGCGCATGCGTACGGTTTTTAGTACGCATGCGCGAACCAGTCAGTGCGGCCGAAAATCGTTTGTACGCTATATAGCGAGTGCCTGCTATTTTGAGTGACAGAATGAGGCGTATGTGGGTGGTAACAGGGGAAGGTGCTTGAAAACGGGGAGTGGAATTCGAACGCAGGCGTGCTTAAAGGTCAAAACGGGCGTTTTAAGGGAGTGCATAATTAATACAGCAGCGTCATTGACCACGTCAGTGTTTTTTTTTAACTCAGAACTGCTCGCAAAATAGCGGTTGAGAAAACCAACCACAAGAATAGCGAGCAGTTCATACGCTGTACGATGTACTCGATTAATCTAATAAATAGCGGACATGACGTATGGTGCGAGCGGCCAGGGGGCGTTTTTATCAAATAAACGAGCGTATGTTTTGCTCGCTCGTTCAGACTTAGAGGTGTGAACAGACTGCAATTTGCGAATGAATCATTTGAATAGCCACCCCTTGTTTTTGAACGAACGACCGCAAATAGCGAACGGCTCTGAATCAGGCCCAAAGTGCCTGATTCAGAGATGGACGCAATGCCGGTATTATCATAGAATGAGCCATTTTCTGCAAATGCGCATATACAAACACCACACTGCGCACGTGCAGCAATTGCATTGCGATTAATCTCGTACCTAGGAATCACTCGCAATGTGAGTGACAGGTAGTCAGTGTTTGGGGGAGGTAACGGGGGGGGATTGTTAGAAAAACACAGGCGTGTCTGACTGTTAATTTATGCACGTTCCATGGTCGTGCATAAATTAGCCATTGCAATCTCCTTCACAGCATGTTTAAGGCTAGTCAGACTTAATGTACAAGATGCGTGACTGCGTCGATGTTCCCGATATAAGTTGTCGGACGGACATGAGAATGCAGAGGTGGGCGCCCCTATGCTCAGCTAAGCTTTGGAAGGCATTAGCATGTTTTAGCAACTGCGATCCATAAGACATCGCAATTGCCTTAGCATACATCTCTGAATCGGGCCCAAAGTGCAATCTGTTATAGGTCATTTATGACCTGAGATTAGATTTGACTGATTTTAGTAATCGCTGCGGACTAGACAATCGTTAATTATGTCCTTATTTGTAATAGCAAAGATTTGAAATACTGTGTAGTTTTATTTCACATGACTGCAGTGTATATTTATTGTCCTTTATTTTACTACAGATTTTCCATTTCACCCAGTAACCTCAGCTGATCCAATACTAACTAGCAGATGCATATTTTGTGTGTAACCTCTGTTTCACTTCCACAGGACTGTGATTGCTCACACTAAACAGCTTGACCCCACTAGACCAGTAACCTATGTTAGCAGTGCTGGGTATGACCAAGACCAAGGTGTAGGTTGAGTTTTTACCTTTATTCTGTTTCATGTCAAACAGTCTTTTCAGTTAACTAAAATCTAATTTGCCACAGCCATAAACACCTATCCCCTTCTCTGGGTTGTCTGGGCAAGAGAGCAGTGCCTTACATTTGTCATTGTTAGGGGAGATGTATTATAGCGGCACGCATCGTGTTGCTATAACTCTTCTTTCTTCGCCTCTTTACCGAGGTGAAGCGGGAAGCTGCATTGATGAGATGTAAGAACATCTCGTCTGCCAAACTGGGGGACTGAAAACCCCCCACCGACGATCCCCGCCAGAGTGCACAGAGCATCAGACTGGTGCCGATGTGCTGTGTCTCACCTCCTGGCCAGCCCCACTGGGCATGCGTGGGATCTCACAAACATCGTATGATCTTGCGTGCAGTAGGCAGCCTCCACAGCCAGGGACAGTGCTGTCAATCGATAGCTGCAGCTGTCAGAACGGTCAGTGCCACTGACCGTTCGTACATTAGGTGGCATATCGGTGTGCTATCTTAGATAGCAGCGCCGATAATGACAGGGGCGTGTAGCACCCCTGTCATTTACCTCCCAACCCCACAATAATACATGGGGGAGAAGCGGTATCAGCGGACATAACGTGCACTGATACCACTAAACCCCCATATCGCCGGGTCATACATCTCCCCCTGTGTTTCTTATGCACTGTGTATGTAAGGGATAATGGAGAGAAAGTGAGTTACCTAATATAAGTGCAGATGTTGGGCTGTGAAGGGTAATCCAGTTCTAGAACTGTTGCTGCTTATTGAGTATTAGTTCCACAGCAAATCTTACCAGTTGTACCTTGGCTCAGATTAGTTGGCATGAAATTCATAGTAACTCTGCAGCAACAATCTCTATGTGTTGCTATGCACTATACTGGATGGCTCCTGCAACCCCTTCATGAGTCACTTGGAAACTACTAACAAGTAAAAGCTTGCTTTTCTCATATAAAAGAGCTGCTAATAGCATATATTGTGTGACTGATGCTGAGTTGGATGCAATTGTGCCCCATATCACAGGCAAAATTGCATTCCAAAGATGCAAATATGGGCCTATACAAAGTGCCAACTACGGCAAGTTGCAGGCGGTAGCATATGTGCCTGGTGTACGTTGTACGGGCATACATGACATGTATAGGTTGTGTAGGATGAAGAAAATGCTAAAATACACACACACACAAAAACATAATATGCTAGAGCAACGATAAAGGCCCCTAACGGCATCGGCAATGCATTTGCAATCAGCCAATCACAAGGTGTTTTTTTACATTCATGTGATGATGTACTAACCTTCAGAACTGTACAGTGTAAGGGGGCCTATCCATTAGCAGATAAATGTGAAAGATGAATAACTTATCGTTCATTCTAAACGATTTATCGTTCAGTCGTTCAATTTATCTGCTAATGGATAGGCTCTGAACGATAAAAATGCGCACTCCCGCTGACGACAAATTTGGTCTTTTGTCTCTCGAACATGTTGGTCAATTATCGTTTATCGCTGATAGATATTAGAAATGTCTGTCGCGGTGAACGACGAACGATTTTTTTATGTAAATGAACAGAAACATAAAAAGAAATCCACTCAAAGAATGATGTCATCCAATATCGTTCGTCGTTCGTCTATTGCAAATATCTGTCATGAGATATTTAGAGCAGTCACATATCCATAAAAAATAATTGAGAGGGCAACTTCTTCAGGAGTATGATATTTAGGATATATATATATATATATATATATATATATATATATATTGTGTGTATTTGTATGTATGTATATATATATATATATATATATATATATATATATATATATGAAATAAATAATCTCTCTTAAGTATAATATTTATATTCACCACCATGTTATTTTGTTGAATGTTTATACAATTCCAGGCCCCCTATGTGGATGTCCTCTGTGTAAATAGCTACTTCTCCTGGTACCATGATTCTGGTCACCTGGAGGTGATTCAGCTCCAGCTTAACAACCAGTTTGACAAGTGGCACGAGAAGTATAATAAACCAATCATACAGACTGAATATGGAGCAGATACCATACCAGGCTTCCACAGCGTGAGTATGTAATATGGGCATTCACTGTAACACATACATAAAGGGAATCGGTATGAAATACCACCTAACCTAACCCCCCTACCCTAACCCTCCTTAGGGGTGCCTAACCCTGATCCCCCCTGTAAGTGCCTTCCCCATTGCCTAACCCTAAGTCCCCCCCAGGGGTGTCTAGCCCTAACCCTCCCTCCCCCTAGCCTAACCCTCCCGGGGGGGTGCCTAACCCTAAGCCCCCCCCGGGTGCTCTAAACCTAACCCTCCCCCCCCCCCGCGGCTGTCCGCTCACCTCGCCCGGGATCCCTTTGATCGGGATGCCGGGCACCGGTCTCCCGGCGTCGTTGAAATGAGCGGCGTCTACATCTAGACGCCGGGCATTTCACCCTCGCCGGGATATGACAGTCGGGAAGCCGGCTGTCGGTATAATGTCAGCCGGCTTTCCAATTGCATCCCCTATATAAAGACCTTGGGCCAATAATTCCCTATTAAGTTATTGTGACACAATTGCCAAAACTGTTGCCATTTGATTTTTTTAATCATCTCACACCAAAACTATTTCTCTGTAAAAGTGCATGAAAACATAGCAGCACAAGCTGGTGGGCACAAAGCATCTTATCTTTACATTTACAAATCAGTTTGGGAGCTACCATGAATAGATTTATTATCATATTTCCACTTGAGGATTATAGGGGAAGTGCAGCAAAGAACACAGCAGAAGAAATTACCGTATATACTTGAGTATAAGCCGAGTTTTTCAGCACATTTTTTGTGCTGAAAAAGCACCCCCTCGGCTTATACTCGAGTGAAGTGTGTAGCGCTGACCGGACGGAGTTCGGTCAGCACTACACACTGCCAATCACACAGCCGCCGGAGCCGGCAGTTGTGTGTTTGTTGTAATCAGCAGCCGATGAGAGTCTGTCAGACTCTCATCGGCTGCTGCAGCTCCCACTGCGGGAGCCATCTTCCGGCTCCCGCAGTGGGTAATGGGAGAGACGTCATGAGTACTCTGACCACACAAAGGATGAAAGGTGCTGCTCCACTGGAACCACCCTCGCTACTCCCCTGATCCTAGCCAAGCACTATGCTCCCAGTGTGACACTAATGTTCAGGAGTTGTAGTCAGCAGATTCTCCTTCATGTCAATGGCTGACACTCCATTGTGTGGGGGCATTAAAAACCATGAATGGGTAACAGAATGTCACTCATCTAGTGTTTTAAGTGCACCCTCAATGCAGAGGTTCACCTAATAGCACCAGAACTCTTATTATAAATATGCTTCTCCCACAAAGAAATATCTAATATTTTTTAAGTAAGGGAAGAGGAGACAATCCAGCAAAAATACACAATAGAAAAAACTGCAAATAAGACATCAGTACATGTACGTAACATATAATTGTATAATAAGCCATAGAGGTTAAGGAGATCAAACTTGAAAGGAAGACAAAATATTACATCTAGCCACGGACTGACTGTGAAAATGTCTACTCCACCAAATTTAACAATAATGTATGAGAAAGAGAGAAGGCAGACAGAGTAGAAAAAGAGAGAGAGAAATAAAAGGAGCAGGGTGGCCACCTACTAAAATAGGGGAGAGTGCAGGGAGGGGAAGGAAAATTTACCCGACTGGGTCCATTCGGAGTCTAAACCTGGGTACACACTAAGCGATATATCGTTCCGATGCAGATCAGAACGTTATATCGGCCATATCGCTCAGTTTGTAGGTACTGTCGTGTGTTCACGAGCATCACTGGTCGCATCTTCTGATCTGATGTGCATGCACGGCATATCAGAAGATCCGGTGACCGACACGATTACCAATGAATGTGGCGGGTGTGTCCGTACTCACTGCACGATCTAGTGTACGATCGCCCAATACTGGGTATAAATATCGTCTAGTGTGTATCCAGCATTGGTGTACGACCGCCCATGGCTGGGTACACACATCGTCTAGTGTGTACCCAGCATTAGTCCTAGAGCAAATAGTTAGCTAGTTGTGAGATGGAAGGAGTCACTTTATGAAATATCTAATACTTTAACTGTACTCATACTTGCCTATTTCTGTTATCTGATGATAGTTGTAACATTCGGGATACGTTAAAAATCCCGGGAGATAGGATTCTGGCGATCAGAATGCCTGCGCCGGAATCCCGACACCTGTCAGAACCCTGCGCCGGAATCTTGAAGGTAAGTAGCGGGGTTAGGGGGAGGGTTAGGGTTAGGCACTAAGGGTTAGGTTTAGGGTGCGGGGAGGTTAGGTTTAGGCACTAGCGGGGGAGGTTAGATTTGGGAGAAGGGAGAGTTAAGGTAGGGAGAGGGGGAGGGTTAGAATACCGACCGACAGGTGTCTGTATCCTAACATTGTCGGGATGCCGGCGTCTGGATTTTGAAGGCTGGGGTCCCGAAAACTGCATCTCATACCCATCCCTTAACATTCTATAGCATTGGAGCATGCAGAAATCCTGGATCTCCACTACTTTAACATTTTACAGATCTGGAGACTATGTTCACGGACTTACATGGCTTTTCCATGTCAGCGTCCATGGGACTGTATGCTGCCTTGCCTTCTGACATGAAGTGCCTTGGGTTTATATAAGGCCCAAAATGTTAACAGCCCTTTCATACAGAAGCCTTTTCTTTTTTGTGTTTGCAGGACCCGCCATTAATGTTCACAGAAGAATACCAAGAGATAGTCTTAAAGAACTACCATTCTGTGTTTGACGAGAAGAGAAAGAAGTTTGTCATTGGAGAGCTCATTTGGAATTTTGCAGACTTTATGACTGTACAATGTAAGTCTGACTACAGCATAGGTAGATGGCGCTAAATAACATATTTCCCTGCTGCCTACAAAAGATTGTGTAAACACAGCCTATATTAGTAGTTGAGTATGTATTAGGCATTTGACATATATTAAATGCAACAGAAGACTGGGAAACATTTTGGAAATTTATGTAGTAAACTATTTCTGTGCTGACTTAGACCTGTTGACATACATATTAGATGCAGTCTTGCATAGAGTATGTACTTTGCGTAACGCCTCTCATGTTCATTATTCCGTTTACTAAGGATCTTTTTATAGATGTTGGTATGTATTAATTATATTATTCCTCTACAGCGGTTACCAGAGTTGTTGGAAATAAGAAAGGAGTCTTCACCCGCCAGCGGCAGCCCAAGGCATCGGCCTTTATTCTGCGGGACAGATACTGGAAGCTGGCCAATGAAACAGGGTACTTGAACAAACCTGCTACTAGGTATTAAACCTTTACCTCTGAAATTGTCATACAGTATGAGCTTAAACTTAGACTTGCTTGTGGGGAGCCTAAACACTGGGACAGAGGAGACCATTTAAATTTACTTCAAGTAGAGTACAGTGTAAAGGTGATGCGTTATTATTGCCCTTTATGTACCTTACTTGCAGCGCCATAATAAAACCTGGGTACTAATAAATGGACAAAGGGGGCAATTACATTTAGCACTAGGTCACCTCATACATGTGAACATAAATAAGTAATGTTTTACTTCCTGTAATATCCTGAAGTGTGTGCAGGCGCACATCCCACTGCTTTGTACCTAGTCCAAAGAGGTAAAAGGGCCCTGCTCTCAAGCTTAGGCCATATTTCCTTTGATTCAAAAACTTGTTTAATATAAAAGAAGAGAAATGTGCCTTGAATAAACAAAATGTAATGTGCAATATGTATTTGTACAGACATTGTACTTTGCTATGGATCTTTGAACTGAAAGCTTGTTGTGTATCAACTGTCCTAGATAACTCTGTATCCTTGACGGGGAACAATAATGATCAAAACATAGTTTTTGTTTTTCTTAATAAAAATGTATTGAAAGCGAACTTGTCTTACTGAAAATTAAGTTCTGATTATATTTAGTATGATAATTGTCATCCTAATATAACTGGCATGTGCAACAGCTGAATTGGGTTAGTGTCAGAGAAGGTTGATTGTACTGAATTTTAAATGCAGTAATTTTTTACTCGCACATTGGCACAAAGTATTATATATTCCCGAACAAGTTCTTAACAGCCCCTATTGCGGAACGCTACGCATTACGGTGTATTAGCAGAGGGTCGACTAATCGCCTATTTGACACTAGCCTAAGCGGTTTTATATAACCTGTAGTATGGATACCTGCAGGCTTGTCAGTTTTGTGTTGTTTTTTGTTTTCTTTTGCATTCTACATCTCCTAGTTATTAGACCACCATGGTTAAATCCATATAGACATTTGTATATAAACATTATCAAACTGACCTAACAGGTCAATTGTAGCAGGGATAATTGCTGCTTATGAATTTAGCTTTTGGAATAATTTTCATTAGTTATAACTGGAACACTTCAAATAATGAATGTTCTTAAATTCTATATTGACTTGCATGACCATTATTGTAGGATGTCTGTGTATTAACACAAATAGATTAATACAGTACAGGTGTAATTATTTTAAATAGCTGGAGTACAAAAATAATCAATGGCATTTTTAATGTATTTATTTTTTTACAACATTCCTTGTATGGGCTTGGAAGGTAAAAATTAAAATGTAAATGCTTTCTATTATACTGTTCATGTGGTGTGTCTGAACTTTGTTAGTGGCTACTGCATAGGCCATGTATGAATTGAAATCTCTTCTGTGTTGATCCCACATGTGCAGTTTTTAATGGTAAAACCAGATAAGAAGCACTGCATGACAAACAATTTTCTACTTTTTACAATGATAGAGTCAGGGTGAAGATGGGGGAGACTCTGGATGTGAGTAAGTCTGTTTGCACAATGTACAAAATGTGACTTGTGTAAAATATTGTCACCTGGGTTTTCATTGAGCGTTTCTTGTACTTGCACCTGATAGTCTGTTCTAGGATGTTCATATAAGGTCGGTACAGTTGGGGCATGGAGACGCACTTCAACCACATCTTGGGAGATGCATATGGTCAAGACTTAAGTTATGCCTTCTTATGAGGAGTCTCTGTGCTTATTACACTGGCCTAGTACAAGATTCCAAGATAATGATGTGTGTGCAAAAGTCACAATTCTGTGCTTAACTTTAAATCGGACCCTCTGTGCCTGCACACCTACCTGCCTTTACATGTCTGTTTCAGTTATATTTAGTTATTTTTTTTCCCCTTCCAAATTTTGTTTATTAAATGCAGCACACATGCAAGGTAAAATCACAATGAAAGATCGAACCGGACATAGTGTGATTCAGAGATGGACTCTAATGCAATTGCAACTGCAATTTCGCACGGACCGCAGCTGCAAAAATATGCTAATAGATCCAAAGGTTACTCGAGCATATGGACACCCACTGTGGCCTTCTCATCTGCGTACCACGTTGCGTACCTGCATTAATATCGGTAACATCGACCAGCAATGCAGGCCTTGCGGTAGGTCAGATTTCAAATAAAGCGGCTTTCCTGACACGCAGAGAGCTCTCCTACAGCAAAGTAGATCGCAATGGATAATTTATTTACAAGGTAAGACACGTCTGCGTTTATCTAACCACTGCCTGTTACCTCCCCCCAAACGCTGACTACCTGTCAGTCACTTTGCGAATGGATCCGCTGTGCATGCATAATAGCAGACCAAACGCTATGGGTGCACAGTGCGGCTTATATGCATGTGCAATTGAAAAAAAATTGCTCTATCTGCATAAAAATCGCCCTTGCGCCCATCTCTGGCCCATAGTCTTATAAATACAGAAAGAGGTAACGTCTAACAAATCATATAATCATAACTAGGTACCCATAGGGCTAAATGTAAGAGGTTGCGATTTTCAGATGCTGCTGGGGTTTATGAGAGTGTCCACGTAGTTTTAAAGTAACAATCATTTTAACGGCTAACCCAAGCTGGTTACAGCTTACAGCAATGAAAGAAAGGCTTGCCTGGGTTGTGAAGCACCACCAGAGGTTTACCAGTAGAAGGTTTTATGGACTGATGAATCAAAATGAGAAATCATTGGTTCATCATGTAAAGTTTCTGTGCACAGTTGTATAAGTAAAAAGATGGTTCCTCAGGTATATTTATAATCTTTATAAACAGCTGCAGCACCAACTGTCAAACATGAAGAAGGAAGGTAATTGTTTGAGGGTCTATTGCTGGATACCAAGTTGGCGATTTGCACTGAGTGACTACCACCCTAAACAAAACAAGGCTACCACCGCATTTTGCAATGCCATTCAATACCCTCTGGTCTACGCTTAGTTAGTCAAGGGTTCATCCTACAGTAAGATAATGACCCAAAACATACCTCCAACCTATGTCAGAACTACGTTCCAGGAAAAAAACAAGAAGGTGATAGGCTTCAACTCATGGAATGGCCAGCACAGACTTAAACTCCATCAAGCTTGTTTGGGATGAACTTGACAGAAGAGTGAAAACGAAGCAATCTACAAGCACAACACATTTGTGGGAACTTCTGTAACAGTGCTGGGAAGAACTTCCCAAACAAAATTTGATTTCCATTGTAGAAAGAATGGCAATAGTATGTTTGGCGATTATGGGCCTGATTCAGACCCACTCGCGAGCGGCTGTCCGCTCGCAAGTGGGTCGATGTTATGCACTGAGCATGCGCACGACGGAGGGAGCTCCGTCATGCGCATGCGCCAGACGTGACGAGCGAAGGAAAGTCCTTCGCTCGTTGTGTCCGATCAAAGGGGGCGTGCTGTCAATGTTGATTGACAGCACGCCCCCTTTGGTGGGCGTGCCGGGGGCGTGCCTCCCTGACGGGGGCGTTCCCACGGGAACGCCTCCCGTCAGAAGCCGGCCCACTGACATCACTAGTGATGTCAGTGGGAGTGATTTTGGCTCTGATAGAGCCAAAATCACTCTGGAGCTTGCGGTTGAAAACCTCAACCGCAGGCTCGCAATTTCGATGGTCGCGATGGTCTCGACCATCGCGGCCATCAAAATGCACGCTCGTATAGCCTGTGGGTGGTGACCCGCAGCTATACGAGCGTCCAGGAGGGGGCTCCATGAAAATGGAGCCCGGCCCTCATTCAGAGCGCACGCTCTGAATGAGGGCCGGGCTCCATTTTCATGGAGCGTCCTCCTGGACGCTCGTATAGCTGCGGGTCACCACCCACAGGCTATACGAGCGTGCATTTTGATGGCCGCGATGGTCGAGACCATCGCGACCATCGAAATTGCGAGCCGGAGCCTGCGGTTGAGGTTTTCAACCGCAAGCTCCGGAGTGATTTTGGCTCTATCAGAGCCAAAATCACTCCCACTGACATCACTAGTGATGTCAGTGGGCCGGCTTCTGACGGGAGGCGTTCCCGTGGGAACGCCCCCGTCAGGGAGGCACGCCCACCAAAGGGGGCGTGCTGTCAATCAACATTGACAGCACGCCCCCTTTGATCGGACACAACGAGCGAAGGACTCTCCTTCGCTCGTCGCGTCTGGCGCATGCGCACGACGGAGCTCCCTCCGTCGTGCGCATGCTCAGTGCATAACATCGACCCACTTGCGAGCGGACAGCCGCTCGCGAGTGGGTCTGAATCAGGCCCTATATCTGCAAAAGGTGGCTGATTTGAGTTGAAAATTTAGTTTCAATGTTGTTCAACAAAGAGTATGTATGATTTATTTTTTATCTGCAATTGTTTTTTGTTCTATGCTTTAATTTCAGAGTACACTGTGACATTAAACTGCGTAAATTTCAATAGAACCAGGAAAAATTGCATATAAATTCTTCTAAAGCAAAAATGTGACAAGTCGTCATCTTCTTCAAAACCTGTACCCTGATGTACATCGAGTGATCTGCAGATATATCTGCAGATGATGGTCGTTCATACACCCTGAACGGCCATCATCTGCTTGTGCCCTCTGGTCCCGCTGGGCGTGTCCCACTCCCCCCCTCACGGCTGCCGCTGTGTGTGTACGGGCGGTCATGGTAATGGTTCATGCTTAAATTATTATATCCAAGAGTATAAATGGATCCTAGTTGATACTTATTATATTTTAAAGTATCCAAAAAAATTCTGATCAGCCTGCATAAAAATACATTTCAAATGCATATTACAGTTCAAGCCCATTTGCTGCTAATTATGCTAAGGCACAGGGTCTAAAACTCTGTCCTCGTGACTACAAACGGTGCATGTTTTGCAGATCTCCTGACGGAATCACAAGTGAAATTAGCTCCACCTGTGGATCTTTTAAAATGTGTCAGTGAGTAATGACTTCACCTGTGCTCCTGCTGTGTGACCTGGAAAACGTGACCTGTGTGTGGTCCTGAGGACCGAGTATGAGAACCACTGTGCTAAGGTGATGATTTGTATTTCCACACATTCAGATCAAAGCAATGCTAATTCACACTTCACAAACAGAATATGCAGACAGGAATACATCTGGACTATAACCTGTCCCAAAATACACCCTCGTCTTGTTTTACTACAATCCCTTCATTCTAAACCCCATAAAAAGACCAGTGTAAACAATTGTAATAATTTATTTGCTAGTCCCCCTCCATTAAAATAATGTGGTCATTTAAAACAAATTACACTACTCATATATATATTGTGGCAGGGTCAGCATAATTCCACATGAAGTGAATGTGGAATGTCCAGATATCTCAGGTTTGGCAGAGCAAAAGCAGTAGGACTGAATGGGTCCAGTTCAGGTGTTGTCTCAATCATTTGCCATCTAATGAATTAAACTGCACCTGTAATCAGCCTTTAAGAATGTGTTCAGTGCACAGAATGGGGCTTCTGACGGTGACTAGCATCCAGAAGGGGGTGTGGGATGTCAGGGCCACTGTTCCTGTAATATGATGCGGTACTGCTATGCTGATATACTGACATGTTCCTGTGCAACTATGAGCTGATGTGAATCTGTACTGCTGTAACATATGCTGTTTGGAGAACTGCCAAATTACCTGCCTGTGTTGGTAATAAAGAGCGTTGGACTTTTTTCCGGTATATGTGATTTCTTGTCACATTTGGCACCCGAACAAGGACCTGATTTGCTGGACGCTACTACACAGCAAAGGACCCAAGAGAGAGCAGAATCTGGCAGTTTGGTGAGTGTGCACTCTGTACAGCAGTTACTAATTGCTGTGTATAGAGCTTTGAGCCCCGAGAATGATTTGCAGTGTTAAGGATAATCAGCTGGGATAGTGTGCTGAGAATCTGGACTGAGTAGAGCATGGTTACAGCCAGAGAAACATGCAGTGCTACGCATAGTAGAAATTGTTGCCTTAGACCATGCTATATGGTTATTAGCCCGTGGGGTATAACACTGCAAGATGACCCCCAGACATTTCAGGAGTTAGCGATGGTAGTTGAACGGCACTCTACCTTCGAAAAATTAACCAAAACTAAGCAAGGGTGCCGTACGACCTGAACCCAGGTAGCAGTTGCTAAGGACAAAACCCCGCTTCCTGTGGTGTGTTTCAACTGTGGTGAGTCCGGTCATGTGTGGCGGAACTGTCCGAAACAGGGTGAATCGATGGATTGCAGCGCGGGGAAAGCAACCCGAACTATGGTCAGAATGGCTGCTGAGACCATCTCTCCAGCAGAAACCACCTTGTTCTGTATGATGGTACAAGTGGACGGCCGGGAGATCTGGGCACTAATTGATACTGGCAGTGCCCTCACCATTGTTGCCGCTAACCTGGTACCTCCAGGGGCTGACCAGGTTTTACCCCCTGTCAAGGTTTTCTGTTGAGGAGTGCCCACATGTGCATCTACCACTATTAATAATAAAAGGCCTGTCATTAAAAGTGGTAGCCACGGTGACAACCAGACTACCTTATCCGCTAATCTTGGGCCAAGATTTCGTTGCTCAAGGAGGTGCTTACGTGGCATGCCGATAGTAAACGATCAGCAGCTGAGGTGAGCCAGGAGCCGAGAACCATGGGGGGTGAGCTACAGGAGGAAACAGAGACTGAGGCCCAGTGGTCCCCTGTTGGTGAGCTAGGGTCTTTAAAGGACTTTGGCAGAGACCTACAGAACAATAGAAATGTGGTTAATGCCTTTGAAAATGTGGTAGAAATTAATGGCAACGTGGTTTTGCTGTGCCACCAGATGGTGCACCATATTTTATTTAGAAAAATGATTTGCTGTACCGTGTAACCTCTTTGCAGGGTAAAATGGTAGATCAATTATTAGTTCCCCGGAAACATGAGCAGTTGGTATTATGGGCGGCACACTCGCATCTGTGGGGTGGCCATTTAGAGGAGGAAAAACGCTCCAGCACATAAAACTAAGATTCTTTTGGCCTGATATTCATGCCGCAGTAAAGAAATTTTGTCAGGCATGCCCAGTATGTCAGAAGACAGCACCCCGGCCAAAGTTTAGGGCACCTGGTTCCCCTTCCTGTCATTTCAGTGCCTTTTGAGAGAATTGGCATGTGTCTGATAGGGCCGGTGGAAAAATCTGCTCGAGGGCATCAATACATACTGGTAGTAGTGGATTATGCCACCTGATACCCTAAGGCTGTTAAAGGTGGATAGGACTACTACCTCAGTTTACCACCCGCAAATGGATAGCCTAGTTGAACGCTTTAACCAGACCCTTAGACAAATGATAAAAAGAGCGGTGTCTGAGGAAAAGCGAGATTGGGACTTACTCCTACCCTATTTAATGTTTGCAGTGCGAGAGGTACCCCAATCCTCTACAAGATTTAGTCCTTTTGAACTACTCTATGGGAGGCAACCTAGAGGGATTTTAGATCTGTTGAAAGTGGGGTGGGAACAACAGTCATGCCAAGAACCTAACATCGTTCATGTTGTGGCCATTTAAGGCAAATTGCACCATTCCTGAATGAGCACATGGGTAGAGCACAACAGCGCCAAAAACGTCATTATGATGTGACCGCGGTTAACCGGTCTTTTAAACCGGGAGACAGGGTACAGGTTCTGGTGCCCACCAGTGAAAGCAAAATGTATATCCAGTGGTGAGGTCCTTATGAAGTCATAGAGCCAGTGGGACCTATTAATTATAGGGTTCGACAAGAGGGTAGAAGGAAAGAGGTGCAAATCTACCATGTAAACCTGTTAAAACTCTGGAAAGAGAGTGCTGGTCAGCCCTCTTTGATCACCAAGAAAACCCCGGAATGTCAGGTACCCATTGAGAATACCCTTAATCTTAGCCAGAAATAGGAGGTGGTGAATTTAGTAGCACGACACCAAGATGTGTTCTCTGCCATTCCGGGGAAAACCCAAATTATCCAGCATGATAGTTACTCCTCCCGGGGTGGTAATAAAACAGAAGCCATACCGTATACCCGAGGCAAAGCGGGCAACGGTCAAATAGGAAGTAGAGGAGATGCTGCGCTTAGGGGTCATATAGGAATCAAATAGCGAATGGAACAATCACATTGTTTTAGTGCCTAAGCCTTCAGGTGCTTTAAGATTCTGCAATGATTTTCGCAAATTTGATTCCTACCCTATGCCCCGGGTGGACGAGCTGGTGGAGAATCTAGCAAACAGCCAGTATCTCACCACCCTAGATTTGACAAAAGGGTATTGGTAGATTCCTTTGACTGAAGCTGCTAAAGCAAAAACAGCCTTATCTACCCCAGAGGGTTTGTTCCAATACAAAAATGCTGCCTTTTGGTTTGCATGGAGCGCCAACAACTTTCCAGAGGGCTATAAACGTATCTAGATGACATTGTTATCTTTAGCCCTGACTTGGGGGTCACACCTTCCAAGAGTAGAAGCAGTGTTGCAATCTTTACAGGCACATGGGTTTACTGCTAATCCTGAGAAGTGTGCCATTGGAATGGTGGAGGCGAAATATTTAGGATATGTTGTAGGCAGAGGGCATGTAAAACCTCAGCCAAGTAAGGTGGAGGTGGTCCTTACATGGCCTAAACCCGAAAGTAAATCCCAGCTCAGAACATTCCTTGGCCTAGGAGGTTACTACCGCTGATTCATTCATGATTTTGCCACTAGGGCAGCACAATTAACTGAATGTCTTTAAAAAACAGTTCCCAGGTAAAATAGTGTGGTCTAGACCAGCCGTGGGCATGTATGGCTGCCAATGGAACTGGTTCCCTTGTATTTATTGATGATGTGTCTGCTGACAAAAGCAGCAGAATTAATTCTGAAGTGTTTCGGGCAATATTAAATGCTCATATTCAGTAAAATGCTTCAGAACTCATTGGACGGCGCTCCACAGTGCAGATGGACAATGACCCGAAGCATACTGCAAAAGCAACCAAAGAGTTTTTTTAAGTCTAAAAAGTGGAATGTTATGCAATGGCCAAGTCAATCCCCTGACCTGAATCCGATTGAGCATGCATTTCACTTGATGAAGACAAACTGAAGGGAAAATGCCCCAAGAACAAGCAGGAACTGAAGACCTTTGCAGCAGAGGCCTGGCAGAGCATCACCAGGGATGAAACCCAGCGTCTGGTGATGTCTATGCGTTCCAGACTTCAGGCTGTAATTGCCTGCAAAGGATTTGCAACAAAGTATTAAAAAGTGAAAGTTACATTTAGGATTGTTTAGTTTGTCCCATTACTTTTGGCCCCTTAAAAAGTAGGAGGCACATATAGAAACCGTTGTAATTCCTACACCGTTCACGTGATTTGGATGTAATTACCCTCAAATTAAATCTGAAAGTCTGCAGTTAAAGCACATCTTGTTTGTTTCATTTCAAAGCCATTGTGGTGGTGAATAGAGGCCAAAATATGAAAATTCTGCCAATGTCCCAATATTTATGGACCTGACTATATATGTATGTATGTATATATATGTGTATGTGTATATATATATATATATATATATATATATATATAGCAATACACATGAGACCAGCAGCACTCACTGAAATAGCAGCGTCAAGGAGTGCAAGCACATAATATGTTACTGACAGGGGAAGAACGAGTCCGCACATCCAAAGTATTCAGTAGAAAACATAATTTGTATTGTTCATAGAAAAAAGTGCATATTGAAGCAATGTCAAGGTAAGAGAGGGGCTTGTGCATCAAATAGTAGCAATAGAGCATCATGAAGCAGTAGTCATCACAAGCAGACCCTCCGGTGTATCCCGCCCGACGACAGCCGTTTCGGTGTCAAAGTAACACCTTCATCATGGGCATATCACACAATCACAAACCTTCAGTCATATATACACAGAACAATCAGCGCAAATGTCCTCACCTGTACAAACGCCTGTGGCAGTAAACCGCCAATCCACAGTATCAAACACATGTCGGAGAAACCGGAAGTGACAATCCGGGACCGGATCTAGTCACTCGTAGCCATAGCAACGCGGCTATTCCTTCAATAGTGGCCAGTAACCACAGCAACCAATAAACAAAACATCTATTAGACTCTAAATACACATAAATCTAAACGACCCGTACCAAACGGGGCATCAGACAATGTATAGAATATAACAATTAACCAAGATGCCATATTAGGTTGCTCCGACATAGCGATATACATTTCAGGGAGGTAAGAACTATTTGCACCGAAAGTGGATGCATATAGACTGAAAAACAATGGAAACCAGCAAGAAAAAACAATATAGTGAACCACTTAAAATACAGTAAATACAAAAAAAGAAAAAACACATATAGTGAGACCACCATAAACCTATCAGAGAAAGCAACTTAATGACAGACCCTCATTTAGTCCATATGGAGTAATGGTATTGAGCCGATTAATCCAAAAGCACTCACGCTGTAATAACAATTTGTTCCTGTCTCCACTCCTCCTTAATGGGGCAATATGGTCAATTGGAAAAAATATAAAGTCTCTCATCGTATGTCCAAAAGCAGCAAAATGTCTCGCCACTGGCGGCGTATTAGTATCGACAACTCGTAGAGCCTTTTTAATAGAGGATCGATGTAGTGCTATTCTTTCTTTCAAGAGTCTTATAGTCTTTCCAACATAGAGTAGCTTACAAGGGCATTTGATGAGGTAGATAACATAACGGCTATCACAGTTCAAATAATGTCCAATTTCATATACGATATTAGTCCTTGGATCCATGAACTGTGCTCCACTTTGGAGAAACGGGCAATTCACACAACCATGACATTTATATGCACCTTTCTTGCGTTGCAACCAAGTATTGATCTTATTGGCTCCAATATCAGTTTTAGCCACCACATCTTTGATATTGTTACTTCTTTTGTAACAGAATAAAGGTTTTTCTTTGCAAAGGTGGCCAATAGTACCATCTGCTTGAATGATGTGCCAATGCTGCAACACTATTTTGCGGATGTGATTAGACGCAATAGAGTAGGTAGAGGTAAAAACCATACGTGAAGCCTGGTCACCATGCTCACTGCTAACCAGTGCTTCATTGTGCGTGAGTGTTGAACAATATGTTATAGCTTCATGAATCTCGTTCTCTGAATAACCCCTATCAATAAACCTCTTACCCATCTGTTGTAATGCTGGAAGCACCTCATTAGTATCAGAAGTAATCCGCACGACTCTCAAAAGTTGTGATAAAGGAAGGCCATGCTTAAGCGGTGGAGAGTGAAAGCTATCTGCCTGTAGCAGTGTATTCTTGTCAGTAGGCTTTCTATACAATCTAGTGGCCAATAGATCACAAGATTTATAAACACAAACATCAAGAAAATTAATGGTGGTCTCGCTATAAGAAAGAGTAAATCTAATGCTCGTATTCAGTGCATTCAGGAGATCAATGAACTCCGTCAGGAGACCCACACCACCAGTCCACACCAGAAACAGGTCATCGATGTATCGCACAAAAAAATGTATATATCGATAAAATGTATCGTTAGCAAATATATGTTGGTTCTCATACATATGCATGTATAAATTAGCAAATGCTGGGGCCATATTAGACCCCATAGCAGTGCCTTTTAACTGCAAAAAGAACGAATTCTCGAACAGGAAATAGTTCTTACGTAGAACTATTTCCATAAGAAGTAATAAAAATTCAATATTCGGACCTTCATAGTGTGGACTACATGAAGTGAGGTTCCTCACAGCATCCAGACCATCTCCATGCTCGATGTTGGTATACAGGCTGGTGATATCAAAGGTAACGAGTAAACTGGTACCAGGGAGTGTGCCCAATGCCCTAAGTTTGTCGATAAAATCAGTGGTATCCCTAATATAATATTTGGTATGTTTAACTACCGGTTGAAGCCAAAAATCAATATATTGTGACAGCGGTTGGCACAAAGACCCACATGATGAAATTATTGGCCTACCAGGAGGCCTAACAAGGGTTTTGTGCACCTTAGGCAATACATAAATAAAAGGTATTTTAGGATGTGTCTGTGTGAGAAAATGAGCTGTAGGTTCATCTATCCAATTGTTGGAGAGACCTAGTGTGATCACTGCATCAATTTCTTTTTTGTAGACATATGTAGGATCATAAGTAAGTGCCTTATAGCAGTCATTGTCTGATAACTGACGCATAATCTCTGACACATAATCATCCTTGTTCATCAATACAATACCACCCCCCTTATCAGAAGGGCAAATCACGATGTCAGTATTATCCCTAAGAGCATTAATGGCCAAATTCTCATCTCTAGAAAGATTACAATATGAAACTTTCTGTTTGTCTATAAAGGAAAGAGTATCACGTTTAACTAAATTAATAAACGTCTCTATCGATGGATTGGTCCCTGGAGGATCAAATGTGCTCCTCGGTTTAAACTTCCCAGTAGTACTGGTAGATTGTGGACGTTTACAAAAAAAATCCTTCAATTTAAGTAAACGATGGAAACGATATAACTCAACACCGAAATGAAAAGAATCCTGTCTAAAGGTCCTCACAAAACACAGACCCCTAGACAAGACAATTCAGCGAGAGTAGGGTCATAGGAGGATAAATTAAAAAAAACTACTTCCTCCTGCCCCTTTGATTTGGATTTCTGCTGTTTGCGATGTCTGATCCCTCCCCTTCTACAGGGTGGTTGCCTTTTGGGCCTTTGTATTTTGGGCGAGTTGCATCTCCCTTTAAAAAAGGCATTTGTGTGTGTTGGTGATCAGAATCGCTAGCAGAAGTATGAGTCTCAACATCAGAAAATGACCTATCTGCTTTAATTCTACGAAATCTATTGCCACCCCTGAAGCTGGGTTTAAATTCACTACCCTGGAACCAGTTATAAACTCGCAATTCCTTATAATCATCCTTCACTCGTTTATATTTACTTTTTTTGAAAACAAGATCAGCATAAAACTGATCAACACTCGTCTCAATCTTGGTTAACCAATCAGTACCAACATCAGCTTTCAAAATATCCACACCTGTAGATTCACAAACTGAAATTTCTTTATCCAATGAAACAATATCAGAATTGACCTGTTCAATAACTAAAACCATTAATTGCAGAGAACATTCATTGAGAATTTGACACCACTGTTTGCAAAAAACTGAATTAGATCTTCCTAGAGTAGGTTGATTCTTGATTCTAAATCCCCTAGGGATGATCTTTTCTTTATAATATTGAGACAGGATTAAACCATGTAAATTGAGTTCTACTTTCCTCTTCCTTAATTTCAATAAATCAGAATAAATCTCAGACGGAGAATCAACGTCAAATGCCAAGGATTCTGTATCTGCAAACAAAATACGAGTAATGTCCTTATTGTCAAATCTTTTGACTTTGGTCAGTTCATCAAAAGTATTCACTGTAGTCTCCATTGTAAAAAAGTATTAGTAAGAAAATGAATGAAAAGAGAGAAAATGGAAAATAAAAAATCCAAAAAAGTGGTGCTAACCAGCATACAAAAGGTTAATAGCAATACACATGAGACCAGCAGCACTCACTGAAATAGCAGCGTCAAGGAGTGCAAGCACATAATATGTTACTGACAGGGGAAGAACGAGTCCACACATCCAAAGTATTCAGTAGAAAACATAATTTGTATTGTTCATAGAAAAAAGTGCATATTCAAGCAATGTCAAGGTAAGAGAGGGGCTTGTGCATCAAATAGTAGCAATAGAGCATCATGAAGCAGTACTCATCACAAGCAGACCCTCCGGTGTATCCCACCCGATGACAGCCGTTTCAGTGTCAAAGTAACACCTTCATCATGGGCATATCTCACAATCACAAACCTTCAGTCATATATACACAGAACAATCAGCGCGAATGTCCTCACCTGTACAAACGCCTGTAGCGGTAAACCGCCAATCCACAGTATCAAACACATGTCGGAGAAACCGGAAGTGACGATCCGGGACCGGATCTAGTCACTCGTAGCCATAGCCCTTGTAAGCTACTCTATGTTGGAAAGACTATAAGACTCTTGAAAGAAAGAATAGCACTACATCGATCCTCTATTAAAAAGGCTCTACGAGTTGTCGATACTAATACGCCGCCAGTGGCGAGACATTTTGCTGCTTTTGGACATACAATGAGAGACTTTATATTTTTTCCTATTGCCCATATTGCCCCATTAAGGAGGGGTGGAGACAGGAACAAATTGTTATTACAGCGTGAGTGCTTTTGGATTAATCGGCTCAATACCGTTACTCCATATGGACTAAATGAGGGTCTGTCATTAAGTTGCTTTCTCTGATAGGTTTATGGTGGTCTCACTATATTTGTTTTTTCTTTTTTTGTATTTACTGTATTTTAAGTGGTTCACTATATTGTTTTTTCTTGCTGGTTTCCATTGTTTTTCAGTCTATATGCATCCACTTTCGGTGCAAATAGTTCTTACCTCCCTGAAATGTATATCGCTATGTCGGAGCAACCTAATATGGCATCTTGGTTAATTGTTATATTCTATACATTGTCTGATGCCCCGTTTGGTACGGGTCGTTTAGATTTATGTGTATTTAGAGTCTAATAGATGTTTTGTTTATTAGTTGCTGTGGTTACTGGCCACTATTGAAGGAATAGCCGCGTTGCTATGGCTACGAGTCCCGGATCGTCATTTCCGGTTTCTCCGACATGTGTATGATACTGTGGATTGGCGGTTTACCGCCACAGGCGTTTGTACAGGTGAGGACATTTGCGCTGATTGTTCTGTGTATATATGACTGAAGGTTTGTGATAGTGTGATATGCCCATGATGAAGGTGTTACTTTGACACCGAAACGGCTGTCGTCGGGCGGGATACATCGGAGGGTCTGCTTGTGATGAGTACTGCTTCATGATGCTCTATTGCTACTATTTGATGCACAAGCCCCTCTCTTACCTTGACATTGCTTGAATATGCACTTTTTTCTATGAACAATACAAATTATGTTTTCTACTGAATACTTTGGATGTGCGGACTCGTTCTTCCTATATATATACATATGTGTATATATATATATATATATATATATATATAAATATATATAGTACACTTGTCTCTTGAGATTGTAGTACATTGACAACTCCTCTTATGATACATTTTCATTGTTCAGTCTACATTATTTCTTTAGCAATCACACCTATTCTAAATTATTTCCAGTTACTGGCAGAATCCCTGAGTCAACATACTTTCTAAATAGCTGATAAGCTACAACTGACTGAGCTGTGCTAGTCTGTCTCTTGTCAAAACACTGTTCAGATAGTTTGAATATAAATAGCATTATTTGGAAGTACTAGTTGGTATAATATTGCTCACTGGGGGTGGTTCGTCCATTAGTAAAGAGCTTTCTCAAAGATTGAGCAAGGTATCCATGTATGTATATATTATTATCCTTTATTTATATGGCACCACAAGTGTTCCGCAGTGCCTTACAGAGTACACAAACTAATAAGTGAACAGGAAAGAAGTAATTTACAGTACATTACAGTGCAGAACAAGGACATGGTTGATACACATTGCTGCAAAGCAATTAAAACACAATAAGGAGCAGGGCGTTAGCAGTCAAGTGTTAGGTGCCCTTGTGGGGGTATGGAGTAGAAGAAAGTGTATGGAGAAGCAAATGAGGGAAGAGGTTCCTGCTCGCGAGAGCTTACATTCTAAAGAAAAGAGCATGAAGTGGGTGAGGATGAAAGCTGGAAGGCCTTGATGAAGTAGTGGGTCTTGAGAGCCAGGTTGAAGATTTGTAGAGAGGTGGAGATTCTGATAGGGAGAGAGTTCCAAAGGTAGGGAGCAGCACGGGCAAAATCTTGGAGGCAGGAGTGGGAGGAAGTAATCAGTTGGCAGGAGAGTGAGCGTGCATTTGTTGAGCGAGGTGGGAGTGTGGAGGGAGATGAGGTCAGAGATGTAAGTGGGAGAGGATTGTGTGAGGGCTTTGTAGGTGAGTGTAAGAACTTTGAATTGGCATCTTAAGGGGAAGGGGAGCCAGTGTAGGGCTTGAAGGAGAGAGGAGGCAGATGTAGAACGTTTGGAGAGGAGGATGAGCGGAGCAGCAGCATTGAGGACCGATTGTAGTAGAGAGAGGTGGGAGACTGGGAGGCCAGCTAGGGGTATATACTGTATGCGAATGTAAAGCCAAAAGACCTTTTTAATGCTGGTAGAGAAGACCATTTATACATTATTGCAGTACACAAATGTTTCTGTACTAGGCACTTGACACTTGAAAATGATCATGTGTTGAACTTATAAACTACCTAAAATAAATATGTACAGTCTGTGTTTAATCACATTGATAATATACCTAACAAGTTAACTCTTAAGTTGCGTTCACATCAGATGATTTTTTTTAACGGTTTGGCTGATTCCAACGCATCGGAACGACAAATTGTCAGGTGTGTACTCACTATGCGGCATCCCTACATGCAGTTCAATCTGACAATCTCGGTTACGATTTCCCGCAAAACATGCCGTGTGTATGCACTACCGGACGACCAGGCAATATGGTAACATATAGTTAACAATCTAACCACCAAACAATGTAAGATCTATCGTTCGGTTGTTTGGAAGATTTGCACAGTGTGTATACACTAAATTGATTGTCCGGAAGATCAAAGGAAATCTAGACGAACATCCCATCGTTTGCAAGTCGTCTAGTGCAGTGTTTCTCAAACTCGGTCCTCAGGACCCCACACAGTTCATGTTTTCAAGGTCACCCAGAAGGTGCACAGGTGTACTCAATACACACTGACACATTTTAAAAAAATCCACAGGTGGAGCTAATTATATCACTTGTGATTCTATGAGGAGACATGGAAAACATGCACTGTTTGGGGTCAGAGGACTGAGTTGGAGAACCTGTGGTCTAGTATGTACGCAGCTTTAGGGCCTGATGCTGAGATGCCTATTTGAACTTGTGACCCTTCCAGAGGTGCATAAGGGGCATGGACATGCACTTGACGTACAGTAAGGGTGTGCAGATAATGCAATTTAAGCATGTCTCCTTGGGATGCAGCTTACTTTGAGTAAGCATTATCTACGAAAATCACATTAAGCATCTACATATGCGGAGTGCAAGTTTTGGAGTTAGATGTTTGGCGCATCTTTGCTCTGGAAACATCTATAGGCTCAACTTAAGGGTGGATTTATTTGTAAATGCAGATGTGGAAATGCAAGTGTGCAGACATATATCTTTACTTGTGTGGAAACGGGGAATCTTTTATGTTAAACTGTAAATCAAACGCTTAGGTGCATACTTTTTAAAACGTTTTTGTGGATTGATTAAGTATCCCGCAATGGTTTAAGAGAGATTCTCTGTAGTCCCTCTATTTTCATCGCAAAAGCATCCCTTCCATCCATCCAAGTGCTGAGTTGAGACTGATCTTCCATTCCACATTTTCCGCACCGCTCTGCAAATCCTTGCACTGGTTCCCCACATCCTTCAGGATCCACATTGTAATTTATTTTTTTGCAAAGCCCTATACACTATTCTGCCATATGTTTCCTCTTGCCTTCTTAGATCTATCTCTGACCCCTGCCTCAACTCTGATAGCCACCTCTGATTCCTGCCCACAACACTTCTGTGCTGCTATCCCTTATAGACTTACCTACCATGTTTGAGCAGATTCCACCCCAACCTTTATAGTGTTAAACACTCCCTGAAAGCCCCCCTCTTTATTAGATTGCCTATATTACTCACACTGGTGTATTCCCAATCTCCATTCCAAGCCTTTTACTCCTCCTTGGTGTACTTTTTCGCGCTGCCAACAGTGACAGCCATTTCAAAGATGGATACTGCCGTCAGATTTGAAAAGTGAACAGATGGAGAAGCCCACTCTTCCCAGATCCCGTGGCTGACAAAAGTGTAGCCTTGCTCTGGTTCAGTCACTCTCTAGTTTGCTCTGCAACATCTCCTTTAAAAGGAAGTAGGCCAAATTATTATTATTATTATTATTACATTTTATTTATAGGGCGCCACAAGTGGTCTGCAGCGCCGTACATACAGTAAAGCGTACACAGAACATTACATTACAATACAGTAAAAAAAATATAAACAGAGCACAAATAACAATTAGCAACACAATTCTCCATACACAATACAGTTGGGAAGGTGAAGGCAGTCATAGAATGCTAGAGAAGAAGGCTGTGAGACATTGGGGAGGAGGACCCTGCTCCTAGGAGCTTACAATCTAGGGGCTTCAGTCTGTGGTGAGATCAGAAATAAAAAGCCCGCCAGGTATTAGACTTAATGTTGATTTTAAGTAACTGCAGACTCTTGTGGGGTAGAGAGAGAAAAGACGTGCAACATTGAGATAGCAAATCTTAATTAACTATTATCAGAAAGAAAGAAAAAAAAAATCTGCATGTGTGTTTTGTTACACTTCTGGTGGTGTTGCACTAATATATTTATTTACAAGGTCAGTGCACAAGTGTGCTCATACTTGTTTTCTGTACTAATGTCTGAAAAAGGGAAGTTCCAGAGATAAGGCTCTAGGTGCCAATCTAACTTACCAAGCAGATAGTCATTAGGTGTGCATGTAATCTCCTTAGGTATCCTGGACCACAGTGATGGAGTTTATATCTTCTTCTTTGGAACTCTTAGAAGTTTCAGGGGTCTCTAGAATGCACAAGTGACCGTAAGTAGATTCGGTCCATTTGAAAGTTATTTCAGATTCAAACTTCTCCGCACAAGAAGACTGTCCGTGAGGAAGCAGTCTCCTATATAGGTGAAGCATTCAGTGGTGTAGAAGCCTCAGGTGTCTATACAAGATAGCTTTAAGAAAAAGGAGTATATCAGCCCAGGTGTTCAAATTGTTAGCAGAACCGTGGTTAAGGTTGGATAGAAGGTTGCTTATACCACATAATTTTCCAGTGATGTATCCTTTACTATGTAGGAAAATTGGCAAATAAGGAACAGATGCTGATTCTATAGGCAATATCTCTTAAGACTAGAACAGACAGAATATGCATCAGCATTTTGAAATCCATTTATGTTGCAGCTGCTGCAGCACTCGGACCTAATCTAGCTTCTTCCTGAGTCAAGAACCCCACAGATAAATGGTCAGAGCCTCATGTACAAGGCTTGCAAATGGACAGTCCTTGGTCCAAACTTCTGGCCTTAGCAGAGCAGCTCAGAGTAGCTTAGAACAGCAGCTTTAGATTTAGCTTTGCTTGACTAAGAATATCTGACGCGGCAGTAGTTGCCAGGCAAGTGCTTTGGCTCAAGTCTTGGGACAGCAGACTCAGACTAAGAAATCCTTGGAGGCATTGCCATTTCATGGAAAGGTTCTGTTTGGAGCAAAGCATGACAGAAGAATTTGTGAGGCAACTGGCGGGAGGAGTGTTTTCTACTAGTGCTTTCCCATGAAGGGGACCTAAGTTTTAGTCCTTCTAACAGCAATCAGGAGTTCAGCATAGCCAGCCTTCTTCTTTCTGAGGTGGCTCAGGAAAATGCAGTCAGGCCTGGGCCTTTATGTGCAAATAATCTAAGCCACAGGTTCTCAAACTCGGTCCTCATGACCCCAAACAGTGCATGTTTTCCAGGTCACCTCACAGAATCACAAGTGAAATAATTAGCTCCACCTGTGGATCTGTTAAAATGTGTTAATAATTAATGAATACACCTGTGCACTTGCTGGGTGGCCTGGAAAACGTGAACTTCATGAGGTCCTGAGGATCGAGTTTGATCTAAGCCTTCAGATAAACAGAGGGCTTGATGGAGCTGGTGCCCACACAGTTCTAGTGGTGGAGGGAGCATGTCTCGTGATTCACAGACAGGTGGAAAAACTCCTCTTCACACCTGTGGGTAACAGGAAAGATAGAGGGCAAGATGTATCAATGAAAAATAAGCTGTCAAACCTCTGAAAATGGATCATATGTATTAAAATGGTTCGCAGCAGATATTGGAGGTATCCGATGTGAACTAATGGCACAGCAGTCCCCATAGAATTCTATGGGGATGTGATGTTCCTATGTGCATTAAGCTCCGGAAAGCTTAACTTTTCCTGATCTTGTGCCCAACAGATGGTGTTGCCTATGGGCTTCTATTCACAATAAGCCCCCATCACACAACTTGCACAAGCACTGGCCAAGGCCCATGCATGCACAATAGGCCTCCCGGGTCATAAACCCGGAAGTCAGTACTTCACCGGGACAGATCTACAATGGTAGATCTGTCCCTTGGGGTAAGTAATCATGCATACTGGTGTTAATAAGCGCCTGTATGCATGCGATAAGGAATGGGATGTATATGCAATATTTGATATATTCTACCGGGAGAGACCCTACATCGCATATCAGGGGCCTCCGCATGTAAATTTTTTTATTTTTTTTTCCCACAAGCTTTGAGAAAAATGTTTGGTCATCTGCCAGGCCATAGCTTTTCTATTTTTAGAGGAAGATTCTTTGGTTCTAACACCAGGACCAAGAATACTGTGGTTTATGTCAACCCCTTCTGTGTTTAGAATCAGGACAAGACATTTTGGTCCATCTTCATCCTCAGATAACTGTATAATGGTTTTTGATTAGGCCAGTTCAGGCTGGAGCTGACATGCATGGACATTATGGAAGTAGTTTCCTCAGATTCAGAATCCAAGATAGTCGTCTTTTCCTGAGTAGTGACAGAGTTTCAGTATTGCAGAGGCAATTTTGTCTGCAGATCCACCCTGGTTCCCAGTCAGCAGTTGCTGTTCCAGGGTTTGACAAGGTGTCAGAAGGTATTCTTGGGAGGGGGGAGGTGGGTGGGGTAGGACAAGGTGCTCTTCTTCCAGATTTACCTGGATAGGGCAGCCAGTCTTTGTAAGACAGACTGTTTGCTCATTCTCTACAGTATGATGTGCAGAAAAGAGGTTGTCCATCATCTAAACAGACTATAGCCAGATGGATCAGGTCTGCCAATAAGATAGCGTATTCTGGAGTTGGGCGGCCAGTTCCTGCTTACATTTCAGCTCATTCATCTTGATCCATTGGTGTTTCCTGGGTGTTATGGCATGGAGCCTCTACAAAGCAGTTGTCAGCTGGTAAGTCACTTGGTCCTCTCTACAAACATTTACCAAGTTTTATCATCTTCATGTTTTTGCAACCAAAGTCTCTAGTGGCATATTTTGGTAGCAGTGTTTCCCAGATTGGATGAGGATGAAAAAAGGCTTCTTGGTGCTCACCATCTAGTGAACATTGTGTTCCCTCCTTCACGGTTATTCTGAACTTGTTTATAGTGTTTTTGTTTACTTTATTCATTTGATACACCCTAATATTGGTACTTTGTAACTTGAAACTGAGAGAGGGTTGATAAGGGGAGGAACTTAATTTGCAAAGAAATTAACTTTTTATTTGCCCAGCACCCACAATACAATCCCATAGCAGCAGTGTGTCACAGCGCGGCCGAACCTTGGGGTTCTCTTACCGGGTCCGGCGACGCTGGGGTCCAGGCTGGCAAGAGACAGCGGGCGGGAGATCCCCGGCACCCGTTGTCAGCTGTTCTCTCTCTCCCCCGGCAGCTGTGGCTTCCATAGAGACGCGCGTGCCGCTCTGCTGAACATTTAAAGAGACAGGTACAGGATTAGGGAATTGCTGATTGGGGCTGGGCTGAACCCTGACCTATATAAGGAAGTTCCTGGGAACACTTCAGTGCCAGAGTATAGGCTCCATTACCATACTCCAGCGTTCCTGTGCATATCCTGATTATTGGTTCTGACCTTGGCTTTGTTCGTGACTCCGATTCTGTGTTAATATCTGGTTCTGACCTCGGCTACTCCCTGTGACCCGTTCACGCCTGCTCGCTGGTACCGTCTCGTCTGTTTGGTTTTGACCTGGCTCGTCGGCTAAGCAAAAGTCTCCTGCATTCCAACCAAAGTTCACCAGCACCTGTATAGGGAAACCTAACCTGAAGGCCGCGACCTGTGTTTCGGACGCAGCCAAGTCCATATCTTCTTGTGAGGGCCCCTGGTGAATATCGCCGGCACATTAGACTCTGTGCCTCAGGTATAGGTCAAGCCAATTCCCTGAATACAGGTCTCATCCACAATCCGTCCGAGAGTTTGTGACACAGTGAGTCTGAGAGATTGGCTTCAACGATAAATACCAAAAATCCTGTTTTTCTTAACTCTGCCCCTTTACCTTTTAGATTATAAATGATCTCATGAGCAATGCCTTGCGTACCTTCAGTTTTCGTGTCCATTTATTTTGTCCACCTTGTAAGTCCCAGTTGTCTGCATGAATGTATATATGTATGGGGATGTAGTGTCATAATCCCGATGCCGAAATGCAGAACGACGCGGGCCCGAACAAGGTAAGTACGGGCGCCCGTCCTCTTAGCTGCGGCAGGGGAGGGTTAGGTTTAGTGCACCCAGGGGGGACAGGGTTAGGTTTAGGAACTAGGGGGGGAGGTTAGGGGGGAGAGAGGGGAGGGTTAGCTGTACTTACCTCTGCTGTCAGGTTTTCCTCCCTTCGGCCAGCTACTGTCGGGATTTGAACCGGCAGCTATACAACCACCGGCAACACAATCCCATTCCATATGTATGACCTGTGATCTCCACTATCAAGCGCTGCAGAGCACAATGGCACTTTAACATTAATATAAAGGCAAGAGAAAGGGGACAGGGAAAAGGTATAATATTATTATTGGTATTGAATTTTAAAGTTAGCTTACTCAATTTATATCCTAAAGCAGCGTTCCCCAAACTCAGCCATTACAGTCCAGGTTTTGCGGATATCCATGCTTGAGTCCAGATGGTCAAATTAAAATTGACTGAGGTACTAATAAAGACACATGTGCTCAAGCATAGATGGCCTTAAACCCAGGACTGTAATGATGGAGTTTGGGAAACTCTGTCCTATGGTGTGATGTAGCTTTCTATTTTTCTGCTGTATCTTATCTTATATAGTGTTTTGCCCCTGCTCCTCTACTAACCATTATTGTTTCTGTATCCTTTGTCCCATTTAGAGGATATTCAGTTAATGCCAGGTTTTTCCTGTTGCTGCTAGTTGGTTTTACCCAATGTAACAACAAGACACAACTGGTACCCGTAACTTGACCACAGGTGGCTTAATTAGTACCTTAGTCAATTTGATTTAGCCACCTGTGCTCAAACATGGACATCTCCAAAACCTGAACTGTTGGGGAGCCTTGAGGACTGCGTTTGGAAACCTCTTAATTAGGCAAACAGTTGGCAAAAAGCACATACTGTCTTTATTGTATAAAATGCACACACCAGATTGCTCTTCGAGAAAAAAGTACCAGAGTACTCACTACACACCCTACTGATAATCCTATCATAAAGGAGTTCATAGATGCCATTCTTCTGGATCCAGAATCCAGATGCTGAGCCACATCATTCACTAATCTACTAGCAAGGTAGGGAGTGAACTGTAATCCTAATTTTAGCAGGTGCACACAGTGACAAAGTCTTCAGTTGATTAAAGATCCCAAATGCTGGTGATAATTCATGCCTAGATCAACATGAAACGATCATCCCAAATCAGAGTAGAAAACTTTCTTTCTAGGACATGGCCCTCTTTTATCACTATTATGAATTATGTCGTAATAAGTATGTTATTTTAAGTTATTAAAATATGAAAGTAGAAATGTTCACTCCATCATGAGTGGGTCAATCTAGCTTTGCTGATCCTCTCCAATTTGCTCTCTTTTAGCTGTGATCTGCTGGGCATGTGCCCTATTATAGGATGTTTTCAGAAGCTGTGTTGACTCCAGCCTTAGCCCCAGCTCTCCGAGATAAGAGTTTCTATTGCCCTGTCTTTACAGTAAAGTGAAATGCATGCTCAATCGGATTCAGGTCAGGGCATTGACTTGGCCATTGCATAACATTCCACTTTTTAGCCTTAAAAACTCTGTGGTTGCTTTTGCAGTATGCTTTGGGTCATTGTCCATCTGCACTGTGAAGCGCTGTCCAATGAGTTCTGAAGCACTTGACTAGATATGAGCATATAATATTGCCCGAAACACTTCAGAATTAATTCTGCTGCTTTTGTCAGCAGTCACATCATCAATAAATACAAGGGAACCAGTTCCATTGGCAGCCATACATGCCCACGCCATGACACTACCACCACCATGCTTCACTGATGAGGTGGTATGTTTTGGATCATGAGCAGTTCCTTTCCTTCTCCATACTCTTCTCTTCCCATCACTCTGGTACAAGTTGATCTTTGTCTCATCTGTCCATAGGATGTTGTTCCAGAACTGTAATTGCTTTTTTAGATGTTGTTTGGCAAACTCTAATCTGGTCTTCCTGTTTTTGTGGCTCACCAATGGCTTACATCTATATTCACTCTTGTGAAGTCTTCTCTTGATTGTTGACTTTGACACATATACACCTACCTCCTGGAGAGTGTTCTTGATTTGGCCAACTGTTGTGAAGGGATTTTTCTTCACCAGGGAAATAATTCTTCTGTCATCCACCACAGTTGGTTTCTGTGATCTTCCGGGTCTTTTGGTGTTGCTGAGCTCTCCGTTGCGTTCTTTCTTTTTAAGAATGTTCCAAACAGTTGATTTGGCCACACCTAATGTTTTTGCTATCTCTCTGATGGGTTTGTGTTGATTTTTCAGCCTAACGATGGCTTGCTTCACTGATAGTGACAGCTCTTTGGATCATATTGAGAGTCGACAGCAACTGATTCCAAATGCAAATGTCACACCTAGAATCAACTCCAGACTTTTTACCTGCTTAATTGATAATGAAATAACGAGGGAATAGCCCACACATGTCCATGAAATAGCTTTTCAGTTGATAGTCCCATTACTTTTGGCCCATTAAAAAGTGGGAGGCACATATAGAAACCATTGTAATTCCTACACCGTTCACCTGATTTGGATGTAATTACCCTCAAATTAAATCTGGAAGTCTGCAGTTAAAGCACATCTTGTTTGTTTCATTTCAAAGCCATTGTGGTGGTGAATAGAGTCCAAAATATGAAACTTCTGTCAATGTCCCAATATTTATGCACCAGACTGTACATTACCTAAAACATAACTAAGCTCCAAAGAAAACCATAGTAACCTAATATTTCTGTAATAGATTTATGTTGTGATGAATCATATCTACACATAGGTAAAGTTTTTCTCTGATTTGAAGGTATAATTATTAATCTGTGATATTTATGAGATTTATAGCCCTATAGAATTATTTCTGGTTACTATTGATTTACAGGCAGGAGTCTGTTCCTATTACCACATACACTGCCTTTCTGAGTGACATCAGAAAGGGCAGGGGAAGATGATCATTTAAAACCACCATGAGAGCAAGACAACTTTGTTAATTTTACCTGGATGTCCTCCCGTAAATAAGCCATTTAGTAATTTTGTTGCTTCTATATTTTCTAATTTATTTCAAATATTTGCATAATATTGCTGTATGTCACATTGTCATCTTGTTTGTTTAAACATTAAGCATTATCAGTATAGCAGTATTGTCTCAAACCTCATATAAAAAGGTTCTGTCTATGTTCTTAGAAAATTAATGATGTGCTAGATAGCTTGCTTAGTATAAGCATTACATAACTATAACAGGTTATTATTTGACTGATAATATTGTTGACTAAAGTTTTTAATTGTATTGAAATAAGGCGGAGTTCAAAGGCTTCCTGTAAGAATCCAGCTTTTGAAGTACACCTGGTGATGTAATTTTAGAAGTAATAATAAGCTGTGATGCAAACAAGGAATATTAATCATTATTGACATACTAGGTAGGTTTGCTGTGATTAACCAACACGTTAAGCAGGCTCAGATGAGTGGTGATGTGATCACTCTTCCAGTTCCCATGGTCTAAAGCTGACCCCAAGGAGGGTGTTTGGTCTACATATTTTCTCTGGGTTGGATCCTGCTGTGTAGAGGGTCTCTCACTGGTTCACCCTCCATGATATGATCTTACGGCAGTACTTGCTTTCTGGATGTCTGCTTGGACCCAATGTCAAACAAAGGTATCCCACTTATCCACACAATCGATCATGATACCCAGGTATTTCAGCTACTAAGGACACCTCTCGTTTTAAACCTTTCCAATCTTCCTATGGATATAACTGACCTCTAGCCGGTGATGTCCTGCAAAAGTAGTGCCAGCGTTAACAGTCTGTGTGATGTTGGCTAGAGATCATCTGGATTTAAGCTGTTTGGAAAGAACACGCAACACCATGTGTGGAGAATAACAAGCATCAAAACCTCATCCCAACTATAAAGTATGGTGGAGGGAGCATCATGGTATGGAGCTTTGCTCCCTCAGGGCCAGGACAGCTTGCTCTCATTTACAGAAAAATGTATTCTAAAGTTTGCCAATACATTTTTCATTAGAATGTAAGGTTAGCTCTATGCCAATTGAAACACAAAAGGAAATAAACAACTGAATGACTTCAGAAGAAGAAAATTTGTCTTCTGGAGTGACCCAATCTTGACCCCAGCCCAAAAGAGATACTGTGACATGAACTGAGTAAAATGGTTCAAACCAGACATCCCAAGACTATTCCTAAACTAAATCAATTGTATAAGGAAAAATTGTCCAAAAGTTCTCCTGACCGCTGTGCAATTCTGATCTGCAGCTGCAGGAAACTTTTGATTGAGTTTATTGCTGCCAAGAGGATCAACCATTTATTAAATCCAAGGAGTCACATACTTTCTTACACCCTGCACAGTTTAAGAAGATTGCTTGTCTATTCTTGTGATTTAAATGAAGTTTAGATCGCATATTATGACCAATTTATGGGTAAGTCCATATGGTTCAATAATCCATATAGATGATGCAATTTTTAGAAACTATGAAAACAAAGATTTTACAAGTATTATATTAGGAAATCTGCAAGATATGGAGCAACTCTACATTTAATTCCTCTTTTATTTAAACTTTTCTTGTTCTTGTTCAAGATTATTTAGGAACACAATAAAAAAAGCTCACAAAGAAAGAATAATGCACAATGAAAGACTTTATATATATAAATTGTGGATTCTATCCAGATAATAAAAATCAATGATAGAAGTTAGGAAGGTGACTTCATTTACGGCTCAACTGATGTAGTTTATCTGCACATCATTTTTCCATGGAAAAGGTTGTGTATATTGATTAGCAAAATTAACTGGTGAGAAAAGGGTGCTGTGCAACTTGTAAATAAAGGCTAAACATGATTTACATCCCCTCTCACCAATAACTAATATTTGCGCTGTATATTTTATATGTGGATTATGGTTATAATTACACTGTTCCTAAATGTTGCCAGGTGGGTTGTTTAGACACTGCTAGGTTCTGCCGCTTGTTACCTAAAATAGCTAACACCACTGCTCCCCACTTAAGACAATATTAATGGGGCAATGCTAAAGATGCCTAAATATTAAGATGATAAAGCTGTCTGGCTAATTGGGAGCCCAATCTTTGACATCTAGGCCAGATAAACTTCCTGGAGCCTTCGTGTGTGTACCAGGCAGAAGCCAAGAAACAGCCATCTGATTAGCAGGTACCAATCTTGTGTGATTCAGCTAATTCATCATTGTGGACTAAAGACCAGGATTAAAAAAGCAGCAGTCTTATACCCCTTTTACACCAGAGCTAAAACCTGGGTTATTGCAGGGTAAACCTGGGTTGCTTTTAGGTGTAAAAGGGGCCAGGGTTGGATTCCCAGGTCAAGTGACCCAGTAATCCAACCCAGGTAACTTGCAAGGGTCTAACACGGGAACAACCCGTGAAACCCTGCAGTGTAAACTGAGCGATCCGGGTCACAATGATCTAGATTGTGCCACACGATTGGCCGGCTTCAGGGGCACTTGGAGATGTCATCTCCAAGCGTGCACTGCAATGGCAGAAGAGCTGGGTCACTGCAGACCCGGCTCCGGTGTGAACGGCACTGACTCGGGAATATCCTGGGTCGGTGCCTCAGTATGAAAGGGTTAAGTTCTGGGTCTGCTCCGGATTGGAACCCTGTTCCAACCCTTGGGTCAGACCCGGAACTTTGGTGTAAAAGAATTATTAGTTGGGAAAGTACTGACTTCAGGTTACAGATCCTGTCTCACTGATCGTGATTTGATGTTGGTAGTTTGGATTTCTAAGTCTCCATGGAGTTTGCAACATTATTCACCTGCTAAAACCAGGATGACATAGGACTTGGTGGTAGAAATTTAAACCTGTGGCTCACCATCTGGGTTGTGACATTGGATCCTGGCTGCTTTTTGTTAGGGTTGTTGAGTAGGATATTAGTGTGGTAAACAAGATGTTAATTAGTATTTTGAAAGTGCTGAATTCCCCCACCACCACCAACCCCCATAAAGGTAGTTGGTGTGCAAGTCTGGAAATATAATGCTGCATGCCAATAGGCAATCTAACCAATTGGACTAAAAGTACATGTTTTCCAGGTCTCTCACAGAATCACAAGTGAAATAATTGGCTCAGAGGTTCCTAAACTTGGTCCTCCAGGCACCCTAACAGTCCATGTTTTAAGGATATTCATGCTTGACCACAGATGACTTAATTAGTACGTCAGTCAATTTTATTTAACAACATATGCTTAACCATGGATATCTCTAAAACCTGGACTGTTGGAGAGCCTTGAGTTTGGGACCTCTGAATTAGCTCCACCTCTGGCTATTGTAAAATTCGTCAGTCAGTAATGAATACACCTGTAACCTGGGATGTAGTTTATATCCCGGCTTTCGGGATGCCGGTGCTGGAATCCTGAAGCTAAGTATTGGGGTTAGGAGGAGGGTTAGTGTTAGGGGTTAGGCTGCAGGGAGGGAGGGCTAGGTTTAGGGTAGAGTTAGGATACTTACTGACAGGTGTCGGTATCCTAACCCTGTCGGGATGCCAGCATTGGTATTTTGACCACCAGGATCCTGAGCGCCAGCATCCCATACCCAACCCTAGATACTATGCACTGTTAGTGCTCCCTGCGGAATGAGTTTGGGAAACACTGGCTTGTAGACATATGTATGGTAGTGTTTCCCAACTCCTGTCCTCAGGAACCCCCTAACAGTGCATGTTTTACAGATCTCCTAATTGGTACACGGGTGTATTAATTACTGGCTGACAAGATCCACAGGGGGAGCTAATTATTACATTTGTGATTCTAAGGAGATCTGTAAAATATGCACTGCTAGGGGTCCTTAAGCACTGGAGTTGGGAAACAGTTCTGCATGGTCAGAAATGGAGTGAGGACAAATAGGAAACTTGCATTGGCAATAGTACTTATGAAGTGGTGTCTTTAGAAATACTTGTTAAAACTGGTGCCCGGTATGGCATAGCCCAGCTGCCCTCATCCACAAGATCTCAAAAGAACCTGATCCCATTCTTTTACCAAGATCACTGAATGAAATGGGTCTCAGCCAGGAGGAATGTGGTATTGCCCCACAACAGGCAAACAGGGAGACTCTGGTGGGCCAACAGATAATAGGAGTGGATGTCATGGTAGCCTCTCCCACTTCTCTTGGTTAGTTTCCTGAAAACTGTGGTTATTAACTGTTAGAGGTTAGCCTCCAGACAAAATCTTCAAATCATTTGCAAAACGTAGCAAATTAATGAAAGTGAACTTGCACAAGGAAAATGCAATGTGATTAGGTGACGTTCTCTGAGAACAGCAAAATGTGACCCTGGGTGATATCCACTAGATATATTGACCACTAAGGCATAATGTGATGCTTTCATTTCAAATTATACTTAATAGCAAGAAGCTTTTGCTCTCTGTTAAAATCAAAAGTGACAGTGTGTAACTTAGCCTTCCACCACAATAGCCCATACATCACTAGAGGCACTGATACTTTCTGCAAAGGGTTCTATAAGCATAACAGATATATGTGAGGAGAGTGGACACCCCTGACTCCAACCTCTGAGGGGCAGCAATGCTCACAGTCCTATCCAACGGGCGAGCATAGAGAGAATGCAGATTCATTCCTATTCTAAATGATTGACGAATGAATAGCCAGGGCCGTAACTAGGGTAGTGCGACCTGTGCCATGGCACAGGGCACCGCAGGGCAGGTGGCGCTGTTTGGGCCTGTCAATTTTCCTGTCTATTATCTTTATCACTTGAAGCTTCCTCTTTTATCCCCAGCATCTCCTGGCCTCCCTATGTCTTCCATGGCCCTTTTTCAGGTGCACTATCTTATGTCCCTATTTAAAAATATGGGGGGCGGAGGGGCCAATGCTCTCTCTGGCACAGGGCACCAAAAAGTCTATGAACTTGCTTTTTAAATGTTAAAGTATGCACAAAGTTAATTTTATCAATAAGGTTCTGAACAGCTTAATATTGTTAGTAAGAGCAAAAATATAAACCTTTGCTTTAGAAATACAAACCCCATAACAACGTGTTGTAAATTATAATTAGGTATTAGGGAATTGATCCTAGAAATATCCAGGTTAGATGTCAACAATGTTTACAGTTTTGGGATATGATAAACAATGGACATAGGGGTCTATTCACTAAGCCTTGGAGAGAGGTAAAATGGAGATCCCAGCCAATCAACTCGTAACTGTCAGTGTACAGGCTGTGGGGGAGATGTATTAACCGCCATCAGCGTATGTTATGTGCACTGATACCGCTTCTCCGCCATGTATGATTGGGAGCTGGGTGCCCCTGTCATTATCGGTGGTGCTATATACAAGATAGCAGCACTGATAGGCAGGGCTATGTATGAACGGTCAGTTCGTCCGACCGTTCCGCCTGCTGCAGCTGTCGCTATTGACAGCTGCAGCCTTGCGATGCACTGTCCCTGCTGCAGTGGCTGCCAGCTCCACGCGGGATCTCGCAATACTTGCGAGATTCCATGCATGCTCATTGGAGCTGGTCGGGACTGAGACACAGCGCATCAGCACTAGGCTGATGCGTTGTGTACTCAGGCAGGGATCGCCGGAGGGGGGAATTATCACTCCCCGGCTCCAGCCGATAAGATTTGAATACAGCTCGTTAGTGCTTCCTGCTTCGCCTTGTAAAGAGGTGAAGCAAGAAGCAACATAGCGGCATGATAAGTGCTGCTATAATACATCTACCCCTGTGTTTGAAAAATGACAGTTAGGATCGAATTGGCTGGGACTTATCTTTGTCCTTTGACCACTGGCTAAATTGCTCATGGCAAAGCAACGTGAATTATCGATGTTTGAATGCAGCATGATAGTGGGTGCCTGACAGATGGGACATACCATTTCAAAAGTTGTGTGGACATTCAACATTCCTCAATCTATGATGTTACGTGTGTACTGGGAATACCTCATGGAAGGCATTACCACCAAACGTAGACAGCGCAGTGGCCGTTGGTCACGATCATTATCTATGGTAACAGACAAATCACATTCAATGCAGGAGGTACCAGATGCATATCCAGCAGGCCAGTGCAACATTCCTTAGCTTCTATGTGATAAGGGAGCATAGTGCCCCTGTTAACACTACAACACCGTACACAGCGCCTCACTTGGGCTCGGGACGTCGTTAATTGGACCTGGGAGGACTGGCAACATGTGGCATAGTCCGAGGAGCCACGGTTCCCGTTTCAGTCTGATGGTAGGGTTTTGGTGTGGCGCAGACTCCATGAGGACATGGATCCAAGTTGTCAACAAGGCACCATGCAGGCTTTTGATAGTTCCATATTGGTGTGGGGTGTGTTCACATGGCCTGGGTTGGGTCCACCTGAACAAGTCATTGACCATTAGCCGCTATGTTGCATTGCTTGATGACCATTTGCAGCCCTTCATGTACCCCCCACAACGATGGACTATTGCAGCAGTATAATGCACCATGTCATCGGTCCCAAGTTGTCCAGAATTGGTTCGAGAAGTATTCTGAAGCGTTCCGACAAACGGTGTGGCCACCACATTTGCCTGACATGAACCCAATCAAGCATTGGTGGAGAGGTCCATTTGCACCCAAGATCCTGCTGTCCACTTTTGGAATCAATGCCTCGTCTAGTTGCTGCACTTCACCAGGCTAGAGGGGGTCCTCCACAATCTAGGCATCTATGACTTTTGTCACTTCAGTGTATAAATGAATGCTTATTACATGCAAAGGGACAGGAAGTAAAAGTTTAATTTTTACACACATTGCTGCGGACAGGACAGACTTCAGAGCAGCTGGGTTGTATACATAATCTCAGAATATTTTCAATTTAAATAACATTTCTGAATCTCACTTTATAGGAAAAATTCTATATATAATTTCACAGTGTAACAGGTCAGTCTCCTACTGAAAAATATCTATAACAATTGTTTATATTTTAAAGTGATTGCAAGTGTTGCTGTATTTAAGATTTATCAAACCTCAATTGGTAAAGCATTTTTTTCCACACATTTTACTCCCACATAGTCTGACTACATTAACTTATAAAATTTCCATTTAAAACAGCTCTTCAGATACTATGTGGAGGAATCCCATCACTCAAGATACCTATTGTAGCAGACAAGACACACTGACTGCATCATATCTCCAAGATAATGACTACTGCTGAAAATATATATGGGTCGAACAGTATTTTATTAAACATGCATATGGTATGTACACATACACAGTTTTCCATAACAGTGTTTTATGTGTGGAAAGTGAAGCATGGCTGACTTCCATGCTGGACTAGTGTGGAACTGTTTAGAGAATAAATAAGTGCTTGTTTTACTGTAGCTCTTTCATAGGATGAACAAGGACAAGGATTGGGTGTGCCATAAGAATGTATTTAAAGAACATAAGCACTAAAATAAACAAAAAATCAGTCTACAGTATCTTGATGATCTACCCATCATACATGGAAAATGAATAATCAACACTCACTTTCTACCACTGTACAGCATATTACAAATAAAAATATTTTTTATTTTAAAGCATTTGTGTCATAAACTTAATAATTGAAAACTTTCACTGTAAGCAGAGGTAAACAGGATTTTTAGGGGAGAGGGGGTTCCGTACATGATAATATATATATATATTTAAAATGGGCACTCCAAAGACCAGATATAATAATTGAGGGTGCCAGGATATCTTAAATCCAGAAGATCATTGCAAACCACAAGTAAAGTCCAACACCAATGTATTGATGCATAAAGCACATGGATATAACAATGGTTCGGGCAGCTACATGTCATTTCTCAAGCAACTAGTAAAACTGACATAGAAGGTTTAAATAGGCATCGCCTCATTCAAAAATAACATCAAAATCAGCTGCCTGACATCATAATGATGTCACAGTATGCAAATAACCAACTCATTGAGAAACAGAAAATAAGAAAAAAATACATAGTGCATAAGAATTGCCCATATAAATATAAAATATAAGTAATCAGGGGCGTCAGAACAATTTTATGTTGGGGGGGCAACATCCAGCCCCAGCTCACCTGTTGCATCGGAGCTCCATGGGCATGAAATCCTGCAATGTCCATGGAACAGCAATGCCGCCCTCAAGTCACGTCCAGCCCGGTCCTGGAGGAACAGAGGCCGCGGACAGTCAGGGGCTGCACCGCACGGAGGAGGTGGTGGTGGTGTAGTGTGTGGTCTTTGAACTTAAACAGATAAAAGGCATTTCAATGTGTCGGGAATTTTAAAGTGGTGCCCGACTCAATACTGAACGTACATATGACAGGTCTAGCAACTAACTCACGGAGTCTGGCTATGTAATGTGGAGCATAGAATCGCTGTGTAATGCAATGGTGATCAGAGAAGACTGGCTTCGAATGTTATGGCAACCAGGGAGGAGAGCAGGCATTGCTGAACAAGCATTGCTGAACAGGCATTGTGCTGGGGGAGTCATCCGCCAGTGCAGAGTTCTCTGTGTCAAAGCTGAATAATTGGCTGAGACAAGTTCAGTTTAAAATTTAATCGCGGCATTGCCATCTTGCGAAAGGCCGCAAGACGCCATCTTGAAAATGAGATCGCAAGACGCCATTTTGCGATTGGCCACCTAAGCGCCATTTTAGATAAACTCACATTTTAGTAGATGTGGCGATAATACTAATAGCACCATGCGTTTGCATCTTTTACCATTTCTCATACACACATTAATACACACAATTGCGCTGTTAACTAGTCGCATATTAGCGAATGCATAGGACTTTGTATGAAACCGCTATTTTATTAGCTTTATGCGCACGCATCTGGCCCAATTTAACTAGCGTCCTTATATTAAACCCTGAATACCCACACAGTACATATTCACACATAAGGTTCAATAAGTTCTAAAGTGTATGATTTAAGTTGGTTCAGTTAGTTTAAATGCTGAGAAATAAAGATATTTGATAACTAAGGTATTATACATGCTAAACAAGTCGTGTTTGGAGTTGTACTGATGCGTACTCTTTTTACAGTATTCCGGTGTTATCGGTGGGGAGATCGCATCATGCAAACTCAAGTTATGGATCACAGAGCCTACAAAGAGCAAAATGTATATTTCATGAACAACTGTTAGAATGTTGCAGGAGGCATGAAGAGGAAGATCCCCAGCTGTTAGAGGCAGGGAGAGTCTATTTGAACCAGCCTGTTAAATGTGCTGTAACAGATGCTTCTCCCCTGGGAACCAATGAAATCAGCAACAAACCTCCCTATTGTCCTGATTATTCTGGGGGGGTATAAATATGTGTGCACGAACGCTGGTTCTCAGTCTTCGTGCTGAACGCTGTATGACTAGGGGTCTCTTGCTGATGCCTATCTCCGGGTCCGGAAGCGCCTGCGTATGTATACTGTACTTGGGTCTGTATAATTTCCTTTTGGGCCTAAATTGTGTCTTGATCAATTGCGTGTAACTGTCTGAACTTTTACCTGAATAACACTTGTGCTTTGGAACCACAGATTCCACGTCTAAGTCTTTATTTATGGTATGACTGCGTACGCAAATTGGCGTCATCCTTAGAGGTTTATAGGAAGGGTTTTAGAAGGTACAGGCAGGGGTATATAGAGGTTCTGATCCAGTATCGTTAGTTGGGGGCTCATAGTGAAGTCACTTACCTGCTCACACGGTACATACATCTATCGATATTTCAGCAAAGGGTGGAGTGGCCACATGCAGGGTTTGCCTGCAACCGCTTTGTGCTGAAAGATCGCTATCTGTCTCCGTGTGAATCAAGGAAGCTGACTAGAATCCAGGGACAAGAGAGGAAAAAGTTTGTTTTCCTCTGTTGATAGAACCTTACGTTTAAAGTGGTGTCGCAGTACTGAGTACGTGGCTAAGTCGCAGGTTTGCGCACGGCAAAGACGCACTTTTGCGTACGCAGTTAAAAAGCCATTATACGGTTGTGTGGTAGTCGCATAATAGCGTATACGTACTTCCGGTTGTGCTGCCATGGTGTTTAAACAAAGCCATTGAGGTTTTCATTTTTTTTCTATTACCAATATCTGGGTTAACGTGTATTTTTCTGCGCAGGAAAAAAGTGTGTAACAGTGAATATTTGTTGAACAAAGTTAAGGGTATCATATGATCCTTAAGGGCTAGGTGCAAGGGTTAGCCTAGCCGCTCGGTAAGCAGCTTTACCGTTCTATACACAGTAACAGGTGTACATGTTGTCTTTGTTGTAGAGAGGTGCGTGAGAGTAGCCGACATATAAACTCTCATAGGTGTGGAAGTTGCCTTACTAAATCTTATCCGGGTGTGGAAGTTGCCGTTTTCAAATCTTATCCAGGTGTGGAAGTTGCCTTACTAAATCTTATCCAGGTGTGTGGGCGCCGCCGACTTAAATCGTCCACAGGTAAGTGAAAGTGTCTTGATTGTCTTTCACCAGTTTAAATCTTTATTGAAAAGCGTAGGAGTTGTCTCGGAATGGGAGCCACACAAACAGTAGAGATGTTAGGCAATGATGTGCTGCTAATGGAGGCGCCGATCGGATTGGCCCATTGTATCATGCATACCAAGTACGGTACTTATGCAATAAGGTATTGTGATTTATGGTTTAATATGATGAGGAAGAGTGTTAGACCGTTTCCCAGAATTGGTAGTTTCGACAAAAATGTGTTAGACAATGTCCGGGATCACATCAGTTTGATGCGCTCCCGAGAGAAAAAGGTTAAATATTTTGAATGTTTAAAACTGTGGCAGCATGAAGGGGATGCGTGGCTTAACAATGTGCAAACGACGCAAACTAGCGTTGCGAGCGCATTGCCAGAAAATGCGTCCGCAGCGCTGAATTGCAATACGGGCAAGCCGCAAATTGGCTCACCTGTGCGGCAAGGTAGCGTTGTGGAGAGTATTGCCAGCAGTTCACGCTCACCTCCCCCACCTTATGTGGATGGAGGTGCAAGTACAGTAACCAAAAATACCCATAAAAATGTAACAAGCAACTTGCACCCTCTTTTAAGCAACTATAAAGAAAATGTTCATGATGCGGATGATGAGCCTATTGTAATGTCTGCCATTTCCCATGCTGTGCAGATGATAGATGCAGCATCACCACAATCACGAGTGGTGCCGCCATCTCCATCGGTAATAGCAAGGGAAGTGTTAATGCCCTCTGCACCCGTAGAGGAAGTTGTCCATACCATACGCAGCAGCAGCAGACTAAACCCCCAGCCAGGTAACCAGGTCAAAGGTAGCAGCGCTGCCGGTCTGCATCCCATTCGGACAATAACTGTTCCAAATGGAAAAGCAGACGCGAACGTATAGTGCCCACGAGGGAAGTAGTAACGCATTGTCCTTGGACAAGAGCAGAACTAAATTCCATCATAAATGATTTCCCCGATCCCAAAAAGGAATTAGCCAAATGTCAAAGATTTTTGAGAAATTTGGGTAGTTCACATGAGCCCACTAATAAAGATTGGCGTGTGGTGATAAGGGCCTGTCTGCCACGCAATACCGACGTGACAAAATTTATCACGGATTGTGTATTGGATGGTGACGTTCCCTTAACAGACCAAGTAAACCAAGGTAACATTTCCCGCATTGTAACTCAATTGGGTATATATTTTCCAGTAGTAGTTAACTGGAACAAAATTTTCACCATTAAACAAAAAGAGAGTGAGACTGCAGAAGATTACTGCGATCGGGCTCTGAAGGCTATCACCCAGTACACTGGGATAGAAGATATTAAAGATAGCACTCACCACAGGGGAATGATAGTTACGGTACTTGTGGACGGTCTGAAAGAGAGTTTAAAAACTCGGGTTCAGACCTCACAGCCTGGCTGGCGGAGAGTTACAATAGATACCCTCATAGAAACCGCCATTGAACATGATAAAAACATCTCCAAAAAGAGAGAAGTCCAGAGCAAAAAACTAATGGCTGTCAGTATACAAGCTCTGGAGGGAATGACGGTAACATCATAGCCAACAGACACACTTGCACTTGCACACACACTCACTTCTGAACAAGTATGTGCTCTCACTAACCCCACTCAACAACAAACACAACTCTATCCCACTAACCCGATGCAACCACAGGTCCCAGGCTATCCACCAACTTCTTATCCCCCACAATACCCTTATCCTCCCTATCCTTACCCATATCCACCACCTTTACCCTCTGCGCAAACCTCACAACACCATATGTCTTCACCCGAAACATGAACCTGTTTTAACTGTAAACAAACAGGACACTTAAGTAGAAACTGTACAGTAAAAGGAGTAGGGATCCCACATCAGGGAAGACCTAGATATCCCCATAAGGGATATGCACAGAGGCCAGCAAATGTTCAGCAGGCACCAGCTCCAATTGTAGCCGTAAATGCTTTATTGGACAATGGTAGCCAACCCTAGGGGTCAGGTCATACCTGTAGTCTACAGATGGTCAGGTTAACGGGAAGTACTAGGGAAGAACCGGTCATGATGGTTGATGTAGCTGGTACTGAATATCCTTTTCTTGTAGACACAGGGGCGACCAGGTCAGTGATAAAATCTCCCGTTACTTTGCAGGTGACCAACGAGACCGTACCAACAATGGGTGTAACAGGTAAAGTGGAACATTATCCTTTAACAAAGTCCACAGAGGTTACTATTGGGCCGTTGCATACCAGGCATTCTTTTCTTCTGGCTGCTGCGGCTCCTACTAACCTACTGGGCAGAGACTTGCTATGTAAGATGGGATGTGTTATATATTGCACCCCTGATGGTGTTTTTAGATATCCCAGAGAGAATGGTATACGTGGTGCGGGATATGTTAGACACTCCTCAAAGGATAATGTATCACTCTACAGTTTTAAATGAAACTCCATCACAGGTAGATGAAATGTTGTCCCGAATTCCAGATTCCCTTTGGACTAAAGATGGACAGGACACTGATTAATGGCAAACATAAACCCAGTAATGGTAAATTTAAGGCAAGCTCCAAAAATTCCCCAGTACCCACTAAAGCAGGAGGTAGAATTAGGGGTTTTTCCAATAATTGAGCGATTATTGCAACAGGGAATTTTAGTTCGTACAGCTAGTGTAGCCAACAGTCCCATCTTTCCAGTGAAGAAGAGTGGTGGGAGGGGTTATAGGCTGGTACAAGACCTTAGAGGTGTTAATAAGGTAGTAGAGAACCAATTCCCCGTAGTTCCGAATCCAGCTGTCATTTTGATGCAAATCCCACCAAATGCAACCCATTTCACTGTCATTGACCTCTGTTCAGCTTTCTTCTCTGTGCCTCTCCATCCTGTCAGTATCTATTCGCCTTTACATACAGAGGTTTACAATACACATGGACACGATTACCCCAAGGTTTCATAGACAGCCCCAGTATCTTCTCCCAGGCATTGCACGACTGTTTACAATCTTTTCAACCTGCCAATGGATCTGTTCTAATACAATATGTGGACGATTTATTGCTATGTTCTGACTCGTTTATGTCATGTTTGAATGATACTAAACTTTTGTTACTTCATCTCTCACAAACAGGATACAAGGTGGCTAAGGACAAACTACAGCCGTGCCAATCCAGAGTAAAATATTTGGGACACTGCCTAACCCAGGGGTTACGACACCTCACAACAGATAGAATCTAGGCCATACAAAACATGACACTGCCGCAGAATCAGCAGCAAATTCGTACCTTCTTGGGAATGTGTGGATATTGTAGAATGTGGATACCAGGTTTTTCTATTTTGGCCTTACCTTTACAGGAATTAGTCTCTTCCTCAAAGCCCGATCTTGTCATACACACAGAGGAATCAGAACAGGCTTTCCTTAATCTTAAGGATAGTCTGACAAGAGCTCCTGCATTGGGAATACCTGATTATGAAAAACCTTTTGATTTGTATTGTACGGAAGCCGATGGTTGTGCTGCAGGTGTCCTTACACAAAAACATGGTGATGCCAGTAGGCCCGTAGCATACTACAGTGCCCAATTGGACACGTTAGCAAGATCACTCCCCACCTGTTTGAGAAGTGTAGCAGCTACCGCTTTATTGGTGAGTAAAAGTGAGGACGTAGTATTTGGCCACGATATGATTGTCTACACTCCCCATGCTGTATCTGCTCTGTTGAACTCAGCTCAAACCAAACACGTCTCCTCGGCTAGGTTCACCAAATGGGAACTAGCTCTATTCGCTCCTGCAAATATTACTGTTAAACGTTGCAGTACACTGAATCCAGCAACATACCTACCATATGTACAACATGATGTACAAAGGGTGGAAGAAGAGGAGGTGCTGGCGGGAGGTGAGTTCGGCAGACATAATGATACGCACGATTGTATGACATATCTGAATCAGACCTTTACTGCTAGACCTGACATACATGACACACCTTTAGAGAATTATGGATGTAACTTTTTATACGGATGGGAGTTGTCATAGACAAACAGACACAGGTGAATTATGTACAGGTTATGCTGTTGTAAATGACACAGATATCATAGAAGCTAAACCTCTCGGTCTTCCTCACTCAGCCCAGGTGGCAGAGTTAGTAGCACTGACTAGAGCATGTGAACTGGTAGCAGGCAAATCTGCTAACATTTACACTGACTCGAGGTACGCGTTCGGGGTGGTGCACGATTTTCGGGCTCTATGGCGTCTGAGAAATTTTATGACAGCAGCAGGCACACCAGTTGCACATTCCCGACACATAAAACATCTTTTAGAAGCAATCCAACTGCCCAAAGCAGTGGCAGTAATTAAATGCAAAGCCCACACATGTGAGGAAGACCCGGTGTCACTGGGCAACAACAGAGCTGATGAAGCTGCAAAATGGGCAGCAGGGTTAAAAATGTTTCCTCCAACTGAAACAATTATGTCATTTCAAACTATTGATATGCTGAAATTAATTGAGATGCAAAATTTGTGTTCAATCCATTTGGAAGTCCAAGGGATGTGGGCAAGAGTCCTCTGGGCTCTGGAGGGACGGACATGGTAAGCCAGTAGCCCCCAGGGCATATTACTCCAGCCTGGCTGAGGCAGCACACGGCTTGACTCATCTGGGTAAACAGGGTATGTGCAAGTTGGTGAGGGCTTACTGGTGCGCACCAGGTTTTTCTTCACAAGCAGAGAAGATAGCAATGTCCTGTCTGACCTGCTTGAGAAAGAACATAGGGAAAGCGATCCCTACCGAACCGTCCCACATTCCACCGACTGATGGACCTTTCCAGGTGATACAAATTGATTTCATCCAATTACCACCCTGCAGGAACCTTAAGTATGTATTAGTGTGCACAGACGTATTTTCTAAGTGGGTTGAGGCTTACCCAGCGGCCACTAATACTGCTGCGATTACTGCTAAGAAAATAGTTCAGGAATTTGTATGCAGGTACGGTATCCCTAAAATCATCGAGAGTGATAGGGGTACCCATTTCACAGGTGATGTTTTTCAAAATACGTTTAAGCTGATGGGTATTAATAGCCGACTTCACACCCCCTACCGACCGCAAGCCAGTGCAAAGGTAGAGAGGATGAACGGGACTATTAAAAATAAGCTAAGTAAAATCATGACAGACTGGACTAGGATGGCCAGAAGCGTTACCTTTGGTCCTACATAGCATAAGGACCACTCCTAGACCTCTGAATCTGTCCCCATTTGAAATATTGTTCGGTAGACAACCTCATTTGATTATAAGTCCACAGGAAGATCTAAAGGGTAACAACGAAGTAACTGTGAAGTATCTTGTATCAATGAGTAAGCAGTTAAAGCAACAGCATCAGAAACTGAAATTGTTGTCTAATGATATGCCTGAAACGAACTGTCATGATGTTGAACCAGGAGAATATGTAATGATCAGAAATTTCTTGCGTTCAGGTTGTTTGACTGATTGGTGGGAAGGTCCGTACCAGGTGCTGCTGACGAGTACTACATCTTTGAAGGTGGCCGAGAGAGATACCTGGGTCCATTCCACTCACTGCAAAAAGGTCAATCAACCGGTGGAGAAACAAGTCGGATCTGTCGCTCGCGAGCTTGTTCCGGGTGGATTGAAAAGGTCGTAGTAAGATACCTGAACTGAGAGAAATTTGCAGGTTTTGTTGTGACAATGGACAGGCCTGCTGTGTTCATTTTCATATTCTCTTTTAGAGTGTTCATCATCCTGGTCAGTCCGGGGATATCCGGTGTCTGTGATGGGGGACCGATTGAGGAAACGGGAGCTGATGGCAGTGCTGATGGAGTGGAATCAGGAGGAGTGCAATGCCAATCAGGGGAATGTCTTTCCAATCTTAGTGCTGTCATTCCGGATACTTGGGGAAGGTGTGGAGGGTTATCGTCTGAAGATTCCTGTATTTGTGGGTCCCTAGTTGATGAGAACTGTATCCAACAATGCCAACCTAAATATAATCCGTACTGGGGTGGGTATCCTCTAGAGGATTATCATAGCATGGTTGGCAAAGTGTTAAATCAAACCGATTGCTGGGTGTGTTCACATGTGCCACAGAGACAGCATAATGTAGGGTTGGTGCCATTTCCGCTGAATATCACGGAAATTTTAGAATTGCATAAAGGGAAAACATTGGATGGAAAATTCCTCTCATCCAAACCACCTCATTTCAAACGCTATCAATTCCAAGTAGATAGATCACTTTTGTGTCTAAACATAACCAACCCCAATAAACCCGGGAGTTGGGAAGTGACGGGGAATAATCAGACGATGACCTTCTCACAAAGAGCTGATGAGTCCATAAACCATGACCTGCTGCGCTCCATTAAGTCTGGTGGGAAACATTTTAGGCATCAGTATACATTGAGTTCCACCAAGGAAATTATTGGTAAGGTGTCAAATGGTTATTGTGCTAAAATAATACAGCCAGAAACTTGCATGTACCAGATGGAAGAACCAGAAATAGGATTGTTTGCAAGGGAAATGTGCTTAATGATAATGATGCATACCATTCCGTATGTTCTCCCTGATAATGTATATTTCATCTGTGGAAGAAAAGCGTATAAATGGCTCTCCCCGAGTTCCGAAGGTTTGTGTTACCTGGGAGGAGTAGTCCCAGAAGTTATGATCCTCACACATGTTGAAATGCTGGGTATACATAAAAACACACCGTCGCCATATCTTCACACACACAATATGAACACAGAGGCAAAAGAAATATGGTACCTGGTGATATACATAGAGCCACTCAGTTAATCAGTGAGACAACTGGCTTTCAAGTTCTGGTCGTATTGGACCCCACCAGGATCGCTCTGGGCACATTAAATTTTAGATATATCCAGGAACTTGCTAAATTAATAGATAATATCACAGAGATGTACAATGACACATTCAGGTATACAGGGAGAGAATTGCAAGCGTACAAGAAAGAACTGGTGCAACACAGGCTAGTGTTGAATTATTTAACTGCTGTTACTGGAGGGTATTGCGTAACATTGGCCACCCAGTTTGGAGTAAAATGTTGCACCTATGTCACCAATGATACCAGCGACCCTAAGGAGATGATAGACCGGAAGATGGATAAAATTCTGCAGCTAAAGTGGGAATTTCGCAAGAAAAATAACGCTTCAGTGGCTGAAGTAGGGGAAAAGATAGAAGGATGGGTGTCATGGCTGAACCCAGTGAAATGGTTCTCAGGTCTAGGGGAATGGGTCCAGGAAGTGATCACCAGCATAGGCAAATTCTTAATCCTTATACTGATTGTCATCATAATAATTGGCATATGCGTCCGGTGTGTTCCTATTGTGTTGAAGTGTGGAAAATGTAAAAATAGAGTAAAACGAAAGAATGAAACTATGATGGTGGTCAGTAATGACAATATGTATACCGAGGTAAATATAGAACTGCATTACAACCCTGAACTAGGAAATACAATCGTTTGATGTATTATATTTAGACATGCATAGAATGTATTATTGAAATGTTAGATAATGTAAAGTCTCAATTCCCCTTCAAGACTGCTATTATAAGACTGGTGCATTCCCACACCTTTCACATGATCTTCCAAGATCCACGGTGTGTGTATAATAGTAGTTTTATGTCCCCACCCAGAGACACATTATTGATGGATAAAGAACCACCTTGTGCCATCCCATAATAACACCCAATAATATGTAAATGTAAGCCTAAATTAAATTCTAATAGCAGATTGTGATAGCATGTTGTTTGCTATCAAAGGGTGGACTGTCGAAGCTGAATAATTGGCTGAGACAAGTTCAGTTTAAAATTTAATCGCGGTGACGCCATCTTGTGAATGGCCGCAAGACGCCATGTTGAAAATGAGATCACAAGACGCCATTTTGCGAATGGCCGCCTAAGCACCATTTTAGATAAACTCACATTTTAGTAGATGTGGCGATAATACTAATAGCACCATGCGTTTGCATCTTTCACCATTTCTCATACACACATTAATAAACACAATTGCGCTGTTAAACTAGTCGCATATTAGCGAATGCATAGGACTTTGTAGGAAACCGCTGTTTTATTAGCTTTATGCGCACGCATCTGCCCCAAGTTAACTAGCGTCCTTATATCAAACCCTGAATACCCACACATTACATATTCACACATAAGGATCAATAAGCTCTAAAGTGTATGATTTAAGTTGGTTCATTTAGTTTAAATGCTGAGAAATAAAGATATTTGATAACTAAGGTATTATACATGCTAAACAAGTCGTGTTTGGAGTTGTACTGATGCGTACTCTTTTTACAGTATTCCGGTGTTATCGGTGGGGAGATCGCATCATGCAAACTCAAGTTATGGATCACAGAGCCTACAAACAACAAAATGTATATTTCATGAACAACTGTTAGAATGTTGCAGGGGGCATGAAGAGGAAGATCCCAAGCTGTTAGAGGCAGGGAGTCTATTTGAACCAGCCTGTTAAATGTGCTGTAACAGATGCTTCTCCCCTGGGAACCAGTGACATCAGCAACAAACTTCCCTATTGTCCTGTTTATTCTGGGGGGGTATAAATATGTGTGCCTATCTCTGGGTCCAGAAGCACCTGCGTATGTATACTGTACTTGGGTCTGTATAATTTCTTTTTGCACCTAAATTGTCTTGATCAATTGCGTGTAACTGTCTGAACTTTTACCTGAATAACACTTGTGCTTTGGAAGCACAGATTCCACGTCTAAGTCTTTATTTATGGTATGACTGCGTATGCAAATTAGCGTCATCCTTAGAGGTTTATAGGAAGGGTTTTAGAAGGTACAGGCAGGGGTATATAGAGGTTCTGATCCAGTATCATTATCTGCCAATAAGAGCGCTCTGTGGAGTTGCTGCTCATGTGCTGCAGCTCCGATCTCACCCATGGACGGCCCTTGGAGAGACAGAAACCAGGCTGTTTCCGTCTCTGACAAAGATGTGGTCAGTCAGGGTCTTTTGGGGTACTCCGAAACCCCCCTGCATGCACCACTGGTAAGGGGCAGTGAAAGGGGAGTAATCTCACCTCTTCCAAAAAAAAAACCCCAATGACTCAAAATCCCTGTCACGGACCAGATTCCAAGATACTCTAACCGCTCTGTAACTTTGCAGAGAGCAAACACTTGAGCCTGCATGACATGGGTCTGACAGTTAATTAAAGAAAAAACACCTGCTCGGTTTACAGAAATGATTACACTCGGTATCGTTCCCGCTCACTATTAAAGTTATCTGCCACCACTTAATGCTTCATATTTGGAGTAGCTGCTAAAAAAAAAAAATTATTATAATTGTATGGAGGAATTAAGGTTAAGTACCAGTTAACATTACTAATTCCAGGCTATGCCGTTTGGCCTTTCAACAGTCCCGCAGGTCTTTACCAAGTTCATGGCAGTTATGGCGGCCTCTCTTCGTCATCAAGGGATCAGACTGCTCCCATACTTAGACGATCTCTTGCTGTTGGCAAGCTCCCCAGAGACCACACAGCCATCTGTAAGCAACCATTGCCTTTCTACAAATGTACGGTTGGCTGATCAACTGGAAAGAGTCTTCCCTGACACACTCTCAAAATATGGTACATTTGGGAGCCCTCCTGGACTTTATATTATGCTCCGGTGGTCTAGTGGGCAAGCCAGCATTTACATCAGCGCCTCCGGTCCGTTTCCTCAGACCGGAGGAAAGACTGCACTAAGATGTGGGTCCCCGCAAACGGGCTTTTGTCTTACCTGTCCCCTGGATTCCGGGGAGCCTGGTAGCTAGTCTCCCTTGGAACCCCGCCGGGAGTACCTACCACAGGCTTGGTGTCACGGCGCCGCAAAGGGGTGATGGGGCAGCAGCACAGACATCCGGAGGACAGTCTGGTGCGGCTCGCCCCGTTAGGTTAAAAAAAAAAAAAAAAAGTAAATTATATCATAAAATTAAAGCTTGGTCTGCTTAATGTAGCTCTGTTATAATGGTGGTCCAGCTCCTGCCAGACACAAACAAAACTGAAGTGCCCTCAGGCTGTGGGCAGGGTATAGGGGGAAGGACAGGAGCATCCTGGGATAGAAAAGCTTTGCTGTTGGTGTCCAGTCCTCCAGGTCTCTCCTAAACACCAATGTCTCCCTGTGCCCTATGGATCCTGAAGAAACAGACTTACTTGTGGTATTCCCATGTGATATATTTTCCTAACAATCCTGATAAATTGAATGCTTCAAACACCACAGCTTGTACTTTCTAGGTAACAGACAGACAAACTGCAATGAGTTGACAAAAGTATTTATAGTTAAATTTGGTACAGCTTGCTAGTCAGTTTTGCCCATATGACTGTCTATTGTGGGTACAGCCATCCTGTTTATCAGTGGTGCACACATCTCTCCTGTCAAAACATCCCAAAGAAAGGTCAAATGAAAGATATAGCCCTAGTTCACGCAGAGTCTATATAGAAACTGAACTCTGGTGTGGCCTTACTTACAATTTTCCCACCAACTAGCACGTGTAGCCATGGTCATGATCTACATTTCCTCATCACCATTTTAGCACTCCTGAAGGGAGGGACTACATTAAACTAACTACCAAGCTTTTCAGTGTAGCAGTCACAATTAAGCAAGGAAATATTGATGGTACAATGTCAATAGAGGTTTAAGAAAAGTGTTTTTATGGCAGTAATCCTTTAGCGCTCAGTCCTCTAGTCCAGTGGTTCTCAAACTCGGTCCTCAGGACCCCACACAGGTCACGTTTTCCAGGTCACTCAGCAGGTGCACAGGTGTATTCATTACTCACTGACACATTTTAAAAGATCCACAGGTGAAGCTAATTATTTCATTTGTGATTGTGAGGAGACCTGGAAAACATGCACTGTGTGGGGTCCTGAGGACCGAGTTTGAGAACCTGTGCTCTAGTCACCTCAACAGTTCAGGTATTAAGAATATCCATGCTTGTGCACATATGGTATAATCAAACTGACAGGTACTAATTAGGTCACATATGCTTAAGCATGGATATCCTTAAAACCTGGACTGTTAAAAATGCCTTGAGGACAGAGTTTGGGAACCACTGGTTATGGTCACACCATGTTGGAAGTTTAATCCAACAAGTTTAACTGACAATTTTCTTTTACAAAAGGGCACTCAGTAATTAACGATCTATGACATTTCAATCAAAGTAAACATTTTTTATAGATCTAAATAGTTTATTGAAATAAAATATGCCTAGGGGATGTCACACACCCATACCCCCCTCCACAGGCCTCCATTGCAAAATTACTTCAAACACTCCAAATGGCAAATCGAGCCCTAGTAACATTACCCCCACTTCCCTAGTGGCAATAGATCCCCAGTGGTATATCCTCTCACACCCACCAGGGTCTAAGGCCTGTATTCAATTTGGAGCTAAAAGTCTGAGACCGGACTTTTCGCCGTCATCTGAGGTTTTGCCAGCGAAAAAGTAATGCGCGTATCCCCGTATTCAATTGCAAATGTGCGAAAATATGGGACCCGGCTAAATCAAAATCGCCACAAAGTTGTCAGTTTTAGGGAAATCAGCCTGAGACCACCCCATAAGATGCTGACAAGGGGGTTCACTATGTACCCCCAATTAGCGCTGCTGAAGGTATTTGGGGTCTTTGATGGTCTCAATAGGCACTATTTAGCGTCTTTGGTGACAGTGGTGAATAGCATTTAACCATTTTTTTTTTTTTTTAAATAAGTATTCTCAGCAAATTTGGGGTACATGAAAATAGGTGCAAGTATATTTTAAAAGTTGCTGAAGTAAAAGCATTAAAAAAGTGCCAAAAATGCACCTTCAACAAACACCCGCAATCCACAAAACACCTCCCCCATACCAATTTGTACCCCCACTTTGATTTTTTTCACCCATTTTTTCAAAGTGCTTTTTTGGGGGGGTTTTGCAATTTTTTATGCAATTAGCGTTAAGGGGGGTGTAAAAAGGGTTTAGGGGATGCCGCAATTTTGCACCCCCCAAAACCCCAATTCTGCACTTTTTTTCCGCCAGGTATTCATTAGCGAAACTTTTCCACTGGTTACAATGCGCAAACTTTTCGCAGCGACGAAGTGTCGGAGAAATTGAATACGGGGATAAATGGAATCTGCGAAAAGGTTTCGCCGAAAACTGCTTTTCGCTCCAAATTGAATACGACCCTAGGTCTCTATTGTAGCACTATCACCACCCCAGTGCCCTGTGTCACTATAAGCACTATCACACATCCCACAACCATGGCCAAAAAGACCTTTACTGGGCCAACAGTTTCCACTCTGGTATTTCCCACCCCCTTGGCACTTCCTCTTCCACTAATGCAGTGTGTTTCCAGGAGGACTGCCAGCCACCCTGCAGCGGTCCTTGCACTTTTAGTAGCTGCACATGCACTCCAGAATGCCATTTGCACAAATTCGGCAGATATTATGGACAACAGTCACAAACTGCTACATCAATACAGGTGTAAAGAGATTACTTTTAAAAGCGAGGAAACGGAGGTGGATGGCAAATGTCGCATGGGATGGGACAGTGTCAGAAATAGTCCAGTGGCTCTGGTCCAATACCATGCAACAGTGCCAGTTAAGTGGTTAAATGGGTGATGAGCATGTCTTGGTTCTAAAGGTGTACACACCTAGCAGATATATCTGCAGACTGAGTGATCTGCAGATATATTCATACACACTGAACGACCATTTTCCAGGCAGCCACGGGTCCTGCCCCACTTCCCTGCGGCTGCATGTATTCTTGCCGATGGACAGATATGTCTGCAGATATCTCTGTCCATCAGCAGTGCAGCACAGCCGATGCGATAGGTCTGTGAACGTCGTTCACAGACCTATTGCTGGTACACACTGACTGATGGGCACCAGATATATTGTCCAATCAATTGAGCGGCCAATATATCTGTCTGTGTACCTAGCTTAATACACAATTAAGCTGTACAGCAGCAAATTAAAGTTTATTTCACAGTTATTGATTGGACTACAATAAAGGTAAACAAAACTTTAGCACCACGCATAAGCTGGTGCTTATTCCTTTTTGCTTGAATTCTGTTGACAATTTCAATAGAATAGCCACAGGCATACATCCAATTGAACAGTTTAAAAAACAAACAATCCAGATAGTGTTTCTACATTTATTTTATACCAAAAATGATATGCAACAAAAAAAACTTACATATTTACATGACACTTTTTCAACAGAAATTAAAATAGCTCTGAATTTGTCTGACAGAGGGACGATTGTGGAACTTGAGACCAACTCGCAGGCGATTTTGCTTGAAGTGTTTACTCTGGATTTAAAAGCAGTAGTTCAAACATTCTGAGGGAACATTACCATATACATAAACACCTAATATTTGGCCATGCTCATAACAATTTTACAGTAAAAAAAAAACCCTTCAGGTTTAAGAATTCTTATATAAAAAATATTCTTGTCAACACAAGAAAAAAAGTTGTGTTGACAAGAATTTTTTGTATACATTGATCCAATATGGGTGGTGGTGCACCCAGGGGTAAAAAAATAGGTCAAAGATAGATCTTTTATCTAGGTAATTATATTACCGTTGGTTTTTCTTTACACCATCATACACTGAATTTAATCCTGTGCAGAATTTCCTCCCCACTTTCCCCCTTTTCCCTAACATTTTGAGGTTTAGGAATTCTAAATAATTACTGTCTCGTGGCCTAATGCTCTATTATAAAAGCATCAGTCTATCTGTAATGAATGTTACAACTGGTATATGCTGCATTTGCCAAATATATATATGGTCACTTTGATATAATACTGTTAGAAAAAGAAAACTTGAGATGACAAATGAAGGTCTTGTGCATGGCTCTTTCTGAATAAAAAGTGTTAGAATTGGAAATATAGATCGACATATACATAAAATGGCCAAAGAACTGTTTTAGCAACTAGCAGCTAATGTGATGTCCTCTGACAAAAAAGATGAAGCCTACTTCTACAAGCCAACACGCCATAGCAGCAAACAGTTGGGTATTCATTTACTCTTATTATGTGGAATTGCTAAAGTAATACTAATTGTACATGTTGTTTAGCATGGTCTACTCCATACCCATATTAAATCAATCACATGAATAGAGGGGAGTAGTAACCCGCACATGCTGTCATCAGGGCTGGTTCCAGACTTCAAGACATTTTTTACAGGAAGAATTAATTTGTTAAACAGTTCTTAAAAAAATAATTCTAAGCTTCTGAAGGATATGTTACTATTAGATTGTTTATTATTAAATTCACATTTACTAAAAAAAATGGAAGTAGACGATTTCTGTACTAATGTATAGTCAAGTATTTAGCAATTTCAAATATGGGAAATGTGACAAAGACAAGGTTTCTCCGATGCTTAAGCCTGTGTTTCATTACTGTTAAATGCTCATTTTTGAATATGAAGAACTGATAGGTATTTAGTAAAAGCAGTTTTAGGATCATTGAAAATGTACGGCATCGATACCAACTGGAAATTATGGTGCTCTGATTGACTCATTTTGGTCTATCAATATGCTGGCTACAAATAAAACGGGAGGAGACAAATCTGGACTTTTCCTCAATTTGGACACCTCAATCTGTTTTCAGGCAGTGTGGTGTGCACAGACCACAAGCTGCCAGAAGGAGCAGTGCTGGACACAAAGCATCAGGGGGACCTTCTGATTATATGTAAGCCTCAGATTAAGAAATATTTAGGGCAGAACTTTACTTCTGTGTCTCCCAAAATATAAATTTTCCACTTTTGGGCAAAATAATCACGATCGAAAAAAAAAAAAAAAAAAGGAATTTTTAAATCTATTAGAACTCAAATTAATCTTTTAATTTTAACCAAAAATCCTTAGACAAACATCTCCCAAAAAGCTACAACCCAACTATAGCTTTGTCTTCCACCCTCATACGGACATACAAATCCCCGTTCTGGAAGGAAGGCTTCCATCCTCTATAACTAACACTATTTTTTAGTATCCACCATATGAAGAAGGTGGAGAAAACTTTTCTAACCTCTTTATATCTCTTGGCGACCACTTTGCTAAAGAGAGTTGCATTGCTAGTGCCACCACTCACAATCATACAATCTTTAGGGCAATTAGGAACCATCATTAAATTGTGAAAAGGTTATACTAGACTATTTCTTGTTAATGTATTTCCAAATCTAGTAATTTTCAAGTAAATTACCAATCCATCTATTCTCATTTGTCCACACTACACTTCTAGTTTTGTCTTTTTCAAAATGATCTTTCCTCTCCAAGTTATTCCCAAGCTTCAGGTCTTCAGCTGGTTGTTGGGACATGCTGATAGAGGGGATGAAAAGTGCCCTCTGCCTACTTCTCAGCTATAAATAATTGGTAAACTGGACTCGACAAACAGCATAACTTACAAGAACAGGATACAACGCAGTGCAAATGGAGCAAAGCACGCTTGTATCTATTGCTTGGAATTTGTTTTGCAAACAAGCTTTAACTGTACTTTGAAATAAAATTGTGACTAGCTATAACAAACTCATGCTTCCATTGAAGCAAATCAATGACCATACAAAAAAAACATTCATCTTTGAATATTAGAAAGTAATGCTTTATGGTAGTTCATTTTTATTATCAATCTTAGACATACCACAATAAACGTTTAGTATCCAACATTTCATAGTGTTTAAATATGCTAAGTTACAGTACAGAGAAAAACATATACCTGGCAGAAGGAAAGGAACAGAGTTTTGTACCACCTGCAGCAATATAAAAATAGAGTGTGATTGGACTGGAATTTCCCCACAGTCTCGTATAAAGAAAACTTTATTGGTACTACATAAAATGTTTGGGGGAACTCAACACACATGCATAGCTAGATCATCTGATAAATCCATTGTAACTCGTGCTAGAGATGTAGCCTCCTAGTTTAGCAGGTGAACTGGACACCTGAACAATGAAATACTGTATTTGGCCCACAATAGTTTGTTTTTATCTTTACACAATAACTATACAATGGAATGTTTGATAGCTCAGGCTGTGCAAAACAAAGACAGTAGCTTTCACACGTAAACATCCTTAGATTAGAAAGACACCAGTCACTGATCAAGCTTACAACATTGGTACCTTGTATAATTTAAAGTAACCAGATTTAAAAAGTTGGCTTGGACATGCAACACTTGTTATAACACTTTACAGTAAGGATGTAATTCAGCAGTCCAGCCACAGCTCCCAAGATGCCCTGGCTGAAGTGAAGTTTGTTGTACCCCAGCTGCAGGCTTTGCGATATATACATTATTCTGTTGTCACAAAGAAACTAATTGCAATTAGACTGTGGGGCAACAGAACTATGTATATCACAAAGACCTTTTAAAAGGTGCATTACAAATGTGAAAAATACTTGTTACCCTGTGTTCGTAAGGGATTTTTTTTTACTTAAAATGACAACCACATACTTCAGTGCAATAAGAAAGTTGATGAGAAAAAAAAAAAAAAAAAAAGGAGGGACCAAAAATCTAGTATATCAAGTATATGAACAGACTACCTGTCAATCATGGCACTCTTGTTTTCCATGTGCACCGTTACCACTATAATATAGTGTGCAGTGATTGGAGACTCCACCATTTTTGCAGCTACAGTATGAGACATGATCTAAAGTACATTGGTGCTTAATAAATAATACATATCAATTACAGATAAGGGTACATGCACAGCTGGTTTATTTCTTGTGAGGGGCAGTTACCAATAAAAGCATATCATGCTATTAAACCAGCAATGCACATGGATAGCTTTTATTGCTTCTGTTTTATATCCCGTCTTTCTGGATGTAAATCACACAGTGACTGCAGTATGCTTTTTCGATTTGCACAATATATCTTTTCAACCAAAAGCATACAGCTAACATGGCAAAAATGCAGAGGCATTTAAAAGTGAGCAGCTTATAAAAACCCTATGCACAAAACCATACATAACCGTTTAACCTAATAAAAATGTAATTAACCCACACTGTGTTATCGTGTACGGTTTCTTGTGTAGGGAACAAACATCGCTCACTCCTCTCAAAGGACCCACCTGTGTACACACAACCCAACGTTTCAGCCATAACAGATTCCCATTTGTTAGACTTGTTCCTAATTGGATTACTATGAGGCTAAACTTATTAGGTGATAACATGTTCAGCTCTGCAGATAGAATTATACTAAATGTGGCCAGTAGACACCTGACAGAATTTTGAGAATTTCCCACAAATCTACTTTCAATGCAAATTGCTACAGAGCAAAATAATGGCAGCGCTACATGTAATTATGGTAGTAGGTACATTTTTATACATTAAGTAGCAGTAGTATTTTTACTACATTAAGTAGTGGCTGGGCCTAAACTAAAAATCCATTGTAATCCTATGCCATATTAAAGGCTGGAAGCAGAAGGCACTTTAACCTACTTTTTGACAACACTTTAAATGTTCCCAAGTTTTCTACATACTATTTCCACTGAGCTATCTAACAAGGTTAAGGGATTTATGTATCAAGCAGTGAAAAGTGTGGAGAAGTGGACCAGTGGAAAAGTTGCCCATAGCAACCAATCAGCTCCTACCTATTTTAGACTGTACTTGATAAATGCTAATTTAATGCTGATTGGTTGCTATGGGCAACTTCTCCACTGCTCCATGCTTTTTACTGCTTGATACATAAACCCAAGTGTGACAAGGCCTCTGGTCAGAAGATAAAGGAAAATCAACATGGCTATTTTACTATGTTCACTGAAGTACATGTTAATAGTATGTTAATAGTAGATGACGACGTCATGGTGTAATACTTCCAGCTGTCCAGATTACTAGTCAACTGCTAGAAGGGAAAACAAAAAATACACCCCTGTTGAATTCTGGAAAAACAGCGAAGTGCATTAATACACTGGATTCTAAATCAGTGTATACATGAAGGGGAAAAAAACTCCACAATAAGAAGCTGGTCACTCATGCTAATGCAAGTGGGGACAGATCTAAGGTTTTATGGTTTGAATTATGCAGATTTCCATCACATTATCACAAGCCACAGCTCACACAGGTGCAATGCTCCCATGGGGCAGGATCCTCAGGAAACAGAGCCATGCATACAAATGTTAGTGTAAATATCACTCATGTCACTCAGTATTTGGGGCAGACTCTGTTGGAAATATGAGCAAGTGTATAAAGCCAATGCCACATACAACAGGTGCAAACAGAAAATAAACTGTCAGTTTGAGGTTTCCAACCAGTGCGCAATGCCTGGAGAATAAAGCCTGGCTAGAACGGACATACCCTTGACATCAGTATCTGCTACATGCACATTGCCCCCATTCTGAAATCACACTATGCAGACTTGTTCCTCACAGTACTGTCTATTAAACATCTCAGACCAAAAACATTCCAGGATTTTGGCATTATCTTGTTGTGTTCCATATACTGCCAAGCACAGCTCTATGGGTCTGTTTAGTCCACAACATGAAAGCCAAGTTCCCATTGCCAGATTCTTCCCTACACAAGAGCAACACATCAATAAGTGGAAACACAATCAGCTACTTCATATAAAAACAATTTGTTTAAAACAAAGCCAGTTTTGCACCCCTTCCACCGTCATTCTATAAGATGGGCGGTAAAAATTATGCTTTTCCTATTTCATAAAGGAATCAGAAGCTTTCTACACTAAAGACAGTTACATGTTAATTAGACGAGCGTCACTAGAAACCAGAACCTCTGCTTACTTGTCATTGTGAGCAGGAATAAGACGCAGGCGTTGCTCACTTAATTCCTCCTCTGCATCATGGGTATATCTCCTCCCCTCACCACCGTTAACATGTACCCAGATGTATCCATGTAGCATCACCTAATTTTAATAAGCTCATTTAATGTATCAGTGGTTGGTCAATGTGATCTCTGAAGCCTTTGCCTTCCTATGTAACACCCCTGGATTTGTTCTCTGACATATAGGGAGTCTAACCAAATGTAATTCTATATTAGCAGCATTCTACACATTTAGCTAAAATACATAAAGATGAACATAACGGTTACCTACATGGCTTGTTATTGTATAAAATGTCAATAATATGGACAGAATGGGAGTCAACAGTGAGTCTCAGGATTAGTAATACAATGCTTTTCAATTCAGTATGAAGCAGTGGGAGATTTGAAAACCGCTGATGTGAGCTGAAAATGTGGAGGCGTAAGTGAGTGGTAGCCATATAATAGCACTAAGACTGTCTTGCACAAAATAGTCTGATATCTCCCATCAGTTACAGTATTTGTCTACCTTAAGCTACATCCCCGGTAACAGAAGCCTTCTTCTAGCCGACTAGACATCGTACAAAGAACCTTTTCTTCACCAATGATCATCTTTTTTATACACGACTATATATCACCTATGTTCTAGCAGGAATTGCAGCAAACATCTGACAAGCAATTCTGATGGCAACACATCAGTTCCCATCACTTAAAAACCTAAAAGCATTTTTAATTTTCGTTTAAATCTGTCCAGAGTGGTTGTACATTACACTTATTTAGCAAGCATTACCAGATTTAAGTTTTATTATTTGGAGTTTTTGGTCACTTTAAAAAATGGCATCAAAGAAAAAAAATAATACAAATAAATCCACAAGTATCCTTATTGTAAGATTGTTCACATAAACACACAAGTAGTTTTCACTGACAATTCCCAGGACAAATGTATAGAGACAGAGCTCAATTCCGGAGTGGAGAAGGGTGTTCCAGTGTGGGGGCTTCAGAGAGTTGGTTTATACTGGTGGATCAAGAAGAGACTCAAAATTCCAGAAGCTTGTCTTGAAATTTTCTGGGTTCTGTGTCCATAATCATTGAATAATCAGGAAAAATTTACTTCCATGCTTTTCGATCAGCTAAAATACTGGCTCTCACTAACATTACAGCTTTGCCTCCTTGTATGTTATTCTGTCTTAAATCTTGCACTATGGCTATCAGAGTTGATGTTGGTACCTGCAACCCCTTTCTAGAATAACTCTCTACAGCCCAGCTGCTACAGTGCTTACAAGATGTGAGGGATGTGTCAATCTAAAATTAGTGCAATAAAGCTGCTTTCATTTCCCCAACTTCAGTTGCTCTCTGTATAACATTACATAGTAGTAAAACAGCCTCCTTGTTGTAAGGTCCCCAAACATATGGCAAACATGATTAAGGTGATGTGGCAAGTAAAAGTTTTAACGCTGCTCAATCTGGATAGAAATCAAAAGCGGACAGTGTATTTGGCTGCCACATCTGTTCGAGTATATCTGAATTAGCAATGGCAGCCATAAAATACATGGCAACCTGAAATACCAATGGTAGCCACAAAATAACCATATCAGCCACATGATAAAAGCTTGAAATGAAAAAAACAAACATAATAAATTACCCGCATTGAAGGATTGACACACAAAACAAACAGAGAGAGGGAGGCACAAGAGGGTAAACATGTTGCCAGGAAAAGAAAATGTGCCACTTTAAACACGTTTGTAAGTACAGTTAAAGCTTGTCACTCATTTCATTTAGAATCACTCCTTCATCCATTTCAAATGGGAGGCGGCATTGCAGAATTATACACACATCCAGGGCCCTTTCAGTCAAAAGTGATAAAAAAAAAAAAAAAAAAAGATAATTGGTTAAGATTGTTCTTAATCTCGCAAACTGTCTGTCCCCCAACCAATAAAAGTGTACTGCAAAATAAACTGTAAGGAAGCAGTGTCCTTCAGACAGGAGTTCAAGAGGCCTCTCATTCTTGTTTATCCTGCAGCTGCAGTTTCCAGGCTTCATTCAAGTAAACTAGTCGTTTGTAGTTGATGATAAGGAGAATGAAGTTCAGCAAATAAGTGGTGATGCAGATAATACAGCAGTCCGTCAGCACAAAGTACAGAATGTATGCCAGGTAGAGTGACCCTACAACTGACACTATAGATGTGGTCATTAGCACTAATGCTGCTACAGCACTTACTGTCATACCTGCAAAAGAGGAAACAAGTGTTAAAGAGTACAGAATGACATGTTAAATGTACATGTAACCCTAATACATTGTTAGAGCTAGCAATGTAACATAAAAGCACATCAATCCTATCCCTTCAGCACTACAGAACCATGCTTTGATGAAGGAAATACTGTCCACCATCATATTGCATTACAGTTTCTACAAGAAACTACTCTACTACGGGCACAGTGATGGTAAATAGGGGGATGATGGGATGAAGGCTGCACTGCAGAGAACGGGAAGAACAGCTCAACTTATATACTTACCCTGAACTCTTGGTCCCCTATTCACTTGAAGCCAGTAAAGCTAGAGCGGGAGGGAGGCATACGCCAACATACACAGAGAGGAAACTTCATTTGTATCTTGTAGCAACCATAAGGCCGAAAAATGCAGATTTTACATAAAAAGCACAATCTGAGATACATATCATACTGGCTCAAAGGGAATATGGGAAGTCAGCATTTTATTTCTATATCCCCTTAAACAATTATTTCATTGTAGGGTTTAAACACATTTACATGCCCAACTGCCCCAGTTACAATCTAATTCCCTGCAATAGATACCTATCACCTACCAGTATATGTTAGAACTGCACTCTGGTTGTAATACAAATCTGCCGTTCCATAACATTAACAAAATGGCAAGACCTGCATCATAGTATATATAAAGTATATATGACACACTGAAGAACCAGAAAAATGTTACCAAATACAGGGAATTACTTTTTAACATTTATTTTTAAGACACTACAAAGTGTAAGCAACACGGTAGAAGGTATACATAGAAAACAGTAACAGGGTATCATAGCTAAAGTACAATATGCAAAATAGCAACAGCAGATCAGAGCAGAAGTGCATAGCAAAAATACCAAACGCCTCCCCACCTACTAGCAAGACAATGGAGCAGAGTATAATCCTGGTGACATGGATGGAGGGGCCGTACCCGTAAGAGCTTAAATACTAACCAAACAGAATTAAGGTGCAACAAATATCCATCTCATATGCACAGTGCCACTTCATGATCCAGTCCTAAACATTAGCTTGCCATCAGTTAGTTCTAGCTACTGACATGCCCCCAACAAGATCAATAAAAGACTGAAATGCCCATAGGGGGAATAAAAATGACTGAGAAGTGCACTCTATAAAAACACAAGCGGTCTAACAGTATTTGGTCCCATCAGGAGGGGAATGGAGTAAAGCCAGTATACATAGGTCAGGTAGTTTATTAACCCTCTATGCAAGTTATAAGTAAACTTAAGATATTCTAAACCTGTGCAACAAATAAAACGTACAGATATTTGGATTGGCATAAGTACTATTTACAGTATATGTTTAGTCTAAGAATATTTGCCCTCTTTCTAGACACCTGCTGCCTCAGTTCTTCTTTATATTAGGGGTCACTTGTGCTAAGAGCAATATTTTCTGTGCTGTGACTGCAAACTCTGCGCCTGCTCTGAGTCATTTCCCTAATCTATTGTGTGGATACTTGTCAGGCCAGGACTGTGTGTAACTCTGGGAGAAAAAAAATATTCTGAGAAAAGAAAGCAAACAATAGAAGTGTACTCATAGAGGTGTACTAAGTGGTAGACTTCATAGCAGCATAAAGGTGAATAAAACATTATCCATGTAATGTACTAAAGATCCACTTATGGAGAAAAAGCCGCTCCTGCATCACCTGTTATCGTTGTGAAGGAGGAGGCAGCTGCCATGATGTTCAGTAAAAACAGCCGCATCGAGGAGAGTGAATGTAAAATCACCCCCTTTGCGGTGACCGCAGAAATGCACAGCACAGCTTGAATGAGTTGTGCGCATGCGCAACACTGGGATTTTTTTTTTTTTAACAAATTTCATTGACAATCAAACAGCTAGAGAAGACTTCCAGGCTGCCTCTCTTCAGCTGGTGGCAGATAATGGGACCTTCAAGTGATGATATGAGTGCTGGAGTAAAATGACAACAAGTGTCTACTCTCCTTCGTTACACCCGAGTCACTTAGCGCTGCCATAGCCACCTATGGCAGTGCTAATATTCGAGCCTGCGAGTATCGCTACCTCACTGTGGATCAAAATCGGAAATTAATATATTATAGAAACTCAAGTCATAACTTTAATATTGATAAATCGTACTAAAACAGACTAATCTGTGCGCTCAAAATGCATATCAGACTAGTGCTTTGGAGTTTCATCCTTAGAATAGTAACCCACTGCAATAAGAAAACATTAGTGACACTGCATGACAAACCTTACTGCATTTCACATACAATAGTAACAGCGCTTTCATTTGCTGTTGGGGAGGGTTTGTATTAACAGAGAAATAAAGAAAATACAAATTTTAGCTACATGTCAGACATCAGACAGATGGAGCACTGCTCAAATAGATATCAGATAAAAAGGGGAAATTCAATTTTTATTTTTTTTGGCGGCTAAACCCTTGCACCCAAAATCCTGGCTTTGGGCGGATTTCTGCCAGTCACTTTAGGAGGGTGTGAGCAGAAATAATGGGTGCCCACAGCAAGCAATTAAATAGCTCCCGTCACTTTAGATAGGAGCTGCAGATGCAGAAAAACAATTAAGTTCCTCCCATAGTGTCATAAAGATATCAGGAAATGAAAACCCGAGTATATCCTAAGGCAGTGGTTCCCAATGTTTTTCTGTTCACAGTACCCCTAGAGGGCGATTGAATTCAACACATTAGGCGCTACATGCTGTTACAGAAACATTGAGGGGTATTCAATATGGGTGTTTTTTGTGTTAATATCGCACTTTTTATCGTTTTTTCGCTAATATCACTTGTTTTAGTTTTACACTGTATTCAATATCAAAGACTTATCGCAGTTTTGAAAAGTCTTTGATAAAAAACAGTGATAACTTTTCACCATTGAATAGGTGTTGAAAAAAAGTGCAGAATTGGGGTTTAGGGGTGCAGGCTTAAAAAAAATAGCCTGCACCCCTGAGATTGACATTTAAAAAAGAACTGTCAAAAAAAGTTTTTTAAAAAAATAGGAGACACCCCAAAAAATTAATTTATAAATTGGGGCGCAAAAAAAAAAAAAATGGGAAAAAATTGTTAAACAATAGGGAAATAGGTTCAGGGCTATTCTGCAAGTATGCGGCAGGTGTTTTCTAGAATAGATTTATAGCGGCAGGTGCACAATTGCAGAATTTTAAAAAAATTACTTTAGGAACACCAAAATATGGTAGTACCCATTTTCCTGTACCCCAAATTTGATGGGACCACTTAAAAAAAACGAAAAAAATAACCTAAGTGCTCTTCTGCATCACTTCTTCAATGTCGGGAAAAAAGCACCTGCTGCGGCTATTTAAATCCCCGACTTTCAATTAAAGGCTAAAACGGGGGTACCCATAGTGATCCCCCATATTTTTACATCTGTAGGGGGGTCTTATAATTATTTTAAGGAAAAATTCGTAACTTTACGCAAATCCAACTTCGGAGTTTCCCGTTTTCGTTAACTTTATATTGAATACGGGGATAAGCGGGAGCGCGCACCAGACTTAACGCAGAAAAAAAACTCCGATATGAAACGTTAACTTCGGCAGTGAAGTTAACGTTTCATATTGAATACCCCTCTTAGTGTTTAAGAACATTATCATTTATAATTGCTGTAATAAAAGAAACCACCAGACTCCATTGCCTTGCATCATAGGCATACTTACACACACAACCAATAAGAAGTAGAAAATGGAAGAAAAGTCTCCAATATTTTCTTCAGCTACTCCTCCATCCAAAGGCTGGTTATGTCTCTTATCCATATTTTTTCAGGGTTATTTTCTGGTGGGATACTCCTGGGGTCCCCTCCTGTGACTTGCTTCTGTTATGAACTTATAAAGACATTTTGGAATACATATACTCTCACACACCCCAAGACTGTTATATACAATACACTTGCAGCCGTGATTGGTGAAATATAACACAGTCTGCGGTTGTTAGAGGTTAATATTTACTGGTTAAATTGTAAATTACCTGCCAGCATGCCTATCCCACATCCAGTCACTTCTTGGCTGGGGCATCCTGCTGTGAATCAGCAAAGTAACTGGCAATGGCTTATATTGAGCAGTGGAGGATACTGTGTAAATGGAGACCCATACAGGCTGTATATAAAAGCTGCCGCCCAAAAAGTATGTTTCTTGGATGCATCAGTTTTATACAGAGGTTACAAAAAAAATAAATGATTTGGGACTGGACCATCTACGGCTGTAAGTGGACTTCAGTGAGTAGTCTTGCACGGTTTGTGAACCTCTGTCCTAAGGTATACTTCAATGGATTCCAAAACATCCTCACAAAATATAGGACATGCATTTTTAGTGGTGCACCATGCGTATGCAATCGCTCAGTTCATTTGCACTTTTAGACCAGCAAACATTGGAAAGGTCTAAAAGCAAATCGTGGAGCAATGAAAAATTCAGGAAGAAGTCTTTCCCCCATACTACATAAGATATAAATGGGAGATTAGACGAGGAGTGTTTTACCGAAGAACGCAGGATCCCAACTAGCTGAAAATCCAGTATATTGCCCATCTGATGGTTGAGGCGTTCTTCAGCGCTTACTGGTGAAAAATACGTACAAGGTACAGTTGCTGCAGTATGTTAGATTTCCAGGAGAATTTCCCCTTACTGTCAGCATAAAACAAACCCTCTCATAAATCTAGTGCGCAATGACTGTGGGAAAAGTTATGTAGGTTAAAAATATATTACACCAGGAAGTGCAATCATACACATTATAATTGCTTAATTAATCAAAACCTGACTTATTTAATTTAATTTAGATATCCACAGACGAAAGTTCCACTGATTTTACGGCCATCATTTTATGTACAACCTACCTGGCTTCATAGACTAACATTACACAGAAGGTTACCTGATATTTATAATAGAAAATGCCATGTGATTTCATGGTCTTATGACCAAGGCTTCTAATTCAGCCTTTCGCGCCTTCTATTATTATAGTATGATCACTATGGGTGGGAATTTAATTGAAAGCGATGCTGTTTAGCTTCGGGAATAAGTGCCTGGTGCTATACAATTGTCCACATCACACCCGGCATTAAAGTCCAAAGATACAGGGTTTAGTTGCAGTAAACAGCATTTTCCAACTGCAGTGCTGGGCGCGGTGCTTTTAGCGGATGCTGTAAGCCCCAACAACAACGTGGCACTAGTTAAGTCGAAATTTTGGTCGCACTTCAGGAGGGTGTAGACAGAAATTCTGTAGTTGCAGGTTTACAACTAGGCTAATTGAATAGCTCCGGGCACTCAATCCCGGAGCTAAACATCACATTTAAATGAATTCCCCCCATGAGTATGCAAATTGCTTACATTTCTATACACATAGCAAGGATGGTGTATATGTACTGTACTCTATACCTTGAATCTAAAATCTGTCTGGTCAGGCCAACACTCCTAATACACTGTAAATACCTAGACTACATGGCTACATTGTAACTGTACTCACCCAGAAGCATCTGTAGTAAATAAAAAATAAGTCCAAAGACACTGTTTGGTTGATTCATTACACTATCATTTCCAAAGACGGAACCCAAAAGACCAAATCCACGACCCCATCTGCAGAACAGAAAACAAAGTCATAAGTTCAGCTGCCCCCAAACACTTCTTACATATATGCATATTTACATAGACATTCAAGAATTGCATTTAACCTTTTAGAATAAAATTGCTGCATAGAGAAAACCTTCACATTCTCCAAAAGGAAAAAAACAAATAACCTGTTCGCCCAGATGCACAAGTTAAGAGAGAAGTAACTTAGTATTAGAGAGCCCAAATTGTCCTACAAAAGTACAAACACAAAAGGTAAAAAGCAACTAGACACGGCTTCATATGATCGTTTTGCAAAAAACAATTCATAAAGTCAACAAAATGATTTAGTTGAAGCTGAATGACTGAGACAAAGAGTTGCAGCAGCAGAACAAATTCCAAAGTAAAATTAGGGAGAATATCATGAGCAGGGATGGTAAATCTAGAGGCGATGTCCAATTAATCAAAACACAGGTTCATAGCATAGCAGCACACATGTAAGCCTAACTGAATGCTAGCCTGCATAAGCAATATACTAGCCAGCATAAATTAGAAATATACTAAATAGCACTCAAATATAACCACATGATTATTACAAGACAAGAATGGTTACAGAACTCCTATGGTAATACTTATACAAATAGCGAATCCATATCAAAAGCATTTGTTCACATGGGCATTGCCAAATCTGACATTTTTTTATCATTACAAAAAAAACTAAAAAGAAAAACGAAAACAGGTACATGGAAGAGAGGTATAAACTCCCATAGAGATCACTGATCTCTTCAAAGATATGCAAGTACAGTGACCAAAGCCTAAAACTGGGTACACACTAGGACAACGAATCGGCAATCCAGCGGTTCTGCCATCCTGACTATTGGCAAGTGCATACACACTTATCAATCAGCGGTCCAATGTGTTATGCCTGATGTCACAACTAAGTGGGCATTTACATGTGCCCGCCCAATTGTGATGTCAGGCACTGGCAGCCCCTGCAGTACAGGTGGTCGGCTGACAGCCATACACACAGCATAATGTGCTGATATATCTGCAGATATATCGTCCATCTGCTGTGCTGCACAGCTGATACCATATGTCTGAATAACGTAATTCACAGACATATTGCTGGTAAACACCGACCCACATGCTCACGATATATCGGTTGTTCAATTGAACGGCCGATATATCATCTAATGTGCACTCGGCATTAAAGAGGGGAAGATGCAGAATGATGTTCTTAGCTAGGAATAGTAACCATACAATTATCCGGTTTCACACAGACTAATAGTACATCACATGGCTACCTGATACATAGCAGTGCACATATGCAGACTGATTAGGCCACTCAGTCTTGCATCAGATTTGACCAAATAATTGTGTAACCAAATCGGAAAGAGCCAGCTATTCATAGCTCAGACCAAACATGTAGAAACAGGGCAACATTATACGGTAAAAAGCAGTCATATCAATTAAATTACCATGCATCCCAACAGGCAATAGTGGTCTTTTACATACATTCCGTGATTTGAGGACTCTTCTGTAGGCTCTTACAATGTACAATTTGTATTCTCCATGATTCGTTTATTATTTCCTAACAATGCCTAGCTTTTTGTCACTTTATTACAAGTGATCAGTTGAATGTGTTAACATTTACTTAGTAAATATTTGATTATTAACACATTCTAGAGGTATGCACAACAATGAGAATCCCGACTGGGATTTAAAACGGTATTAAAAATGGAAACGGGATGTCCAACCTTATCAAGTGGTGGCATTCTTTTGCTGTGCTGGATATCAGTTATAAGGGTCAGAGAATGGCTGTCAGAACATTTCAAATCTACAATCGATACAAGCCGTCAGACTGACACCAAAGTGTTAGTGAACCATTAGAGTGGAAATTAGCTTGTTTTATCAGCAAACTTCCCAAAGTAATTTACCAATGGGCAATGATTTGATTCTAGAGGAGGAATATATGACTGCTTTATATAGGAAACTATAATAATGTAAAGGCAATATTAATTGCACCACTGAATTAGAATTTATCTTACATACCAACCTGCATATGATCAAACAGACAACCTTTTTAGAAAATGACTGGTCTAGTAAGATTTAAGAGGGACTATGGAAAATGCATAAACAGCATATATTCTTTACAAACTAATTTAGAGTAAACATTGTCCACAACATCTGTACCATTTTATTCCTCTGTTCTTTTACATTAATAAAACAACGTGGTTAAATTGTGAGCTCCTCTTTATTAAGAATTGATCATTATTCTGTTTTTTTATATGCATTTTCCATGTGATCATCCTTAGAAAGGTATAAATCTATTTGTCCAACTAATTGGAAGAGCGTAAGAACTATTGATCACTCAGAAAGGCAGTCAGACTTAATTACCCCTCCCATTCAGGTGCCAAAAGTCCTAGCCAGAAACATTACGGGAGGAATACAATTGGTTCTTACATCCACGGCTGGCGGTGCCAGGTGCCCGACAGAGCAATTCAATTGTTGCTCTGTTTGGGCACCTACAGCCGCTGGACCACACATTTCTGCTCACAGCCCCACAGGCAGACAAGCACAAATGTGTGATAAGTTGGCATTTTGGGCACCCAAAGCAGGACTTTAGATGGGTTTAGCCAGTTTACGAGGCTTAACCCTGTCTATTTAGGCACAACATGCGTGATATGCATGGGTGCCCTAAAACAAATGCATAATGGGTGCTCTAAAACAAATGCATATCGCACCCCAATATCTCGTCACTCAAGTAGTAATAGAACTGTTTTTTGAAAAAGTAATGCTGCCCATCCACTCGGCAATTAAACCTAGCGAAGGAGCAATAACGACGGTCGTTATCGCTCCATCGCTTGGTAATCGCCAGCAAAAGGTTAAAAACGACCAGCGATGTGCACGCCCGCTGATCATTTTAAACATCAATCATCGCCCGAACATGACGGTCAACCTGACGACCGCCGTCAGGTTGCCATGTTCGGGGATGGTTGATCTGCACACACTGAACATCTGAACGTTCAGTGTATGCAGTTCACCTCGCGGGAGACGACGGCGTCGTAATCATGCCGTCGTCTCCCGCATCACTAAGTGACGGCGACATTGTGGAGCCTAGTCAATCTCATTTATGTTGGCCACATATATTGAAATTTCAGACACTTGGCCAACTAACGCCTTAATGCATAAGGAGGGGCTCTAGACTGCACACCCTAATAGTAATGAAAGGTGCCATCATGCTGAGATTTCAAAGTGACATGTACAAAAAACAGAGTTGCAGATGCACTATGCGATCATTACTGTATACGTTTAAATTTATAATATACAATTTCAGAGGTAGTTTGCATATCAATGGCCACTGATACGGGCCTGCCCACCAGCATCAAGGTCACCTCATTGAGCAGGTCCCTAACACTCTGGGGTTCACATCTGGGACACAGGGCACGCCAAAAGTCAGCTCAGCCAAAGACCTCCCCAGGGCATCACACGAAACAAAGGGTGACAGTGAAGTGTTAAAGTATCAGGTGTGTAAAGTAATTAACAAGTGTTATAATAATGATAAGGGTAGAATATGTGTGAAAAAATACATAAATAATAAACAAACATGAAAGTGATATACAAAGTGACTATATGTATTAAATGGTGATGCCCTGGAGAGGTCCAGCCAGAACAGCTCAGGGGGCCCCATGCCCAAACGCTCACCCCAAATAAACTGATACTAACAAACTACCTCTGAAATTGTATATTATAAATTTAAACGTATATAGTAATGATCGCATAGTGCATCTGCAACTCTGTTTTTTGTACATGTCACTTTGAAATCTCAGCATGATGGCACCTTTCATTACTATTAGGGTGTGCAATCTAGAACCCCTCCTTATACTCCATATTGTGTATTTATACACACATCTGAAGCCTGAGATTGCTCCAGTCTAGATTTGCACCCCTCCCCCACCCCCTCATGTGTTTTTAAGCAGGGACCTAGCATTTGACTGCACAAGGCAACAGGCATAATTACAAGTAAGTCCTATTTATATTGTTAGTATCAGTTTATTTGGGGTGAGCGTTTGGGTGTGGGGCCCCCTGAGCTGTTCTGGCTGGACCTCTCCAGGGCATCACCATCTAATACATATAGTCACTTTGTATATCACCCTCATGTTTGTTTATTATTTATGTATTTTTTCACACATATTCTACCCTTATCATTATTATAACACTTGTTAATCACTTTACACACCTGATACTTTAGCACTTCACTGTCACCCTTTGTTTCGTGTGATGCCCTGGGGTGGTCTTTGGCTGTGCTGACTTTTGAGGTGCCCTGCGTCCCAGATGTGAACCCCAGAGTGTTAGGGACCTGCTCAATGAGGTGACCTTGACGCTGGTGGGCAGGTCCGTATCAGTGGCCATTGATATGCAAACTACCTCTGAAATTGTATATTATAAATTTAAACGTATACAGTAATGATCGCATAGTGCATCTGCAGCTCTGTTTTTTGTACATAACACCTTAATGCCCAATAATGATCCTATCAAAATCATTTTGGGGGCGATTCAATTCAACGCAAATTGAATAGCGCTGGAAGTGAGCTCCCGGAGCTATTCAATTCAGTGTGCTGTTTGGTTGGAGAATGCCGGTTATCGTGCCTTAACAAGGGTGTTAAGGCGCGTTAACCGGCATTCTCTGACCAAAGAGCCGGGCGCGTGGCTGTTAGCGCCACGCTAAGCAGAAAAACAGCTGTGCGCCCGGCACTTTGGTCGGATTTCTCCTCGCATCCCCAGGTGGGTGCGAGAAGTTGTACTCAGCAGCCGATGAGAGTCTGTTAGACTCATCGGCTGCTGCTGCTCCCACTGCAGGAGCCATCTTCTGGCTCCCGCAGTGGGAGGAGCTGTTAGCGGCGGGACCAGGAGCGGGGGTTTCAGGTAAGTGATTTTTTATTTATTTTTATTAAGTCTCTCTACTGGGGGGGGGGGGGGGGGTTTAGTGGGGGCACTACCATGGGGGGGGGGGGGATTACTACAGAGGGGGGATTACCACAGGGTGTACTACCAGGAGGGGATTACTACAGGGGGCACAACCAGGGAGAGTTACTACTGGGGGCACTACCACATTTCCCACAATAGGCTTATACTCGAGTCAATAAGTTTTCCCAGTTTTTTGTGGTAAAAGTAGGTACCTCGGCTTATATTCGGGTCGCCTTATACTCGAGTATATACAGTAAATTGACAATTTAATCTTAAGTGTTTTTTTTCTGTTATTGAAGTGTTATTGATCTGGAAAACCTGCAATTAGTGACAGGTTAATAGTTATCTATAGTCCTCAAAAAAGTAAAAACATTTTTAGTGGCAATGATTTAAAGTGGATCAAAAACCTTAATAAATATTACTGCCTATATTCATAAATTACTACATTTTATAAGGACACTAATATTTCAACAAATACATGGCCTCTGACGCAGTACAGGGAGTTGCTAACTTTATCATATTTTCTTTTTCTTAAACAGACACCAAGCCCAACAAAGATTAACACTCATATATATGTTCAATACAACTTCATAGTCTGTAAAACAAAAACAAAAAAGGGACTTATCCATTAAACACCATTTGCTCTGTACAATAAGCCAAACAGATAGCACCTACAATTATTTAATATGTAAAAAACCTGTACTGAAGGCAGAGAGGCTCTACCTGTTTTTGGAGGACTCCACTAATAACACACACACACACATTTATTTTCTCTATAGGCACACGTACTCCATCATAGAGCAACTTGTGGGGTGCTACAGCAAAGGTCCACCATAATAAATATAGCGACCAAGCACAAACAGTCCAAAGACGGGCACTCTCCAAAATATTCACGTCAATTTGATGCATCAATATACATTTATTTGTGGAAATAGCAATCCACCCAGTGAATCTGCAGTGATTTAAAACACTAACATTTCATAAGTTTGATCAGCATATAATTTCTCAAGTATGTGTCCTTGGTTACCTAAATCGCCATTAGCCAAACAATTATGCTGGTTATATCCTTATGGCAGAAAAATTATGTCCAGACCAATAATAGCCTCACTTAAAAATCATCAAAATCATTCACATAAATCTCATAGTGGTAATGCATCTCCATGCACTTCAAATGCTTCTAGCAAACCACTCTTACTATCAGTCACTGTATTGCTGGGATACCTCCATAGTTAGTCCAGTCACTCTAATGCCTCTGTGACAGTCTAAGCAATCCACTGTTATGCTTGTTGTTCCAGCAGTGTAACTAGTAATGGGTCACTTAACATCCATCAGACACATAAATAATACTTATGCCGTCGTCAGTCGACCTCGGTCCCATTCTGGACCGTTCAAGACTCACTAGTTCTTAATCAAAAGATCTGTCAGCAAATAACATCCAGCTTATCTTTCAAAGTGTTTGGTAGAGTTCATATAGGTAACGATCATGGTCCCAACGTGTTTCGTCCTCTTATCTGCACTTCCCTTGATGAAGTCCAGCTAAGAGGACGAAACGCTTAAAGATAAGCTGATACCCATTTTTAAAAAAAAATATTGCTATACATTGTCTTTTATATTATTGTCGTTTATCCCTTTCTAACTATTTACAGTCAGATGGGTTTGTTTTGATTTTTCAGCCTAATGATGGCTTGCTTCACTGATAGTGACAGCTCTTTGAATCTCATATTGAGAGTTGACAGCAACTAATTCCAAATGCAAATGTCACACCTAGAATCAACTCCAGACCTTTTACCTGCTTAATTGATAATGAAATAACGAGGGAATAGCCCACACCTGTCCATGAAATAGCTTTTGAGTTGATAGTCCCATTACTTTTGGCCCCTTAAAAAGTGGGAGGCACATATAGAAACCGTTGTATTTCCTACACTGTTCACCTGATTTGGATGTAATTACCCTCAAATTAAATCTGAAAGTCTGCAGTTAAAGCACATCTTGTTTGTTTCATTCCAAAGCCATTGTGGTGGTGAATAGATGCCAAAATATGAAAATTCTGTCAATGTCCCAATATTTATGCACCTGACTGTAAATATGTTCTGAGTATTTTGCATTAATTGTGATTATCTTAAACTCTTATGAAAAATAATTTTTTAGATGAAGTTTTAAGCCAGTTTTAACTTACTATATATCTAATTGGTTTTTCATAGTTATGAATTACTCATAGATCTTACGTTATTTATATTGCACTGAGTCACTTTAACTATCAGAGATAGGTCTACCTGCACAGGTTGCATAAGTTCACTTTACAAACACACCAGTAGGCGCCTATTGTCAACTTTCCTGTTAGAGATATATACACACACATAATTATATATATAAATATATATATATATATTTATTTTGAACCCTTATATCGTGCGTACACTGGTTTAGCTGCACCTCTACTAGTAGAGGACCTAGAAATAGAAATGAAAGAGAGGGGGTACCTTTGGTGCACTACAACTTTGAATATTAATTGAATAGGAGAAATTTCCACCACTTAGGGGAATTTACTAAAATATTAGCTGTTGGTCAAACACAACTTTCTAGTTACTCTTCAAATCACCCTTGTTTATGTTTTGGATATTATTCATAAAATAAAAGCCCTATGGTAGCCCATAATTCTTGTACCATATATAAAACAATTTACAATACAAATCAATACATAAATGGCATAAAACAACTTTTAGTAAACCTGCCCCAGTACAGAAGGATAGAGGTTATCTGCCACCTACACCCTTACAGGTGTGAGCTCTTAGGTGTACCTCTTATGTGGTAGGTGCAAGTGTTTCAACTATATCCTATGAGCCAAGCAGCACACACACCTATGTTAGTAAAACAGAGTGCACAGCACTATGTTACTGCAGAGAGAGCCGGCACATCCTTTCAGTAAACGCAAAAAAGGGTAAAGTTTAAATCCATCACAATAAGGATCCAAACAAAGCATCCATCAGTAAAATGAATATTCATTAAAAAAAAAAAAAAAAAGGTAAGGGCATAGGGGTGACTGGAAACTTAACGCATGTGAAGCAGCATCAGGTAAAAAGCAGTATATTCATGTAACAAGTCAGATACTTATTGCAAGTCAAACCCCAGCATGCAATGCCCAACAGCTGTTTCGGTGTTTACTGTGACACCATCATGGGCAGCAAAATACATCCCCCAACATACACAATAAATACCTGTATAATAATCAACCAAGCATACACACCTGTATCAAGAAAAACCCGCCAAATACCGGTAAAGGTATCCGGAGTTACCAGGGCCAGAAATGGGGCAAAGTGGGGTTGTATGAACCTCATTCAGGCCAACGGTGTATAGACAAGAGGAAGTGACGCTCCGAAAACCGGAACTCATCACCAGTTGCCACAGCAAGCTAAGGAACAATGGTAGTGGCACTCCGGGACCACAGTCAGCCACCCGTTGTCAAAACAGCCCAAAACAATCAAACAAAGCCAAAGCAACTAAGCAAATGGCAAAAAGTAACACTCACGGCCAAATGGTGAAACAGTGACAAGTCACAGAATCGTTACTGGTCACCAAGGCAACCACTGACATAACGGAAGTGACATTCCAAAATCGGAACTAATCACCTGTTGTTATGTCAACCCATATACAACTAGATGACCATTACACTAGTATACATAAGGTGTAGATAGAAGGTCGATATATATAGGTAATAACATTATATACATTACTACAAATTATACATACAAAAAAAAGTTACATAAATGGAAGAGATAATTAGCATAGGATTCAAAAAGTGAAAAAAGCAAAAAAATATCCCATTACAGATTAAGATAATCTTGTCTACAAAAAGCAACCCAGTGTCAATGCTTCATTGAGTCCATTTGGTGCTATGGAAGTCAAACGAACGATCTACATACACTCACGCTGTAATAATAGTCTATCACGGTCTCCACCTCTTCTCAGATGGGGAACATGGTCAATAGGAAGAAAACAACACTCTCTCATAGTATGTTTAAAAAGGGCAAAGTGTCTAGCGACCGGAGACGTATTGGAATCTACCAATGACATGGCTTTTTTGATAGATGAACGGTGAAGGGCAATTTTCTCTTTAAGATGCCTAATAGTTTGCCCATATAGAGTAATTGACAAGGTAACATAATGAGGTAAATCACGTAACAAATGTCACAATCCAAATTAAATCTAATATCATACTTAATATTTTTAGTAGGGTTCACAAAATGTGTCCCAACATTAAGGAACTGACAGTTAATACAGCCCTGACATCTGAAGACCCCATTTTTAGGCCGCAGCCATGTGTTCTTATTCTTTAAATTAGGACCAAGGTCGGACTTGGCAACAATGTCCTTAATATTGCTGCTCTGCTTGTAACAAAAAAGTGGCGGTTTCTGACAAATTAATCCAATATTCTCATCAGACCAAAGGATGTGCCAGTGTCTATTAACAGCTTCACGAATATGCTTGGATGCAATAGCAAAAAGTGGACGTAAACACCATACGGTCTAATTCTTGGCAGCGATCTTGATTCACAAGGGCCTGTGGCCCTGATTCAGAGCCGGACGCTCTTACAGAGCGCTCGCTCTGAATCAGGGCCCGTCCTTCATAATATTTAGAGCTGCCTCCTAGCCGCTTGTATAGCTGTAGGTGACCACCAACATCTATAGCGAGCGGCCAGGAAGACGGTCGCGATGGTCAAGACCATCGCGACCATCGGGCTTGCGACGAGACCCTTGTGGTAGCGTCTCGTTGCAGCAAGCCCTGGAGTGCTTTCAGCTCTATCAGAGCTGAAAGCACTCCCACTGACATCACTTGTGATGTCAGTGGGGCCGGCCGCAGACGGTAGGCGTTCCCATGGGAACATCTCCATCTGGGCAGCCACGCCCCCAGCACGCCCACCCAAGGTGGCGTGCTGTCACTCAACATCGACAGCAAGCCCCCTTTGGTACGAGACCCGGAGCGACGGCTTGCCCGTCGCTATCCGGGTCTCGCGCATGCGCACGACGTAGCCGGCTCCGTTGTGCGCATGCGCACTGGGCCAACATCGACCCACTTGCGAGCGCTCAGCGCTTGCGAGCGGGTCTGAATCAGGCCCAGTGTCTGAGTCAAATTGAGACTGTTATTGCCTCCTGGATTCTGTAGGATAGCCTCTGTTAATAAATTTATTGCCCATGTCTTGTAATGCTTCTGGTAGTTCTGAACCTTCAGACGTGATTCGCACAACCCGTAATAGATGTGATAGAGGAAGTCCTCTTTTGAGGGGCATTGGGTGAAATCTATTAGCTTCCAACAGCATGTTTTTATCAGTGGATTTCCTAAATAATTTGGTAGTTAGCATTGCACCATGTTTACATATACAAACATCTAAACAGTTAATGGTAGTTTCACTTTACGACAAAGTGAATCTAATGGCAGTATCCAAAAATTTAAGTTCATCAATAAACTGAGTGAGTGCACCCACCCCCCCAGTCCACACCATAAAAAGGTAGTCTATGTAGCTTACATAAAAGTGTATAAACTGGCAAAAATTTAAATTCCCCATAATGTGTTGATTCTCATACATGTACATAATAGGTTAGTATAATAATGGGCCATATTCGACCCCATCGCTGTACCTCTTAACTGTAAAAAGAAGGAATTTTCAAAAAGGAAACAATTTTTCCGTAACACTATTTCAATTAGTAACAATAAGTACTCGACATTATGACCTTTATAGTGTGGACTGCAGGAGAGAAGGCTCCGTATAGCACTCAAACCATCAGTATGACTAATGTTCGTATAGAGACTAGTGATGTCAAGGGTAACAAGACGACTGGATTCAGGGAACAGTCTAATGGTTTTCAATTTGTTGAAAAAAATCAGTTGTATCTTTTAAATAATAACAACATGTGTTCTGAACAACAGGCTGTAACCAAATATCTATGTATTGTGAAATAGGTTAACACAATAAGCTACATGAAGATATAATAGGCCTACCAGGAGGCTTATGTAGAGTTTGGTGAATTTTGGGGAAAATATAAATCAAAAGGAAAGGGACCCCTTGGATGTGTCTGTCAATAATTGTGAAGTTGATTCATCTATATCACACCATCAAACTCTTTCTTATAAGCATAGGTCGGATCATATGTTAGTGTTTATAATACATCGTCAGAGAGCTGTCTTTCTAAAAAAAAATATATATATATATATACACACACATATATATATATATATATACATACACACACACACACATACATACATATATATATACATACACACACACACACACACATATACACACACACACACACACATACCAGTGGATAATGGCGGCACTGGGAGACTTTTGTAGGTTTAAAAGAATGCCTTGGAAATAAACCTACAAAAGTCTCCCAGTGCCGCCATTATTCACTGGTATTATTGGGTTGCCATATGACCCTTGGAAGGCACGGGAGCGCAAAGATTTTTGTATACTTATACTAGTGCCAGATGACTGACATATAAATATATATCTCTATCTATATCTTATTCAGACCTATTTAATAGTACAATGCCACCCCTTTAACGGAGGGGCGAATCACATTTTCAGAGTTATCTCTCAAAGCACTGACTGCAAGATTTTCTTCTTTAGATAAGTTAGAATATGAAATTCTCTGTCTTCCCTGTGTGGAAAAGTATCACACTTAACCAGTTTAATAAATGTCTATAGAAGACTTAAGACCCGGAGGATCAAAAGTATTTTTAGGTTTAAATTTGTCACATCTGGTAGAAACCGGTGGATGTCTAACAAAAAATCTTAACTTCAGTAAGCGATGAAAACGATACAATTCCACTCCAAAATCAAAAGTAGTCTGCTTAAAGGTCCTAACAAATGAAAACCCTTTGGAGAGGACAGACAATTCATGCTCAGTAGGTAAATAAGAGGACAGGTTGAATATCACTACCACCTCCTGCCTCGTTGGGTCTGATTTTTGTTTGCGATATCTGCCCCTCCCCTTCTACACAGTCTTTGTATTTGGGCCTTGTACTGCTCTCTTTTAATAAAAAAAGAAGACGGCATTGATTGAGAGGTTGTCTCTGTTCTGAATCACTAGTGTATGTGTGTGTCCATTTCAGAACAAAATAAATATATATATATATATATATATATATATACACACACACACACACACACACACAAGATTTAGGACCACTACAGTAAAATATACCACTCAGCCTATGACTGGGAACACACACACACACACACACACACACACACACACCTCTATCATTAAAAAAACATGAATGCAGCAGGCAAATAAATACGGCCAGCATGATTTATTAAAGGCCCCCGTAGTGCCCCCAGTAGTGGTCCACCAATACAGTGCCCCCAGTAGTGGTCCCCCTATACAGTGCCCCCAGTAGTGGTCCCCCCTATGCAATGCTTCCAGTAGTGCCCCTTATACAGTGCCTCCAGTGGTGGTCCTCCCTATTCAGTGCCCCAGTAGTAGTCCCCCATATGCAGTGCCTCCAGTAGTGGTCCCTCCTATGCAGTGCCCCCAGCAGTGGCCCTTACATATATAAACACAAGACACACACAATATACTTACCCGAATCCCTGCGTCTACCACTGGTTGCTACTCTGTCCTCCCGCTCGGCACTATGGGAGAGACGTCAAGATGTCATTCCTATCACCCACTTCGGGAGCCGGAAGGCGGAGCTCATGAGTGAGCTCCAGCCCGACTCCCTCAGTGGATGCAGCAGCCAATGAGAGTCTGTCTGACTCATTAGCTGGTAAAAGAAACACACGCCAATGGGTAGTATGAGTGTACTACACGGCGGCGGTGTGTTTGTTATTGTGTAGTGCGGCGCTACGCCACTGATCGGTGGGCAGGGGGGGTGTTTCTGGGTACTCAGGAACCCACCCTGCATGCGTGTATGGTGCTGGTCACATCATAGTGTGTCAGACTTTAATGTTACACCTCACAGGCACTATGAAAGCCACAACTAAGTATGAACACAGAATTGTAAAAACACGTCAAAAAATAGAGTGAATGCATTACAATTATAAAACACTATGCAAGTGCAGTGTGAAGAGAAATCCAATATCAAAATATATTAGTTTTATTATGTAAAATAATAGAAACCCTTAAATGGAAAAAAAAAAAAAAAAAGACAGAACAGGAGTATGTGCCCCTTCTCAATCAACTTTACTATGTGACTGGGACATTCAGTGGAGGGACATCTACAGTGGAACTATTCCAACCAGTGGTGGCTCTAGAGGTGGGGCTTCAATCCGGTCCAAAATTCAAATAGAGGAGCCACACCAATTACAGGGAGTCCAGACGGCGATATTTGGCAGCATTTGGAAGGGCAGTTGGTGTGGCTCCCCTATTTGAATTTTGGACTGTGCTGCAGCCCCGCCTCTGGAGCCACAACTGGTTCGAACCATTTCTAAATGAGCTTGAATACGTAAATGTGCACATTGTGTAAGAGCAGCCCCAATTTATTTAATTGTATGCATGATGACTTCTCCCTAACTCATTGATTCCAAAGCCTTATGTTTCAGAACAATTTGACATTACAATACCAGGCTGATCAACCTATGGTAAAAAAACTCAATAAGCTGAAGATATGTAATGGTGGCTATGGGGCATATCTAAATAGGCGCAGGGCTTACCGCCCGGGGATGTGCTCCGGGATACAGGCCTGTAGCTATTCAAATATTTGCCAATTTTCATGCGTTGTAATACAGATTCCACATAAAATGCAGAATCTGTATTTTCCTGTGTGTTAAACCCAAAAGATTGCTTTTTAAAGTGGACTTTTCCTCATAGCTCCTTAACCTGCAAGGAAAACTGCACCCTCAGAGCTTAACATGAGGGGAATACAGGACCTGATAGAATAGGTCCAAGCTGACAATTAGCCACAGGGTTGGATATGCCCCTTTATGTGAATTCTATTTTAAATTGGCAAACAAATATGTAAATAACTTGAAGTGGTGAAAATAAAAAAAAATTGTTCAACTGATACGGCTGACAATTTCCTCATCACAAGAAAGGAAGCAAATCAGTTTCTCGTTACAATGCAAATTAAGAAAAATATTTTAAAAAGCCACTATACACAAAAACTAGAAATACCATAGACGCAGTTCTAGTAAAGCTGCATACACACGTAAGATTTTCTGTCCAACCATCCAACTAGTTGATTTGTTGGAATGAAAATCTGGTAAGGTATGGGAGTAACTGATGATCAGCAATTTGCTCCTAAATGCCAGAAAACAGATGAAAATAGTCGTCAGACAAGTTTGTTAAATGTTTGAACTAAACATTTTGTTCAAACAGTTTCTGTCCATTTTCCGGCGTTTGGGAGTAAATTGCTGATTGTCAGTTGCTTTCATACCTTACCAGATTTTCATTCCAACCAATCAACTAGTTGGACAGAAAATCTTTACGTGTGTACGCACCTTTAGAAAGAAGCTGAGAGCAGAAGCAGACACTGAAGTTAGACTGAGTCTAAAGTCTTGTCCATGTGAATATGACTCAGTTGAAGCAAAGTGTGTGTACAGCTGATAAACCACCCTATTTCTGGCTGCCACGTTCACATAGAAGCTGTACACAAGAACAGGACTAAGATATGTGCTTCAAATATTACAACCCATTGGCATTTGGTTTGCATAATTACAAAAAAAAAGGGCAAAAAACAAAACTGCATGAAAGATTAAAAAAGCAACCATTTGGTGCAAGCAGCATTCAGAACACATACTACCGCAATGCTTCAGTGAGTGACAACATGAACACATGAGTAGAGTTCCCACTAGGCTGTTTTAGCGGGGTGTCGCACACTGCCAGATTTTAAAGTAGCAAAATGTGCCCTGCCCTTATAGTGGCGCCACCGCTAAAGCAGCCTGCCCTGCGCTATCACCACCTGCAGGCCACAGTGTCCCACGGACAAGAAAAGTTGCAGTTTCTGATCACCACCAGATGCTTAAATGCCATCTATTTACAGAGGGGAGAGATTGGGGGGGAAGCCCAGCACCTCTAAGTGCTGGGCACGCCCCCAAACATGACAAACTGGGGACGTGTCACGAGGACACACCCACTTGTTGGGAAGGCACATTCAGGGATGTTAGGCCCTTACCATGGCACCCTGCCCCCAGTCTGGCATGAACACTACATGAGGGTTACTGCAGATAAAGTCTTCATTTTTAGACCTGTTTTCATGCATTATATTAGTGTTAAAAAGGCTAGTAAAGAGCACACAATTTTATGCCAGTGGGTATAAGAGACCTTACTCATGTACCTGCCCTAATTTTGTCATCTTATTTCCGTAGAGATTGGACAAAGGGTACTTACTGGGCAAACACTTATTCAGGCAGTTCCCAGGCTCTAACCAATCAGCGTGGTACCATTCATTCCTATATGGAATCACAACGAGTGACCAGTCATTAGCGTACAGGCTGCCGAAGGAGGCATGTACCCACGGAAGCCTACTGGGATCGAAGAGGAGCCAACCCTAAGGATTAAATGAGTAATAAATGGGTAAACGGGGAATGCGAAATTGCAATCATGCCCTGGCAGCCTTGCTGGGACAAGTAAATAATAACAACAATAATAATACTTTTAACTCAGTACCCACCGGCATCAGGGGTGCAGAGAAAAGCCATGGGCTTTTAGACCAGGGCTGGTAGCCAATTTTATGGGGGATCCCAAATTCCCAATGGAGTTCAGCACCAGGATGACCAGTCTGGGGCTGGAAAACATTTTGGCAGCGGGAATCAACTGTGCATGTCTCCCTGCTGTATAAAACATGACCAATAGAAATCTCTTGCAAGCACTATATTCTTCTGGAACACACATTGGGGGTATTCAATTAGGCTGCGAAAAGTCGGAATCAGCGATAATTTGTCGCCGATGACGTCATTTTCGACTATTTCAAATATCCCCGTATTCAATTTCAAAGACTTTTGCAGGTTTGAAAAGTCTTTGAAAAAAAAAAAACGGGGATAACTATTCACCATGTTTTCCATGGCGAAAAAAAGTGCAGAATTTGGGTTTAGTGGTGCAGGCTTTAAAAAGAAATAGCCTGCACCCCTGGGAGTAGCCCCTAAAAAAGAACGGTGTCAAAAAAAAAAAAAAATTAAAAAAAAGTAAAATAAAAAAAAAAAATTGGGGAAACCCCCCAAAAATGTTATATTTTGGGTTAAAAATAAAAATAAAAATGGGGAACAGTGTTTAAAAATAGCGAAATAGGTTCAGGGGTAGTCCGTAAGTATGTGGCAGGTGTTTTCTAGAATAGGCTATTAGCGGCAGGTGCATTTTTGCCGAATTTTTTAAAAATTAGTTTAGGGACTTAAAGATATGCTAGTACCTATTTTCATGTACCCTAAATTTGATGGGAACACTTTTAAAAACGAAAAAAAAAACCTAAGTGCTCTTCAGCATCACTTCAATGTCGGGAAAAAACACCTTCTGCGGCTATTTAAAAATGCAGAACACATTCTGCAGGGCTAAACGGGGGTACCCACAGTGATCCTCCATGTCTGAACATCATTAGGGGTGGGTCCCAGGATGAATTCCCGAAAATTCCCCTATTTTTCCCCGATACTTGCCTTTCCGCAGGCTTTTGTTTTCGCCGGCTCCAAATAGAATACGGGGATAAAGCGGGCACACCCTATACTTTATCCACAGAAAAGCTCTGATGTGGAGCGAAAAGTCCAGCACAGACTTTTCGCTCCAATATTGAATTGTGGTTAACTGAAACTGTATATTAGGAGAACGAGACATCAGCAAAAATACAAAGTGACAAATGACAGTGTAACAAATCCAAGAAAAAGGATAACACTCAGCAATGACACAAGAAATTTGTTTTCTGAGTGAACTGGTACATAATAAACGGCATGCATTATTTAATAGCTAGTTTATTGGCCCCGCGGTATGACAGATCACCTCAGTCTCCGTCCTATATTGCCCACCACTGTCTGAGACCACCCCAACTGTGCTGTTTCACCTTCACTTCTTCCAACACCGTCCCAGTCCTTCCCCATCCGCTCAAAGAAACTGAATTTTAAAGATAAAATGAAAAGATTTAAGCAACAGAGGTAGAAATTAAATGTTTTAAAATACATAAGTATGACTGTATAAGGGTAATTACCTAAATAGATTTTTTACATTTTTCAAATATATTCAAAACCTGTACATCTAGTAGTGTCAGCCTTCATTTTCTAATCACTAGTTGATCAAGTAGTCATTTCAAAACATATGGCATGGTGGTAATAGGAAACAATCAAGGTAAGGCCCACACCTATACTCTACTCAAATCAATATCAATGCCAGACTAATTTACATTCTCAGCAGTATTGCCCAGTCATCAACCATTGAGAATTACCAAGCTACCAGGAGAAATATTCAAGTCACTTTTTGGTCAGACAGAAGTTTGTATAGGAAATGTATGCTGAATAAGAAACAAAACCTAAAAACCTTCGGTTCGGTCCGACATATCAAAATCTGCTAGTGTGTGCTCTATTTCTAGCCATGTGCACTCTTGTTTGGTCAGTGTTCTCCCCAGGCTGTTTTCTGCGGGGACATCAAGCGGCAGGAACAGCCTGCCGCCCGGCACTTTCCCCCGCCGACTCCCCGACCCCAGCTGTGGAATGCTGGCCTCTGAAGTGACCGGAGGCTAAAGAAGCCTCAGATCGCTTCAGAGGCAAGCGTTTCCAGTGATGCACTGCGCGGGCGACGTCATGACCTCACGTCGCGGGTGACGAGTCTGCCCCACGCGCCTGCTGGATCTAGTTAGATCCAGTCAGCACAAGGCAAAGGGAGTGGGAGCGCGAGCGGCCAGCAAGTAAAGGTAAGTTCTGGGCTGGGGCTGGGATCAGGGCCAGGAAGGGTCTGGGGACACTGCCTAAGGGGCACTATTTAAGTCTGGGGGCACTGCATAATGGACCAGCCTGGGGACACTGCATAAGGAACACTATTTAAGCTTGGGGGCACTACTTCAGCCTGGGGGCACTGCATAAGGGCAAAGCTAAACTACAGGGAGCAATGCATAAAGGGGAAAACTACAGGGGGCATTGTATAAAGGGCACAAATACAGGAGGCACTGCATAATGGGCACTTTTGACAGAGCCAGTGGGGGAGCAGCCTGAGACCTGTTGGGCTGGATTGGTAAGGGAGTTACCCCTTTTCCCGGCGCGCGCATAATTGCGAAGGCCCCCACCCGGCTACTTTTTGATGCCACCCGGCTGGAAAACATTTCTGGGGAGAACACTGTTGGTCGTCAGTCGCATCGTCAGGTCGGCCCTACATGTATATCAATCTAACAATGCGACTGATGACCCCATGCATTTGGATGCAGCTGGTGAACGACATATCTGTGCAATCGTTTACCAGATCGTGCTGTGTGTACGGACCGCACAATATGTCGTCCGGCGCATCACGTGTCGGCTGGATCGTCCGTATCATCGCAAGCCATCTGATGTGTACCCACCTTAAGACCTTCATCAGCATTGCCAGCACTACAAATGATATTCTGATATAACCAATTTGTCTGAATGACTGTTTTAATCTGTTTTCCAGTGTTTGGAAGCAAATAGCAGATTGTCATTTGCTTCCATAACCAGAAAGATAATCTTTAGGTCTGTGGCCATTTTAAAGGATACTATTTGGGCTCAATTCAATGCGAATTGAATAGCATCGGGAAGGAGCTCCCAGAGCTATTCAATTCAGCGCACTGTTAAACCAACTGAAGCATTTCTTCTCGCACCACTCCTGGTGTGCAGGCAGAAATCCGACAAAACTGCTGGCGTGATGCAGTTTTCTGCCCTTACTGCGGCAGAAACAGCATCACGTCAGGCACTTAAGTCGCGAGAAGCGGCATTCTCCAACTTAACACTATGTTTAAGGCGCAAGAAAGCGCATACGGCAGCACAGACGGTGTAATGGTTAGCATTACTGCCTCACAGCACTGAGGTCGTGGGTTTGATTCTCACCACGGCCCTGTGTGGAGTTTGTATATTCTCCCTGCGCTTGCGTGGGTTTCCTCTAGGTACTCCGGTTTCCTCCCACCCCAAAAAATATACGGGTAGGTTAATTGGCTCCTATCAAAATTAACCCTAGTGTGTATGTGGGCATGTGATATGGAATATAGATTGTAAGCTCCACTGGGGCAGGGACGGATGTGAATGGCCGAATATTCTCTGTAAAGCGCTGCTGAATATGTGTGCGCTATATAAATAACCTGGTAATAAATAAAAAAAACAATTTGTGCGATGATTGATGTTGTAAACGACCAGCGGGAGAGCGCATCACTGGTCATTTCAGACATAAAAGTGCACGATTACGATATCGTAATTGTGCAATCGCTCAGTATTATCGCTAAGTGGATGTATGCCTTTACAGTACAAAACATTGCAGAACATGGACAAGGTTTATAAACATTGTTGAATCAGCAGTCATAAGATCCAAATAAGCAGTGGGGTGGTTGAACCCAAATAAGTGAGGGAAATAAAAGCACATCAGGGAAGAGGGGCCCTGCTCGTGAGAGCTGTTCAGTTATGAATAGGTTGTTGCACATCTCTAGATGAAAAAGAGAGACGGAATGAAAAAGAGAATAAAAAGATTGAGTATGCACTTTCCATGCATTTAACCCAATACAATACAGCGTACCGCTCGTCTCAACACAAACCTGAGAAAATCACCAGTGTTAACTTTTTATTGTACTTTTGAGCATTTATCAAATATGAAAAAAAAAAAAGGTAGGGAGCAACGGAATTGGTATGGGTGACCGATCCAGACGCCGGAAGACCGGCAACATCAGATCCCGACAGGTACATTTTTTTACTATCCCTAACCCTCTCCCTCCTCCCCCTAACCCTCCGGGGGTTTGGGAGGGGGGGTGCCTAACCCTAACCCCCCCTTCCCCTAGCCTGATCCTAAGTCCCCCCGGGTGCCCCTAACCCTCCCCCTCCCACAGCTGTCCGCACCCACCGCCCAGCTTACCTTCGTTCGGTATGCCGGGCGGATAATGATAGGAGTCGGGATTTCGGCACCTATCATTAATATATTAATGACAAAGCTCTGACACCAATTTGGTCTGTCTAAAAAAAACAATGTTTATTCTTAGAGCAACACCAATTGTAACATGAAAACTGGCATCAATGCACAAAAGAACCTAGATATGAAAAAATTAAATGTAAAAATAATAAATTCCATGGTGGAGGAAAGATTTCTAGGAACAAACATAAGCATATCTACATAAACAGAATTAACAGACAAACATATACACATAAAACAAGTAAAAGATTAAAATCATGCAGGGATATTGAACTGGAAACAGAAGGGTTGGGACCCGCACTAGAAAAAAAACAATCTAAGTTGACCAATCCCAAAAAGTGGTAAGTACTACATACTCAATATGAAAAATATTACAGTAGAGCATATTATATTATTATGTGTAAAAGACCAACTTAAGATTCAAAGCAATAGTGGTTGCTTCCCAATTCTTGGTTGGTGGTGGCTCCCCTGAGTCAGAACAGTATCACTTAGGACAGGGGTGGGGAACCTTTTTTCTGCAGAGAGCCATTTTGATATGTATAACATTATTCGCAGGCCCAGTGCAGACCGTGCCCCCTCTCCATATGATGTCACTAGAGGCGGGGCCACAATCACCAGTGATAACAGCAATGCCTGGAGAATCCTGAGGATGCTCGGGGGATCTGTAAGGGCAGCGGTGTGTCAATCTGAAGCGTCCCAAGGGCTCTCCAGGCAGCACTGCTGCATAGATTCTGGCTGCAGGATACCATTCTGAGCACCCTGCTAGCCAGATGAGGCTAGTAGAAGAGAGCTCAGAGGGCCAGACCAAATGATTCCGAGGGCCTTAGGTTCCCCATCCCTGACTTAGGAAAAGAAAGAGAAAAGAAGTCTCTTTGTTGGAGGCACTTCTCTTCCTTCTCCTAAGGGATACTGAACTGACAAGTGATGGCCTGAGGGTTAGAATGGTTGCTTGGATAGACAAGGGGACACATAATTACAACTTCATTATGTCACAGTGCGAGGAGGGTTGCCTTCCATATAAGGAGAGGTGAAAAAAAAAAAAAACAGTTATACGGCAACTACTGTACACTTGAAAGAAAAGAGAAAACCAGATCCAAGGAGTGTGGACCCATAGTGGAAACAAACCATAAGACCTCCCAATCTTTACATGTCGTTAACCTTCCACTTTCATGTACGTAGCTCATACAAGGGGAGACCTATAAACCGAAGAATCCCTATACATTTTGTTTTATAAAAAACAAATACAAGTGAATAAGCTTTCTGTGCACCTTGTTTTTATGCGTAAATAAAATATATATTTGTTGTCCGTCATGAATAATTGTACCATACATTTCCTGAACAGTTGTTTCTCTCCAGCAGGTCTCAAAACACAGATATATTCATATAACCCTGGCTTTTACACACTTTGTATAAAGTCACAGTTACATCAGCTCAGGTGTATATACACTGTTATATAGCAGAGCTGCATAACAAACCTATGCACGATGACTTCCTGCACTGTGTCAGAGGAAAGTACAGTCCCTACAAAGAGTACAGGCAGCCATCACCCTGTGTCTGTAGGTGTGGCACTGTCAGATAGACCTTACAGCACACCTATGGGCTGCCACCACTGACTGAGAGCTGATGTGTGGAATGTAGCTGACAGTGAGGGCCTGGGAGCTGTCACACAGCAGCAGTGCTCATACTAGGTGTACACATCGGGGCTCCCGCAGCACATGACTCCACATCTACACTACAGGCAACCTTTGCCCCAGCATGTAGCATACAGTCACCACCTAGCCGGGTGCAGAGGTCACACATGCCTGTACCCTACTGATGACACACGCTGCACATCACATGGACAGCAATCAGTGACTGGCGACGTGGCCCTGCTCCCGGAGCTGACACCTCATAGCGACATGTGTGTGTGTGTGTACAGCCTCAGTTTGTGTCACAGGCGCCTCCCAGCCTCCAATCTGCAAACATAGGAAGTGTATACCGCCGGGCACCACGACAGGCACCCTATGTGCCAGCCGGATACACCTGCATCACTGTGACAGGGGCAATGAATGAATCACATCTCCCAGCCTCCCCCGGTTACTGTGCGTGTCCACAACACACAGCCCCCTGTACGGCCTGCCCTCTCCCTGCACACGTACACCCGCTGAATGGAGACCCCTGGAGCGGTACCTGGAGGCGAAGAATGTGGAGCAACGAACCCAATGACTGAGGTCGCACATGGCCTTGTATCCGGGGTCCTTTTCCTTCTCTCTCTCCACGTGGAAGGCGTAGAGCGACAGAACGATGCCAATGACGCAGACCGCGTACCGGGCCCCTCTTTCCCACCGCGGCACAGACACTCTCAGCACGGGCGCCGCCATCTTACCCCCGGCCTGCTCTAATCTCGCGCGGGAGTGAGCGAGACACACACAGGCAGCGCGCGCCCGGCTGCAGCAGTGACGTCTACGTCGGTTGGTGATGGGCCGAGGGGCGGGGCCGAGAAGCGAGACGGAGGAAGGGTCACTAGGCTACAGGGAGCCAATGAGGAGAGGCTGTCCCTCTGACATCACTGGTAGCCGGTAACTGTGTCGTGTGTCCGTCTGTCACGTCACGGTCACAAACTGAGTGAGTGCCAGGCTGGCTGCAGTGATGGTGAAGTGTTGGCCGGGCTGCTGCTGGTAGATGCTACTCTTTTTTCCTGGATGAAAATACATGTTCAGCCATGTGTACATGTCTCTAAGGGACACCAGCTATTATGCTGTACTATAGGATCTTATTCATCAATATGCTCATCAAGAGGACCGATGCTTTAGTATCTGACTGTGGCATTACCATATTACCGGAGCAATTTAAGGGGGCAATCCAATTAGGTGCGAGTAGCGAGTTTGTTTCATGAAACTAGCAGACTTCGCACTCGAGAATTATCCAATCCAATTAAAAATGCCTATTCGCGGTACTCGCAGCAGAGATTTGCAAATTGACTGCCAAATGAGATGTGAGAGAAGTGCATGATAAAGTGGGGAGACCATCCTGGACCCCCCAAAATTTATAATTTTGTTAGACCGTATAGAAGGCTGTTTGTGGGCATTAGGAAAGTACTGAAGGTTTTTAATTGGTATGAAATGGCTGATTTGTGCTTTTTTTTTAAAAATGCAAAAACATGATAATAAGCAAACATTTTCATTTAATCTCAAGCAAATTAAAACGAAAAATGCAAAAAAAAGTAGGAACAAAGGTGATTAAGGGGTACTTTGAGAGCACTTTGGAAAATTTAAAAAAGTTATAAAAACATTTTTTCAATAAAACAAAATATTCTAATTAAACTTGGGTTGCCTACCTAACAAAAAATGGTGGTAATTTGAGGACTATTATTTTTTTACCCCCAAAAAATGACATGTAGTTATAGGACTGCTTAAGCTAATTGAAAACTTCCATTGCCTAATTAGTCATTAGGGCACAGTGGGCCTGATTCAGACACGCTCGCGAGTACTATGCCCTCGCGAGTGGGTCAATGTTTGGCCACTGCGCATGCACACGCCGGAGCCGGCTCCGACGTGTGCATGCGCGAAACCCGGCTAGCAACGGGCACTCCGTCACTACGGGTCTCGCACCAAAGCGGGACAGCTGTCGATTTTGATTGACAACTTGCCCCATTTTGGAGGCGGGCAGGGGTGGTGGCTGGCCAAACGGAGGCGTTCCCGAAGGAACGCCTGCCGTTTGGGGGCGGCTCCACGGACATCACGAGTGATGTCAGTGGGTGAGCTTCCGGCTCTACTAGAGCCAAAAGCTCACTGGAGCTTGCGGGAACGAGACCCTACCACAAGGGTCTTGTCGCAAGCCGCGATGGTCGAGACCATCACCTGGCCGTTCGCAATAGATGTGGGTGGTCACCCACAGCTAAGCGAGCATCCAGGAGGCCGCACAAAAAAAAAATGCCCTGATTCAGAGCGTCCGACTCTGAATCAGGCCCAGTGTCCTGAAATTTTAACCTTAAAATAAAAATTTTCCTTTCCATCCCCCAGGAAGGTGTGAATGAAAAAATGTGAATTCAGTCTGACTGGTTCAGTGCAAGTTGCTAATTCGCAATGCGAATTTGAAGAGAAAATAGCAACTCGCACCTCATAATTCGCACCAAATTGGATTGACCCCTAAGTTTGCCTTGTAGCACAGACAGCAAAAAGCAGCCATCCCCGCAATCCCTAAAGCTAGGTACACACTGTCCGATTTTTATCGGGATGACAAATGGAACGCTTTTTCAACAGATTGAGAGCCCCAATTTGCCCTTCATCTACTATGGGACACTGGAGCTTAAGACCCTGGGGAATAGACGTGGTAGAGTGGAGTCTGGCACTTTAAATGTATTTTGAAGTGTGACTGGCTCCTCCCCTTCTATGCCCCATCAGCCCCAGTTTTAGAAATGTGACCGAGGGAGCCTGTGACACATTGGGCCGCTCTACAGCCTTTGTGAAAAAAATTTTATTTTGTTATTACAACTATCATTGAGTACAGGCAGGCCGCAGCAGTCTAGAAATTAAGAAGATATCTTCAAAAAACAGGTCCTCCAATGAGTAATCTTTCCACAGCAGCTTGGGTATATTGGGTATAGTCAACCCCAAATAAATGACAAGAAAAAAATGGTAGGGAAACAGCGCTAATATGAGAAGCTTAAGTGTAAACAACCAGATGAAGTGTATCAAAATTGAATAAAAAATGTAATTTAATAATACATAAATACAAATATAGTGTAAGCATCTTTGATACATATAAAAAACAATATAGCCAATTGGCATAATGCACCTGATCTCAGGGTACTACTAATCAATGTGGTGGATGGAAAATGGCAGTGTCCTGTTCCTATGTGACTCCTTACGGTGGGCAACAATTGCAAGCAGTATGGTGGTAAGTCCGAAAGCAAATAGTCTCAAACCAACTCATGATGTACAGGGGTCCTGAATTGAATGCGGAACACAATCTCGCTTGGTATCATCCCATGGAGTGGTGAGAATTAAGTGGAATATTCCTTGATGATGAATGGAAAGAGTCAGTTTCACCAAAGTCTGCTGTCCAATGATAGCGGAGTCCAAGGAGTCTGGTTCAGGTCACAGTGCATCCGTTGCACAATTGTGTTAAATCCAAAAGTTCCAACAGAGTACAGGTGCTCCACCACTAACTCCCAGCTTTATCACCGTGGGAGCCGCCGGGAGGGACCCTCCATGGCTTGCTGTAGCTGGTGTCCGGGTCCCTGGCATTTTAACAAGAGAGTCAGCAGACTCTGGGAACCCGCCACAGCTTACTGCGGCTTATGTCCGGGTCCCCATGCAACAGCAGCCACCGCCGGGGGAGGAAGGAGCTTTGTGGTGCTGCAGCTCTACCCAGCTTCTGGGGCACGATGCAGATTATCTGTGACCTGATAAGCCGGGAGAAACTGCTATGTCCCGGATGATGCCTTTCAGCGCAGCAGCTCTTCGGGCCGGAGAAGGACTTACCTACAAGTGAGTGACCCTGAGCCCTCTGCTCCATGTAATGCGGGGAGACTGTCTTCTGTCTGTCTGCTAAGAAGAGGTTCAGTCAGATTTCTGGGAGGGCTACCATTCGGGAGTTGTGGTACCATAAGTCCCAGCATGATGTGCCAGGGGGTGCGAGGGGAACATAAGTCCCAGCATGATGTGAAAGGGGGTATTAGGGGACTATAAGTCCTAGCATGATGTACCAGGGGGTGTGAGGGGAACATAAGTGCCAGCATGATGTGAAAGGGGGTATGAGGGGACTATAAGTCCCAGTATGATATGCCAGGGGACCATAAGTCCCAGCTTGACATGCTGGCTCTGTGATAATACAATACATGTCAGCCAGTTCATGGATAGCCTATAATGCTGTTCAATACTTCACCTTCCAAGTTAGTGTATCACATATATATTTACATATATATGACTGGGGTCAACCAAGGGGTGCTAAAATCTACGTTCGCTTACCAAAAAAAATAGGCTCGGGCCGGCCATGGATGTATGCAAACCCAATGGTTTGTGTACATTTCTGAAGGCAGGGAAACTGCGATAGCACAGTTCTGCCTGTGGGTCGCCTGTACAAGCAGCCAGATGCTCCGAAATATATCAGCATCAGCTGTGCTGCAGGGAAAATGTGATATATCTGTGATTGACGTTGTTTACAGACATACAGGGCTAAATGTAATAGCCTGCGGACTGTAGGCATTGAGTTCCGTGCGAGACTACCTGATGTTTTAAAGTAGCAGTCATTTACTAGGCAAAATAACCTGGTTGTGCGATTTAAATGACTGCTACTTTAAAATATTGGGCAGTCTTGCATGGAAATCGCTGGTGCCTATTATATTTACCCCATAGTCTATACACATCTGCCGGTGCACTATGCAATATGTTGTTCGTCGGCTGACTGAAAAGCATATCAAGCAGGAATGCAGTACACCCTCCCCTATCATACTGCCTGTCACGCTCCACAGTTTGATATAAATACTGTGTTTTTATTAGGGATGAGCGGGTTCGGATTTCTGAAATCCGAACCCCCCCGATCCGAGTCGTATCCGAGTCAGGCTCGACTTTTCCCACCTGACTCGGATCTGAAATCGAGGCAAAACGTCATCATCCCGCCTTCCAGATCTCGCGGGTTTTGGATTCTATAAAAGGTCCCCGCGTCGGCACCATTTCTCACTCCCGCTGTGGACAGTGAAGAGGGAGGGTGGGAGCTACGGCTGGCTGGGCTGTGTTGTGCTGCTGTTGTCCATAGGGGCTGTGACCACTCAGGGCCTGATTCAGAGCCGCTCATAAGCGGCCGCTCGTTCGCAATGAGCGATGTTCGCACAACTGCGCATGCGTATGGGTCGTAATGCGCATGCGCAAACCAGTCATTGCGGTGGGAGATCGAGCACTGGCAAAACAGCGAGGGGCTGCTAATTTGATTGACAGAATGTACCATTTGTGGGTGGTAACAGGGGAAGGTGCTTGAAAACGGGGGAGTGGAGATCCGAACGCAGGCGTGCCTAACGGTAAAAAGGGCGTTTAATGGGAGTGCATAATTAGTAAAGGAGCGTCATCGACCATGTCACTTGGTTGTCTTTTAGCCTGAACTGCTCGCAGTGATTGCGGTCAGAAAATCCTACCACAAGCACTGCGAGCAGTTCAGATGCTTTTCGATGTACCCGATTAATCAAATAAATACCGGAGATGACGTGTGATGCGTACAGCAAAGGGGCGTCTTTATAAAATAGCGAGCGCATTTTTCATCCGCTTGCTCAGACATAGAGGCATCAACAAACCGCAATGAGCGAGTGCTCAATTTAAATAGCCGGCCCCTTTTTAGGAACGACCGTCCGCAAATAGCGTCCGGCTCTGTAGCCGCACCTGCATCCTCAAAGCAGTAGCGACAAGCGTGCGTCTGTCTGTTAAAGGGTGGTGTAACCCCCAAAGTGCGCTTGTCAGCGAAGTGGGAATCTTGTCAGCGAAAGGCGTAGGAGGTTGCTTCGACAAAATGTGGAGAAGGTGATGTTCATAAAAATGAATTATCAACTCTTCCAGGGAGACCAGCCTCCAGAACGTACAGAGGGACCTGTGGTGGTGGATTCCAGCTGGGACGAATTAATACTCTGTGAGGATGAGGATGTACACAACACTGAAGAGGGTGAGGAATCGGTGGATGAGGAGGATGAGGACGACATCTTTCCTCCGTAGAGCCAGTTTGTGCAGGGACAGATTAATTGCCAGCTTGTTTTGTGGGGGCCCAAACGAACCAATCATTTCAGCCACAGTTGTGTGGCAGACCCTGGTGCTGAAATGATTGGTTTGTTAAAGTGTGCATGTCCTGTTTATACAACATAAGGGAGGGCCGAAGGACAATTCCATCTTGCACCTCTTTTTTTTCTTTGCATTATGTACTGTTTGGGGCCTAGTTTTTCAAACTGCCATCCTGTCTGCCACTGCAGTGTCACTCCTAGATGGGCCACGTGTTTGTGCCGCCCACTTGTGTCGCTTAGCATAGTAATCCAGCTACCTCGGTGCAACCTTTTGGACATAAAAACACTATTGTGAGGTGTTCAGATTAGACTGGAAATTAAGGTTATTGAGGTTAATAATAGCATAGGAGCAGAAAACCCCACAAATTCTGTGATTTTAGCTGTTTTTATGCTTTTTTTTAAAAAAAAAATACAGATTCAAAACCCAGAACCCAAAACACGGAAGGGTGGTTTTGGCAAAACCAATCCAAATCCAAAACACGAAGAAAGATCCAGATCCAAAACCAAAACACAAAACACGAAAAGTGGCCGGTGCACACCCCTAGTTATTGTACATGTGTGTTTTCCCAGCTGTTGACCTCACCACACGTCACTGATATTGCATGGTGTGAAGCCAGCATAAAGGAGTGCAGACAGCCTGTCAGAATAGAGAGCTTGATCAAAGATCAGATGAGCAGTGCAGTGATCAGCGCAGGGCTGATTGATATACAACCATGTAAATCAGTGGTGTTATAAACAAGCCAGTTCTGTAACAGGGGCAATAGATCACAGGGTAGCTTGGGCATGGGTCAAAAGGAATTAATCATGAGCTAGGAAACAGTAGTATCCACAAAAGCAAAACACCTGTTTTTTGGCAGTAAGAGGACCCATGATGATTGATATATTTTATCTAAAGGGATTGAGCCACATAGCTAAACCTTTGCTGTCATGAGAAAGGAGGGAAGGGGAACAAATTTAACTCTTTCCTGAAAGTTATTAATATTCAGCTAGAGGAGACTGCAAATTGCTGGCGTATCAGATCTAGCTGAGAGCCTACCTGGACCCCAGGATCACAGCCTCAGCTGCCCCTATTATACTCTGCAACTGCCTGGCACTAATGCTATGAACCTATGCACTTGTGGGGCATGAAGATAATCCAATTAGCTGTGGTATATCAAAAGCACTTATAAGAGACTAGGGGTCCATTTTTTTAAAAAAATTCACTGTTTGCTTTGTAATTTTCACTGTATTTACATTTTTTAAGTGCTAGAACAGCCCTTGCGGTAAAGGGCTGTCCCAGCGAGGACAAGGACATTATACTCATCTTCTGCATTTGCCAAAGATGTTTGAATGCTCTGCGCATGTGCTGATAAACGTCGTTGACGTTAGACTGATGCTGTTCAGGAAGCTGGCTGGAGAGACAAGAGAAGAGAGCAAACCGGGGGAGCTGGAGCTGATGGGGAGTGGTTAAGATGAAGCCGGGTGGGGCAGTAGAGAAAAGCAAGAAGAGAAGGCTTCTTCCCTGACTATTTCTACAGGTAAGAAGACTCATAATGCCCTCTAGAGATGGCATTATGCTTCTCAGAATAAGATAAGAGAAGCTTTGCTTCTCCCGTCTATATAAATACTGTTCCTGAACAGCCCCCATTCAATCCAATGAGGGCTGCAGGAAAAGAGAGGAGAAATAAAAAGGAAGAGAAATCTGTATTTTTCATGTAACTAAATAGAAAACATAAATATTCTCTAGATAAAATTCTGGAGAAAAGCCATATTTTTGTTATTAAATAGACCTCTAAAGACTAATTGCTGTTAAGTACTGACAAACTTTCATGTTTAGAATCTCTGGGCTCTGAGCCCCTCTGGCTAGACTCTCTGGGTGCTGGATGTAGTTATGAGACCGGGGGCCGCGAGGCCGCCGTTCTCAATACCAATGCTGGAGTCCTGACATGAGAGTTAAGATAGGTGTCGAAATTACAATGCCTATCATAATCCCGATGCTGGAATCCAGGAGGCCCACAGCTCAATTGGAGCACAATCATGGGCACAGTACTGTTAAAGTTAAATAAATAAAACTGAATGAAGTACAGTACATTATTAAACAACTTTCTGTAGGTTTATATCATATTTTATTTTTAAATCATATATTTATTTTCCACATACTTAAATACTCATTTTCAATATCATGCATTCTTGTATATTAGTATTTCTATTCTTTATAAACGTTGTACAATTTCCCACATAACGCTAGGTAAATATTGCACTGCAATTTCATGTATGAAAATATATTCAATTTTGTAAGTGATCACAGATGTGTGAACATTTGTTTATTCAAGGCTGCATGTAGTTACGGCTTGTTTGTTAAATGCCTATGCTTCTAATAAGAACCTGTTTTTACATGTAAACTGATGTACCTACCACTTTGCCACTCTGAGTGTCAATCGCCTGAGGACATAAGCTCACATGGATACAACAATGACAAGCAATAGGTTACCATGACTCAGGCACACAGTTGAAAGCTTTACCAAATACATTGTTTTTATCTCTAACCTATTGTGTAATGACCTGTTTATCTAAACTGTACTATGTGTTTCTTAAGGTGGGTACACACTGGAAAGATATATCTCCAGATATATTAGCAGATGGTTGTTCATGCATACTGAACAACCATCTCTGCCCCTGGCCGCGGGTTCCGCTTGCTGGGGGTCGCGTCCCAACCCCCTCCCCAGCAGCCTGTTCAGCAAGTGTTTGGGCAAACACGATATGTCCGTCGTTCACAAACATATCATCTGTATACACTGGCCAACGGACACACAATATATCTGCCGTTCAATTGAATCTTTGTGTATGGTTTTGACTCTGAGAATATATATAATGCTATGTCCATGTTTATCTTCTGTATCTGAAATTCTCAGTGTTGTATTTTAAATGACCTTTCATCTATTGTATGCTTCATGGCATTTCATGACACTTCTAGTCTTCATGAAGATTACAAACTGACGGACATTCTGTTGATTTGATTGCTTTTTATTGTAACACTCATTGCTTTAATGAAAACAATTTAAAAAAATTGATCTCCACATACGCCTCACCCCCTGGAGCAGTTTAGTTTGAAATCCCAATATGTTACATGGGATTACAATCCTTCTGGATACCTGTTCAGCCTTGCATTCTGATGACACATCCAGTCCTTAATTTTCTCTGCTGATTGCAGTGGATGCTACCTCTTACTGGGATTTTTATGTTGACATCTAGTGGAAAAATTAAGAAACTACTTGTTCAAATGTGATTTATGCTCAGCAATACTACCTTAACGTCCAGGACCTTGATACTGACAAACTTAAATTGTTTTATGTTTTAGATTTGGCTGCTGCTTGTAAAAAGAAAACTCCAAACTTTTATCACTGCTCCTGATAACACCTGATGTGTCTGATATCACATTGGTTCACAGAAGCCTTCCCATCAGCATACCTCCCAACATTTTATCTTTGTGAGGAGGGAGAGGGTGTGCGCTGTAGGAGCGCGTGACCGAAAAGGGGTTGGGGCTTAACACAAAGGGGGCGGAGCATCAGGTAAATGTTTACATCACTGTAGGGGCGTGCCCAGCACTCTCTGGGATGCTGGGCAGACCATAATCTCTCCCTACACTAGAGAACAGATGTTGTGCACATGCGCACGGCATCTATTCTGCTATGCAGAGCAGCGGTGTATGCTTCCCCCAACTACCCCACCCACTGCGGGACACTGCGGCCAGGTGGGACTGCGGGACAGTCCCAGAAAAACGAGACTGTCCTGCTGAATGCGGGACAGTTGGAAGGTATGCATCAGCTTTCACAGGGATGCAGAGAATGTTTATCTCTTGTCTCCTCTTATATTCACCTTAATAATAGATACACTTGCAGAGAAAATATGTGTGGTTAACGGTTCAGTGATTGGTGGACAATATATTGCTATTTGCATCCAGCCATAAGACATCTCTTCTGTCACGATTACCAAGGATTTCCTGTGTGTGTGTGTGTGCATGGAGTACTCAAAATTAGCTTTATACAGCTGTCAGATGTAATAAAATAATGATTTATTTAGCATCGGAATACTAAGGAATACGGAAATGGTCAGGTTTGAATAGAACAGTACTGAAATAATTCAGATTGACAATCACTGGAAATGGACAGAGTTCTGTTTGCTGATGCAGATAAACAGTAACAGAGTTATGAATGTAGATAATAACAGGCAGTCTCTAAAGAAGGTATACTGGCTGTATCGGATGGAACTGGACTGGAAACACACAGCAGAATTAAACACAAAAAGTCCAAGGTAGCAATGCACCACATAAATAGGTACTGATGATGTGAGGCAGTTGTGGTAAATGCTGATAATAACCAAGTCCAGAGTAACTGATATGCAGAGATACCCAAGTTCAGAAAAGCTGGTGAAATGCAAATAATACTGATGAAGTAATGATAATGTCCCAGATAATGTACACAGGGAAGCACAAGGGGAAACTTGGTTGCAGTGAGCCAGGATCCAAAGCAGCAAACAGGCAGAGAATATCTGGGAACTGTTAACCTGGCACTGATTACAAACTGAGCAGAGATAAATAGCCAGTTCCCCAGGTGCAGCCCAAAGCTGCCTAATTAGGTAATCAGGCTGCAAATTATAGAATACCCAGGGTAGAATGTGCTAGACAGGCCTCAGGCAGAGAGCGACACCAGAGGCAAGGAGAAGGAACTGCACAGATTGTGACATTATCCCCTCCCCAAGAACCTTTAGACCCCTTTATGGATGCCGGGATCTTTTCAGAGGAGAAGATGTGACTCGGAAATATGGGATCACTAATTGTGAGACCATGATCATGCAAAAATTCAGAGTCAGAATCCAAATCAATCGTTAGCATCGACCACTTGCTTTCTCGGATGACATCAGGACCAGCTGGCATATTTGTGGAATCTGAAAACACCAAGAGGTCAGAAGAAGAACCTAGTGAGGCATACCTGATTTTCATAGGAAGTTGTGAATGCTGTACAGGCTCTGCAGGCTTAGAACTGTAGCATATGGGAGATGTTGTAGAATCAGATGGACACTTGGAAGATTAGACTGCCAATGGACACATAGAGGACTGAGCAGCAGGTGAACCAAACTTCTGAAGTACCACATCACAGAAGGCTAGGGAATCATGAAGCATTGGATCTTTTGACTCATAATGGATTGGCCTACTTCAAGGCTTCCTCTGAAGGCTAGATAGCCCACTTTTCGAACCGTAATGACAGGGACCAAGGATGGTTCTTGGAAGTACCTGGTGCATTTGCGCACTAAAATGTTGAACTAGTCAGGATCCCCATCAAATCAGATGGATGGTTGGGCATCAGCTGGATACTCAGGGGCTTGAAATGGAACCTCGGATGACCAGACTCAGATTACCTCTATTGGGCAGCTGACATTGGCTGGTCCAGATCCTCAAATATCTGGACAGGATTTTTGAATGGCCCCGGCTGAGCTGAAACCTCAGATGGCCCTGGCTGGGAAGGAACCTCAGATGGCCCCAGCTGGGCAGGAACCTCAGATGGCCCTGACTGGGAAGTAACCTCAGATGGCCCTGGCTGGGCAAGACCTTTGGAACAGAAGTCTGGCACCCCTCTGATCTCGGGCAAGGAGACCAATCACTCTTGGACCTCTGGCAAGATAGAGACCTCTTGGACCTGGACCACACCGGGAACCCTGGGTGACTTATTGACCCTGGAAGGCAAAGCAGACAGAGCAGCACATGGATTGGCGACCGACACAGCAGCACTCGGGACAATAGATGAAACCTCAAGCACAAAGACAAGGGCTGACTGGACCTCATGCCCAAAGTAAAAGGCTGACTGGACCTCATGCTCAAAGGCAATGACTGACTGGACCTCCAAAGGCAATGGCTGAACTATGAAGTAGACCTGATGACCAGGCACTGATTACGAATTGAGCAGAGATAAATAGCCAGTTCAACAGGTGCAGCCCACAGCTGCCTGACTAGGTAATCAAAAAAACAAAATAACCACTGCACCAGTTCTCGTATCAGCTTAATTCTGTTATTGAAAATAAAGAAAACCCCTATTCAAGTTAATATAGATCTTACATTATGAGTATAAATATTATATTGTGGGGGTGCAGCCTTTAAACAACTAATAGAAATATTCAAAAGAAAACAAGAAAGGAAAAGGAGTTGTCCTATTGTGGCGCACTGTTAATTGGTGTATCATATTAAAAAATAACTTTTATTGGTTTTCAAATAAAACTCAAAACAGCGAAATATTAAAAGCTCATATATATATGGTCATAAATTGTGACAACAATACTATTAAACTACTTATACATTAAAATAAACATCTCGTCCTGTGGTTCTTCCCCTATTCACGTGATTTGGTATATACTATAATTTATCAGTAGTTATATTTCTGTACCTTTTTTGTAATGTTAAATGGCTCAACATTTATTAATTTGACTGTACCGTGAATAGTATCAATCAATATGAGCCCACAATTAAGTATAGGTACTTATGTATACACTCCAAATATTACCAACCTATACTGGCTGAAGTGTATACGTTTAACTACTGATTATGTGATCGTGTGGATATATTGCCAGTGTTATTATTAATTCATGATGACATCTTTACATACCCTCATTAATAAATTAAGACATATATCTTTTATTTATTTATAATCCAGTCTAGTAATAGTGATACTGCTATTCTTTTAGTGTTTAATCCTGATCTGCTGTACTGTCTCTATATCAGATCAACCCACATGGATAATACACTACGATATCTTATGCTGTATCAGCCTGTATATTCAATATGAGAGGGTTGATACTTTTTAACTTGTTTTATATCAAAAAATGTAACATAGTAAGTAACAATATGTTACTTATTATTAGTATCAAATCCTTCCTGTTATGTTATATTAAATCCAAGTGGTAGAGTAATTATAAACACTCTGGAATGGTAAGTATAGCGTTATTACGGGACACATATATATTCAGTTGTCCCATATAAATTATATCCTCTTCAGAGTTAATACCGGGACGCTACTCGGCTATAGATAATGCCGGTTCCGTCCCCCGCTTATAATAGTGACAAACAGCAGTAAATATATAAATTATAACATCTCCAAAATCAGTGTGGAGACGCTGCTCGGCTATGAATAATGCCGGTTCCGTCACCCGCCTTGATAATAATAGGCAGCAAGCTACAACCAAGGGTATTATTTGCAGATATGTACCGCTAACACAAATTGATACACTGGTACGCACGTAATACACATTTAGATAAAAATATTGTCAGAATTTTCACTAGAGGAAGGAAACCACAGCGAGAAACGCCGATGCACGTTTCGCTGGGTAAGTGCTTTTTCAAGGCTAACCCAATTGCCTCAGTCCGTGCCTCTTTATTGTGTTCCTCCACCTATCCAAACTTGCCCTATAGGTCATGTGATTTGAAGGTCTGTTCATTCATCAAAGCCGTTCCTATGTCTCCCGGCTTTATTCAAACATTTAATTAACCTATTCCAGTACAGATTCACAGAGACATATATCAGAATGTGATTCCCCAATAGATTATCATGAGTAAGACGAGCATATGATACCCAATAATATCATACAATACTTCCCCATGAAACATCCATCCCTGATTATAATAAATCCATAAAAATAAATAAAATAAGATCAAAATAAAAAATATAAATCAAATGAATTAAATAAATAGCTATATATTGTATGAAAAAAGTCTTTAACAAAAATATAAAAATTCATAAGTATGTGAAATGAAAACACATTTAAATTTATATTAATAATTATTTATTAGTTACTCGTTATACCTAGAAAATAATAAAGAAAAGAAAAAGAAAATAATAAGAGAATATGTGGTATGAATGTGTTATATGTGTAAACTAATAAAAAAAATGAGAGTAGAATAATTAATTTTATAATAATAAATTGTATAGTGAATGCAATCACACAAAAATATAATAAAAGTGATGAAAAAATGTGAAATTAACAAAATCAATATCGTGACAAAAATACATGCTTAAAGTGTATTGGACTAAGGCCCTCATTCAGAGCCGGACGCTCTGAGCAGAGCGCTCGCTCTGAATGAGGGCCGTCCTCCATAAAAATGGAGCGTCCTCCTGGACGCTCGTATAGCTGTGGGTCACCACCCACAGCACATACGAGCGTGCAGGATGATGGTCGCGATGGTCTTGACCATCGCGACCATCGCCAGTGCGACCAGAAGCCTGTGGTCGGGTTTTTCGACCACAAGCCCTGGAGTGATTTTGGCTCTATCAGAGCCAAAATCACTCCCACTGACATCACTAGTGATGTCAGTGTGCCGGCTTCTGACGGTAGGCGTTCCCTTGGGAACGCCCCCGTCTGGGAGGCACGCCCACCAAAGGGGGCGTGCTGTCAATCAACATCGACAGCACGCCCCCTTTGATCAGACACAACGAGCGAAGGAAAGTCCTTCGCTCGTCGTGTCTCGCGCATGCGCACGACGGAGCTCCCTCCGTCGTGCGCATGCTCAGTGCATACCATCGACCCACTTGCGAGCGGACAGCCGCTCGCGAGTGGGTCTGAATCAGGCCCTAAGTTCTTACAATATATTAACTATATTTAATAAAAAATAATTAGAATCTTTAATACTTATTATATAATTTATAATATATTAAAATAAAAAAGTTTTTACATATCTGTCTATCATTAATTCCTAAATATAGAATAATATCCTTATCAAAAAGTAGAAAAATAATAATAACTAATAATAATTGTGTCAATTATTAATTAATGTATACAATAAGTATGTTTTATTTGAAAACCAATAAAAGTTATTTGACTAGGTAATCAAGCTGCAAATCATAGACTAGCCAGTGTGGAATGTGCTAGACAGGCCTCAGGCAGAGAGCGACTACAGAAGCAAGGAGGAGTAACTGCACAGATCCTACACCAAATTCTCAAAAATGATTCTGCTACTTCCTTTTTCAAATTGGAAATGTCAAAATCTGAGGCTTTATATATAATTGTCGCCCAGGCTTTACCTCATAGGCTTAAAGAAATATAATTGGTAAGCCTCCTACTTGAACTATATGGGTATCCATAGCATTGTACATCCTTCAAACATGATTGACGGTAACTATTCCGTACTTTTACAGAAGTTTATAACCATACTTGCCTACTCTCTCGTGTGGTGCTCTTGACCACCCGGAAAGTGGGCACGTCACTCGCCCCCAGCCGCCTACATACCAGGTGAAGTTGGTGGTCCAGACGGCAGATGACGCAATTCGTGCTGAATTGCATCATCGTAGCTATGCAGCCCGCTGTACAATGCCAGTAATATCTGCATTGTGGTAGTGGTGGACATGGCTACGATGATCTGATTGTGCCGCTACGCCCCCCACACTGCCTCATATGCTGCACCAAGTACCCCCATACAGTCCCCTATGTTGTGCCATGCTTCCCGCACTGCCCCCACTGTGCCAACCCAGCTGCCCCCTCGCGGAGGGGGCAGCCAGAAAGTCACCAACTATGTTTATGAGAGAAAAAAACTGTTTAGCAGTAAAAAACTGCAAAAATCCCGGCGCTGATTGAGAGAGGATATAACAATCAGTGCCAGCTGCAAGTATTATGGTTATGGTCAGTAACCCAGAGACAAAAGTCTCTATAGCGATATGCAGAGAAAAGCGGAACAATACTGCGCTATGCACTGATGTATAGAATGGTATTGTTCATATGTCTATAATAGGTTTGCTGTTTGTTAATAAACAGGAGGCCTTATGAATAAGATAAATGTTTTTAATCAACACAATGTAGTTCACATATATATCAAAGTTACAATCATGTGCACATGAAAAATAGATCCTACATAAAAACAAATAAATGAATCAATAATGGGCTGGAATAAATTGCTAAATGCAAAAAAATATATCGTTAAACTGGGGTATCACAGCATAGAGAAGCCACTGTCGTAACAATGTGGCTAGAAAGTAGCAAGTGTATCTTGATAGAAATTGTCAGAACAGCTTGGATTCGCTACTGTGTAGCAATCACTACTGGCGTCCCAGAGTGAATTGCAGTGGAATGGTAAAAATAAACAGTGAAAAGGTGGAGAAGGTATTACCTCTACCTCTAGGTAGCCGTGTTCACACTGATGGTTATCCCGGCTTAACTCTTTGGTGTAAGGCCGCGGGTGAGTGATAGCAGCTGCCATGCAATGGGAGACAAAATCTCTGTGAAGCGGTGAACGTGATCCAGCGAACAGTGACCAGGAGCAGGTAATGTACCGGAGGTGACTGGATCCACACTGTCCTCCGCCCTGACTGGTTCGCTTCACTGTGGAGTCGCGGCTGAATAAGACCAACTTGCCATGCAGCGGGAGATGGAATGGATCTGTAGAGTGAGTGCCGCGTGCGGCTGGCAGCGCTCCCGGAATAAATGGATGGTTCCGTATATATCATCCAAAGTAACAGACGGTAAGTGGTAGTGATGCTGTGAGCAAACCTCAGATGCCTGGGTGATGACGTCAACGCGTTTCGTCCCGCAAAAAAACTGAACTTTTTCAAGACTTAATGCCATAGCCAATGGCACTTCCTTAAATCCCTCCAGGCATGATCAATAATTATTTAATTAATTGGGAACACCAGATCAACATATGACTTCTGATTTACTTTTGCTTTCTCTATCAGATTTACAGCCCAATGGTACACACTTAAAAGCATCACCTTTGGTGATATATTCACAATGAAAATAAAATAAATAATAATAAAAATACATTCATTAAAATCACATCATTCGAAATACATTCATTAGAATGCCTCCTGTTTAATTAATTTGATAACATCACCAAAACATTTTTTTATATAGCATCAATTAGATATTAATAATATTTCTAAATTATCGATGTTTATCAAAAACCACATCATCAGATTTTTAAGTTTAACAATCCATAATCTGAACCTTAGAGATAATAGTTGATATCTATATTATTGTAACAGGATTCTATATTATATATAGCCCATTGTTGTTTTATTTTATTTAAATCATGCAATTAATTTATCTTTACCATATATTTACATATGCATTCATTTGAAGAAAAATTGGAATTGAAATAAAAAAACATGTATTTCTTCTCAGGGACCTATAAACATATATATGCACATATATACATATACACATACATGCACATATACATACATATACACATATATATGCACATACATTACAGCACAAATATGCCTGTTAGATATAAATTAATTACACATGCACATAGATATCACGCGTGCAATGAGTAATGACAAAAATCGACCTCTAATACAAAGTGTCTTTGTTAATGGTCTATGGGCCTGATTCAGACCCACTCGCGAGCGGCTGTCCGCTCGCAAGTGGGTCGATGTTCTGGACTGAGCATGCGCACGACAGAGGGAGCTCCGTCGTGCGCATGCGCCAGACGCGACGAGCGAAGGAAAGTCCTTCGCTCGTTGTGTCTGATCAAAGGGGGGCGTGCTGTCGATGTTGATTGACAGCACGCCCCCTTTGGTGGGCGTGCCTCCCTGACGGGGGCATTCCCACGGGAACGCCTCCCGTCAGAAGCCGGCCCACTGACATCACTAGTGATGTCAGTGGGAGTGATTTTGGCTCTGATAGAGCCAAAATCACTCCGGAGCTTGCGGTTGAAAACCTCAACCGCAGGCTCCGGCTCGCAGTTTCGATGGTCGCGATGGTCACGACCATCGCGGCCATCAAAATGCACGCTCGTATAGCCTGTGGGTGGTGACCCACAGCTATACGAGCGTCCAGGAGGACGCTCCATTCTCATGGAGGCCAGCCCTCATTCAGAGCGTGCGCTCTGCTCAGAGCATACGGCTCTGAATGAGGGCCTATATCTATTGTAATTGAAGATAGACACTGTATGAAAAGCATTAAAAAAAAACATTAAAAAAACCAAACAAATTGACCCTCAGTAGTGTCAGGAGCGATGGTAGATAGAGGCGGCGACAGACGTCCCTCGCCCTATCACATCCTCCTGACTCAATACCAAGAATGGCATCAATGGCTACCTAAAAAGAATAACTTGGTTGCTGGAATCTTATGTATTACTGGTCAAATGAGACATGGTCAAGAGCCTCATTTAAACCTGAAGGATGCAGAGTATCTAATTTGAAAATCCAGGCTGACTCTTTCATACACAACTGATGGAACCTGTTTCCCCCTCTTGTGGTGGCTTTTATTTGTTCTACTCCTACAACTGATAGGCATGATGGATCACTTTTATGGAAATGCAAAAAATGACGTGAAACACTGTGTGTAGATAGTTTATTTATAATGTTACGTCTATGTTCTCTGAATCTACACTTAAGTGATCTCGTCGTCCTGCCCACATATTGCAGGGAGCAAGAACATTGTAGGACATATACACAAAAAGTGGATTCGCAGTTAATAAACTGCTTAATCGGGAATATAACTCCATTCACATTAGATGTAATGCTAGTCGCACGATTTAGTGTACATTTACACGTAAGACACACTCTTTTGTTACATCTCAAGTTCCCAATAGACCAGATGCAAGCTATGTGTTTATCTTCTGATTACTTTTGAGTGGTTTGAGTTCACTAGGTGCCAATAAGTTCTTCAAATTTGAGTTCTTTTTAAAGATAATTCTAGGTTTATTAGTTAAGCAGGTTCTTAAAACACAGTCCTAATTTAATATAGAAAAATTATTGTAAATAATTTTCTTAATACTTCCTGATTTACAGTTAAATTTTGATATATAAAGTAAACTTTCTTCTTCTAAACCATTAAGTTCTTTAAACCCCTTTTTCTTTCCCCTACTACTCTCTGGTTTGTCCATAAGAAGATCTGATCTATTCAAAGTTTTTGCATATTCCCTTGTTCCATCAAGCAAATCTTGAGGGTAACCTCTTCTTTTGAAATGGAGGATCATTTCTTCCATTTGGTTGAAAAAATCCTCATCGCATTGACAATTGCGTCTGAGTCTTAATACTTGATTTCTGGGGATGTTTCTTACCCATGGTCGGTAATGGCTACTGGAAAAATGCAAGTAGTTGCTAGTCCCTACTGATTTTACATAGTTCGAATGAACAATATAATTCTCTCTGAATGAAAATGCAACATCCAGAAAATTAGTAGTGTCATAACTAAATGTGTGCGTGAATTTAAGGTTAAATGTGTTAGTATTAAGGTGGTTAACAAATGCCAGTGCTTTATCTATACCCCCATCCCAAATAATAAATAAATCATCAATGTAACGGCCATAGAGGACCAGATTATCCCTATATGGGCCGCTCCAGATGTATTGCTCTTCGAAGCGGCCCATATAGAAATTAGCGAAGCTGGGCGCAAATCTGGTCCCCATGGCCGTCCCGAGTGCCTGTAAATAATAAGTGCTATCAAACAAAAAATAATTGTGAGTGAGAATAAATAAGATTGAATTAAGAACAAAGTCACGACGTTCTTTAGATAGTTTCATATCCATATCCAAAAAATATTTCGTTGCTTCAATCCCGAATGAATGAGGGATGTTCGTATATAATGCTTGGACATCTAGGGTTAGGAATCCCAGCCCCTTCGCCCAAGGTATTTCTGCAGTTTTTTGTAATATATGTTTGGTATCTTTCACATATGACTGTAAATTAACGACGTGACTTTGTAGATGTGCATCTACAAACTGTGATAAATTAGAAGTGAGGGAACCTATACCTGAAATAATGGGACGCCCAGGAGGTGAAGTGAGTGATTTGTGAATTTTAGGTAAATGATAAAAAACTGGTGTGATAGGGTGTGTACAAATTAAAAATTTATAAATGTCTTCTGATTTTGCATTTTCTTCCAAAGCTACATCCAATAAATTGTCATATTTCTTTTTAAACTCCATAGTAGGATCTTTCAATAAAATAGTATATGTCTTTTCTTGTAGCTGTCTCATGGCTTCCGCCATATAATCTTCCCTATTTTGTATAACAATCCCCCCCCCCTTGTCAGCAGATCTAACGATAAGTGATTCATTTTCTCTAAGTTGTTTTAAAGCTGCTCTTTCGCTTTTAGATAGATTCTGTCTAATAGTCAAGGGGAAAAAAATTTTTTTCTTATTATTATTAATATTGGTTTTTGTTTTATGACACAATTTTTGGAAATCCGATAGGGTTCTATTGTAAAAGATATTTATAGCAGGGCTCTTTTGTTCTAGTGGAAAGAAACTAGATTTACGTTTAAATTTAGGTATATTCAGATTTTTAGTATGGACATTGATATCAAATAACGATACTTCTGTTGAATTCTCACTTAGTAGTTGTTCTAAGTTAGAGAGTGCTTCATCATCCTCATCATTCAAAATTAATGGAGAAATATCTTCAGAAATCCCACCCAGAGTTTTAGACGCAAAATATCATTTCCTACATAGATCTCTAGTGAATTTATTCAATTCAAGAAATAATTCAAATAGATTAGGGTTTTTGGTTGGTGCAAAACTTAAACCTTTCTGTAATACTCTTTTCTCGTTATCCTTAAGATCATGGGTAGAGAGGTTAAAGATTCCCTTTTCATCTATTTGTATCTTATTCTCCTTATTTCTTTTTCCTCTTCCTCTTCTACCTCTTTTTCTCTGCGTCTTTTCATGTGTTGGGGAGTGTAGGTAGCCAACATTTCGTACGGATTTGGATGGCGATGATCTGTTACCTGAAAAAAATCCCTCGATACATTCGGTCTTTCCGTATGGGATGTAAGTGACACTTTCTTTGATGTACGTGTGTCTGTACTAGTATCTAGTCTATTCCTAGATGTTAAAGTGTCACCATGTTTGGATCTTACTGTCCTAACTGGAGAATATTTCTGTATCGATTGATGTTGAGATTCTCTATTCCTGGAATAGGGGAGAGAAGAGGTATCTTTTCTAGATCTATATCTATCTTTCATACTGGAGTCTCTTATCTTTTTATTGTAGGTTCTAATATTATTTGTCTGATAATCATCCTGATCCCTAAATAATTTTCGCCTTTTAACTTGTACCAATTCCTTTTCGAATCTTTCTACCCTGTTGTTGATTTGTTCATCTTTCTCTTTGAATGCACTATGTTCTTTATACTTAAGTAAATCATCCTTTGTTTCTTCTATTTTCTCAGTAATTTTAGTCACCTTGTTTTCTCTATATCTAATCAAAAGTTTAATTAATGAAAAGGAACACTGATCCAGTATATTATTCCACTCCTCCTGTAAACCTAAATCATCATTTATTGCTAAATGTTTGAAAATTCTTAACCCTCTTGGGATAATTTTCTCATCTAGATAATTTTGTAATGAGATACTGTCCCACCAGTTTCTCATTTCTTCTTTTAATAGATCTTCCAACTGATAAAATAATTTATTCATATCCGAATTAACGTTATGTACTGGATCTAATGTTGTCTTTTCTTTCATAGATAATATATACAGGTCTCTTCTATTCTTTCTATCATAATAACTTTTGAAATCTGCCATAACAAAGAGCAAACTAATAAAAACTGATTGTAATATATTGTAAAAAAGCAGCCTGGGAACACGACTCAAGAAAGAGAGAAAAAAACTGTTTAGCAGTAAAAAACTGCAAAAATCCCGGTGCTGATTGAGAGAGGATATAACAATCAGTGCCAGCTGCATATGTCTATAATAGGTTTGCTGTTTGTTAATAAACAGGAGGCCTTATGAATAAGATAAATGTTTTTAATCAACACAATGTAGTTCACATATATATCAAAGTTACAATCATGTGCACATGAAAAATAGATCCTACATAAAAACAAATAAATGAATCAATAATGGGCTGGAATAAATTGCTAAATGCAAAAAAATATATCGTTAAACTGGGGTATCACAGCATAGAGAAGCCACTGTCGTAACAATGTGGCTAGAAAGTAGCAAGTGTATCTTGATAGAAATTGTCAGAACAGCTTGGATTCGCTACTGTGTAGCAATCACTACTGGCGTCCCAGAGTGAATTGCAGTGGAATGGTAAAAATAAACAGTGAAATGGTGGAGAAGGTATTACCTCTACCTCTAGGTAGCCGTGTTCACACTGATGGTTATCCCGGCTTAACTCTTTGGTGTAAGGCCGCGGGTGAGTGATAGCAGCTGCCGTGCAATGGGAGACAAAATCTCTGTGAAGCGGTGAACGTGATCCAGCGAACAGTGACCAGGAGCAGGTAATGTACCGGAGGTGACTGGATCCACACTGTCCTCCGCCCTGACTGGTTCGCTTCACTGTGGAGTCACGGCCGAATAAGACCAACTTGCCATGCAGCGGGAGATGGAATGGATCTGTAGAGTGAGTGCCGCGTGCGGCTGGCAGCGCTCCCGGAATAAATGGATGGTTCCGTATATATCATCCAAAGTAACAGACGGTAAGTGGTAGTGATGCTGTGAGCAAACCTCAGATGCCTGGGTGATGACGTCAACGCGTTTCGTCCCGCAAAAAAAATGAACTTTTTCAAGACTTAATGCCATAGCCAATGGCACTTCCTTAAATCCCTCCAGGCATGATCAATAATTATTTAATTAATTGGGAACACCAGATCAACATATGACTTCTGATTTACTTTTGCTTTCTCTATCAGATTTACAGCCCAATGGTACACACTTAAAAGCATCACCTTTGGTGATATATTCACAATGAAAATAAAATAAATAATAATAAAAATACATTCATTAAAATCACATCATTCGAAATACATTCATTAGAATGCCTCCTGTTTAATTAATTTGATAACATCACCAAAACATTTTTTATATAGCATCAATTAGATATTAATAATATTTCTAAATTATCGATGTTTATCAAAAACCACATCATCAGATTTTTAAGTTTAACAATCCATAATCTGAACCTTAGAGATAATAGTTGATATCTATATTCTTGTAACAGGATTCTATATTATATATAGCCCATTGTTGTTTTATTTTATTTAAATCATGCAATTAATTTATCTTAACCATATATTTACATATGCATTCAATTGAAGAAAAATTGGAATTGAAATAAAAAAACATGTATTTCTTCTCAGGGACCTATAAACATATATATGCACATATATACATATACACATACATGCACATATACATACATGTACACATATATATACACATACATTACAGCACAAATATGCCTGTTAGATATAAATATAAATTAATTACACATGCACATAGATATCACGCGTGCAATGAGTAATGACAAAAATCGACCTCTAATACAAAGTGTCTTTGTTAATGGTCTATATCTATTGTAATTGAAGATAGACACTGTATGAAAAGCATTAAAAAAACCAAACAAATTGACCCTCAGTAGTGTCAGGAGCGATGGTAGATAGAGGCGGCGACAGACGTCCCTCGCCCTATCACATCCTCCTGACTCAATACCAAGAATGGCATCAATGGCTACCTAAAAAGAATAACTTGGTTGCTGGAATCTTATGTATTACTGGTCAAATGAGACATGGTCAAGAGCCTCATTTAAACCTGAAGGATGCAGAGTATCTAGTTTGAAAATCCAGGCTGACTCTTTCATACACAACTGATGGAACCTGTTTCCCCCTCTTGTGGTGGCTTTTATTTGTTCTACTCCTACAACTGATAGGCATGATGGATCACTTTTATGGAAATGCAAAAAATGACGTGAAACACTGTGTGTAGATTGTAACTTTGATATATATGTGAACTACATTGTGTTGATTAAAAACATTTATCTTATTCATAAGGCCTCCTGTTTATTAACAAACAGCAAACCTATTATAGACATATGAACAATACCATTCTATACATCAGTGCATACCGCAGTATTGTTCCGCTTTTCTCTGCATATAACTATGTTTATGACCCTGATTAAAACTTTGTTTAACTATGAATCTTGTGGTTGGGAAGAGTTGCGGCTGTGAAAGTTATTATTCTACCTTTTTCATTTAATACCATATTTAGTTAATCGATTCTCAACAAATTTTTACATGATAAACACCATGACTTTCAAAAGAAAAGATGTTTAGACCTGAATTAAAAGGGGAGAGTGTAGCTGTACACCAGTCCACAGGGGGGCACTTTTGGGGGAGGGGGGGGGGGGAAAGATCGCATGCAACGACTGTCTCTGCAGTTCTCTAATCACAGAGTACTGTTACTTGCTCACAATTTTGCAGAGTTATATTAGAGATCTCTTTGTTGGTAGGTTTAATTAAAAAAAAAATAGATAACCATGTGCAGAAGGAAACAGTAAAATATTTTCTACTAATTTAGATCCATTTCTACCCTACTCAAATTGTGTCAGTGTCATGTACAATGTGGAATACTATTATTGTTACATCATTTGCAGTATGCAATAACCGTAGGATGAGAACAGTAGAAACGGAGGGGACCTGAGCCTGCTTTCTTTGTCTGGCTACTAGAAAGACACCAGACTGCTTGAATTTAGGAGCGGTATGCATTTATGTTATAAGTACTGGCTGTTTCTGCCATTGAAGCAAATCAGGTGTCTCTGGGCCTGATTCAGCAAAGATCGCAAATGCGATTACATTTGCAATCGGACAATTGTTGCGTTATGCGTATGCAGCACAGTGCGTTTGCACGAACCAGCCTCTATTGTGCACGTGCGTGTGCATAAACCAGGCGAATCTATTCTGAGGAAGCCGCTGAGCAACCAAAAGAGGCGGAGAAACTAGTTAATCACTATGCTGATGTGGAGAGAAATCTAAGCAGGAGAAGGTGTGTTGTTTTTGGTGATCCCCTGTGTGTCCAGGACTATTGTACATCCAACTATCCATTACTAAGGCTCTGGATGTGACGGATACACAGAGTTGGCTGATATATATAGCCAGTTCCAATGCCGTCTGCAGACTGAGTGGGAGCTCTTTACATATATATTGCACACAGCATCATCGTGATTCAGAATCTGCTAGACCAGGACAGCAGGCTGGTTGGATGATCAGCATATTCTTTGCACGCTGATATAGCGAATGTTTCTGGGATCACGTAAGACTTATACCTTTGGACGCCATTTGCTATACATATATTTCTGCATGCATGCTTTTTTAATTTACTTATTCCGGAAAGTAACAACAAATAAATCTTTTGGCACACCTGCTGAAATTACTCTCCATGAACTGTTATCCCCAACAGTAATGGGGTTGAATTATTATTTACATTTATTTGTATTATCTGGATTCCTAATTATGGCATATGCAAGTGAGATATCCTAACAAAGAACATCTTCAGTTATTCATTTTTCTTTTTTCTGTGTTTTTTCACATATATACATTTTTAATTTTTTCTGGACAGTACATATATGACAATACTCTCAAAATCTAGGCTGACATCTGTATAGCTAATAAACGCCACTAAGAATCAAGTGTATAAGTAGGATGACTGTTTAGTCTTAGGCAGATGTGTATTTTTAGCTATCTATATATATGTTCTATTGGATAGTGTGTATTAATTGTGTTAGCCATACGTAGGTTTTTTTTTTACTGTTTATATTAATTGTTAATCCTGTTTATTTATTTATATTAATATATTAAATATTTATTTTTATATATATTATTTTTTATTTTTTTATTTTTTCCTGTTTATTTTGGTGTATTTTAATAAATTTTTATATTGACTAGCGCCTGTTATATATATTTTTTGGTTGTGTGCTTTTCAGTTGATGGGAATCCAGCAATCTTCCCACGTATATAAAGGCTGCTGTCAATTGCATAGAAATATAATTACACCAATTGATCTGTTGATACTCTCTATAGGTTAGCGTTAGCGCCCATATATATTGGATAGACCCAGCAAAAACCCAGGTTTTTGCTCTGGTGTAAAAGGATATAACCATACTTGCCTACTTTTGAAAACTAGTTTCAGGGAGATTGTAGAATGCGGAATGTGGCGGACTGTTAACGGGGCATGTCATGCTCTGCTCAAATGTTGTGTCTAACTCCACCTGTGGGCGTATCTATTGACAGTGAACCAGGAGACTCCTGCAGGATAGGTAAGTATGCTCCTTACCGATACAGTGTCTAGCATGTACCCCACAGTGCCCAGAAGGCGCACAACCCCCATACCCATACAGTGCTCAGCAAAC